>OW052222.1:177642248-177965748 GCA_932526605.1 Nephrotoma flavescens
GGCCGTATGATTAAAGCGGAGGTATGATGAAAGTTGCCGTCGGCGTCACAACTGTGAGATCGGTTGCCCACTCCCGAGAGCCGCCGGTATACGGCATTTGATTCCCTGCACCGGAACGTTGTTTTTTATGGTTGAACCCATTGTGTATTGAGAATCCGGGTTCCTTGCCCTAGCCTTTTATACCTACTGCCCGGTTTTTTTGCAGTCGCCCCTAACATGGAGAACAGCCGCTGGTTAACGCCGTTAAGTAGTTAGGGTTTTACGGCGCCAGGGCGACGCGGTGTTTTACCTTTAGCGTTACCCAGGGTAGAGCGCTTGTATAACCAAGCAACTCCTGTCCCACGATAGACATTATGCATGAGTGTTTTTGGTCACCGAGATCGTTCAATTTAACGCCTTTATATTTCTTCATTTTGATTTATCTTAAATCGCAGGTCTATGCGAATAAACCGCAAACATTTGATGCCCTCAAAATCAGCCGAGCCATACGACAAAGTCATTGAAAATAGCACCTCTCAAATACGTGCCGCGGTAGGCATTTGAACGACGTTAAATTCCATGCTTAAAGCAATAAAATATTCTTTAAAAAAAAATAAAAAATTGAGTGAATATCTCACACATAACTTGACAGTTTTACCAAATATTAAATAGTATCAATATAGGACACTGCCTTGTAAAATCGTATTCCAATTTTTTTTTTCAATTGACGACTGTTAAAGTTGGGAATGTGTCATCTAGCGCATTAAAACTAAGCTCATTGCGGTTTTTTTCTATGAAATTTTAACACGGCATACTTTATGAAAATAAAAATTAACATACAAAAATATCCGGAACAACCTTATTTTTTGCCGTCAGATCCACTTATAAGCTCTAAACAGAACAAGAGCGAAATCGCCTGTCATATTACAAAACACAGAAAACATACAACAAAAACACAACCATCGACGCAGGCGACGACGATTTTTCGTTGAAATAAATTTAGAGTCTATTTTTATTTTTTTCGCCGACGAAACAATGTTGCCAACTGTTTTTTTATATACCGGGTGTTTCTTTTAAACTGAGACGATCAAATATCTCGAGAAATAGCCACTCTACGGAAAAAATGTCCATAATCAAAATTTAATCATACCGCGGGGGAAATAGGTGGGGCGGAGGTAACTTTTAAACTAAGATAGAAAGCCATATTTTTTATTGCAGATACGGATTCTACGACTAAAAGTACGTATGATTTAAATGAAATATTTTGTTCGGTTCATGATAGATGGGGTTGTAATCGACGAAATTCAATTTTTTCAATTTCTTCTTCTTAGAACACACGCATTCGATTCTGCAATACGTTTGAAATAAAAATCATCACGTTTTCATTGGAAATACTCGAAATTCGTCATCAAAACAATTTATTCAGTTTTGTAAATCACATTTAACGTTTGTGTTATTTCTTATCTTCATGTTTTTCGTAATTGCAAAATAACCGATAAAATACTTTAGAATGGATCGTTTAACTGTGCCAGAGAAAATTGAAATGGTTCTGGTTTATGGAGAAGCTGGCAGAAATCTTGAAAATGCTGTTGCGCTCAACGTTTTCCGGATAGGATTCGTTCACGTGCTTCATTTGGCCGTACTATCAAACAATTTATTACTGATGGAAATGTTCAACCGAAAAAGAGGACCCGTAGAGCAACAGTCACTGGAGAAAATAATGGAATTGCTGTATTGGCAGCAGTGGCTCATAATCCTCATGTTAGTACACGAGAAATAGTTCGCAATTCCGGATTGTCCCTCACCAGTGTTTGGAGAATTTTTAAACGGCACAAGTATTATCCATATTATGTGTCTTTACACCAAGATCTTCATGGCGCTGATATCCAAAATCGGGTAACTTTTTGTCAATGGGCTCGTGAACAAATACAATGGTTAATCGACACAACATGCATTATTGGAGTGTTACAAATCCGCACTGGCTTCGTCAAGTTGAACATCAGCGTCCTTGGACTGTCAACGTGTGGTATGGAATAATTGGCAACAAACTCATAGGCCCCAACTGCCAATATTACTTGAAAATTTGAACTTAGAAATGAGACGGAACATGTGGCTTCAACATGATGGTTGTCCTGCACACTATTCGGTGGTGGCACGTGAAATACTTGATCGCGATTTCAATGGTCGCTGGATCGGTAGAGCTGGTCCGATAAATTGGCCCGTCAGATCACCAGATCTTACTTCGCCAGATTTCTTTGTGTAGGGCTATCTCAAAGACAAAGTTTACAAACTAGAACCAACAACACGTGAGAACATGATTGAGCGAATCAGAAATGCGTGTGCTGAAATTCAAACATACTTCTCAGTTGTGTACAATCATTGGAAATGCGTATTAATAAATGCGTTGAAGTCGCAGGATATCATTTTGAACACTTATTTTAAGCTAAAATTATTTTATTCACCTGCCATTTACATTAATAAATTGTTTTGATGACGAATTTCGAGTATTTCCAATGAAAACGTGATGTTTTTTATTTCAAACGTATTGCAGAATCGAATGCGTGTGTTCTAAGAAGAAGAAATTGAAAAAAATGAATTTCGTCGATTACAACGCCATCTATCATGGACCGAACAAAATATTTCATTCAAATCATACGTACTTTTAGTCATAAAATCCGTATCTGCAATAAAAAATATGGCTTCCTATCTTAGTTTAAAAGTTACCACCGCCCGACCTACAAAGCGGGGGGTGGGGGACTATTTTTTTTGCACTAATGTATTTCCCCCGCGGTATGATTAAATTTTGATTATGGACATTTTTTCCGTAGAGTGGCTATTTTTCGAGATATTTGATCGTCTCAGTTTAAAAGAAACACCCGTAAGTTGGTAACGCCCCAACGTCATATGCCAAAAACATAAAACATAAACAGTTTTTATAATTTTAAAATTTTTATTATCCGAGTATGCTAACTTTTAGAATACATTTTGACATAAATAAAATAGGTCGTCGGTATGTCATTTGTGGTTGTTTTTTTATCGCCATACGCTGGCGCTTTTATGTTCTGTTAGCTACAGCGATATCGCGGCGATATTTTTTATTTATTCGTCGACGCTCATCGTTGTCGCTCTTGTTCTGTTTTGAGCTAAAGTTGTCTATAAGACAAGAGTGAAGTTAGGTGTTTACTTTTAGTACAAGTTCGAAAAAAAAAATCGAAAAACAACATAGCCGATGAAAAAAAAACTGTGTAGGCTATTTGTCAAAATAAATATATTTACTTATATATTATATAGTACTGTCATGTATGGTCAAAACATGTCCTGAATTAATTTTTAGTGTAGTTTGTTAGTTTGTTTTCATTGATTAAAAATCGAAACGTTGTATAGTTCACCGTTCTCAATATTGGAAGTTCCCAATTAAAAATCTAACGTCCACAATAAAAATATTTACATGTTACTGTTATCGTATTTTTTGGTTACCGGTGGTAAGTACATGCCGCCCCGTTTAAGTGTATAAAATTAATTATAATTATTACAATAAACTAAAAAAATATGTTTATGTACTTGGAAGTTGGCAGTTGACACTTTGACAACCAAAAATCGTAAACTGTTTAACAATTAGATTTTACTTAGAATATTTTTTCGAAGTTCGAAAAAACGACAAAAGCGACTGCATGCCTAAAAATATAATTACGGTAAATGCGATAGGATAAGAGAAAAAAAGGGAAATCTAAATATGCATACATTCGTGGTAAAAGAAAGTCGGATGTTGGCCACAACCCACAACATACTCACTCCTCTTTAAAATGCAGCACTGTTATGTGGATCTCATATCGAAATCGAAATAAAAACACATCTCTCCCCTAAGATGAGTGTTATATTTACATATCTTCTATAAAATGTTAATTAATCGCGTATTTTTATCTTACAAATATTACAAGTGTACTTTTTATTATGTACTCATATTAATATTTACATAAATCGTTAAGAAAATTAATAGGCAAATATTTAATTATAAATTTTAACTAGAAATCTTTTTTAATAATTAATCAAATTCAGAAATAAAGTCGGTTGAGTGATTTTCAAAGTGCGCGTATTCTATTTTGAAAGGTGGTGGAATGAGTGAGATTTTTTTCTATTTTTTTTTTTTGGCATCTCTGTCTATTTACAGTGTGCTTTAACAAAAAAACCATGTTCGCGTAGCTCATTGAATAAGCGCGCACATATAAAGATTTACTTTGTGCCATTTATTTATTTACCTAAAACTCAGTCAAAACAAATCACGACACAGGATAATTGGGGGATGAGTAAAATTCCCATACAAGGATTAAACAAAAATATACTGTTTGTTGTATTATTTTTTTTATATAAGACAACCGAATAAAAAAGGAACGAGTACAATTTATTTTTGTTGTTTGTCAAATAGATTAAAGTAGTTACAGGGTAATACTAAAGTATGTATTTACAATTGTTTTTCATATTTATGTACGTAGACAAGGAAAAAAATAGTCGAATATGCTTAAATTGATGATAGCTAATAACTTATGGGATAATTGCAGAAACGAAACCATTTGAATGCATACCGACCGACGAGTACGATATGAAAAGGATTGCATTTCTTTTTTTGTTGCTGTTGTTGTTTTTGTATAATCCAAATTTAATGATGGGGCCATCAATCATTTGATTATATCGCACACATAACTGCTCATATTATATTTATATATGTGAGAGATATCTGTGCCACATCGTTTGACTGGTTGGTTGCTGTCTGTCTGTCTGCCTGTGCTATGTACGTACGTACGTAATATACGTGTTTAATTTGTTGTGTAGGTTAAGTTTTGTTTAGAATTTTTGGTTATAAATCATAAAAAATAATTATTTAAGATTTTTGTTTTATGATTTTAACATTAAATAAGAATAAAATACAAGAGGAAAAAAAAATTTGAACGTTTTCACTGAAATAAATCATATGGGATTGAAAGTGTTTGGGTTAAAGTTTTATTTTTTCATCTTAATATTATTTTTTGTTTTTTTTTTATTCATGATTGTGCTCTTTTCACTCAAATAACAAAATCTTACAATTGACGTAGGTAAATCGTTTTTGCATCACGCAAATTTTATTTGTTAATTTTCACAATATCTCAAATTTCTTTTGTACTTTTTGAATTGTGTTGTCATACATTTTTATGATGAGTTGTGAATTGAATTTGGACAGACAAAACTGACAAATTATGATTGGTTAAAGGCTATAACATATGGTTTATTTATGCGGTACACGATACTTTGTAAAAACTGAAAATTTTTTAAAACACTTGTCGATTTATCTAAATATATTTATTTTTACAATGTCATCATACTAGTGAAGGTCTAGGCCATACTATTTTTGTTTTAATTCTTGTTGAATTTTCGTCTCATTTTGATTTACGGAAAACTGTAACAATGCCTGAATTTCGCCAATCGACTTAGTTCTCTCGGGGACTTCCCTTTTGAAGCATTCCTGTTAGGAACTGACAAGGAAACATTCATCAATTTCCGTGTTCCATTTTCTAGTTTAGTGTGGTGGGGTGTTGTAAGAGTGTGTTAATCTCTCGAGCCCTGCTGGTTCTGGAGTTTTGCAACGATAATATTGGCCGACCTTAGACCACGATTGTAACAAGCATTTTGTCGGTGATTTTGAACTTTTGGGATATCGATTATAAACACTCGCTAGGTCCGATAAGTTTACTTCAATTTTTGGCCAGTATATTTGAGCTCATTCTCAATGAGTTAAGAATCCTTCTCAAAACAAGATGTTATTTCGAAAACATAAAAATCGAATTTATTATTGGAATTGCTACAAAATTGAGAATCAATACCCTCTATGTGATATTCCACGTTACTTATTATGTTGCAACGGCTCGATTGGTTTCGGATGCCAGATGGTATGATTTACGGTTGTGGCTCGTCACGGCCAGATTCTAATTTCCGAAACATATCTAACATATTAAGCCGGATACGAATACTTGCTATGAATAAACGTGAGCAAGCGATTTTTCTAGATTACCCATCACTAGCACTTGGAAAAATTTATTCAGACCCGACAGACTTTGCCCTGCCTGAACGTTGGCTGATCTGGCGGGTTCAGCAAACGTTTTTTCAATATTTAAATTTTTGATAAACTATATACTAAGTGACATTTGACATTAAGTTTGACATTTCAATCTTTTTCTTTCGTCATTGTGTGATTTGCTGTTGCCCAAAGCAAAATCAAAAATGAGAGCAATTCCTCGTTATCCTACGCCGTTCAATTCTCACGATACGTGAAGGAACTGAAACGAAAGGATAACATAAATCGACCTTAATTCGGTTGGTCCGTGAGCTCATAATGGATCAACAGGTGATTTTCATTTTGATTAAGTAATAAGCAAACAAAGTAAAAAACTTAAATCATTTCCATGATAATCATATTCTTATTAATGTAAAAACAGTAAGGTATTGAAATAAATTAACTAAAAGAAATAATGTTTGTTTTGTTTTTATCTTAACGCGAGTTGATGAACAACGTTTTTCGTCAATCCTTGAGGTGTATAAATGAACAAACTTGTTTGCAAACGCGAGAACACGCACATATAATTGGCCATGTAAGAAGCACATATTTTCTAGATCCAAACCACAAATGGACAATGTTTAGCCTTGTGACTTATTAATAGTCATTGCGAATGCCAAACGAATTGGAAATTGCAGGCGTCTGAATGGAATAGACAAGTCATTCAAGGGATCATTGGGATTTCGTGGCAGGAGAACAACTTCACCTTGAAACTTGCCGTTCAAAATAGTAGCTTCAAGAACATTACCCATGATTTTTTTTATGACCAATGGCGTTCCAATGCATAGCTTTGGTGCATTTAAATTCCGAAGCAAAATAATTGGCGAACGTATTTTTAATCGCAATTTATAACGGTTATTTGGAAAATTATCAAAAATATTTTTTAGTCAAGCATATATGCGGAAATGTGCATGAAATATCCTAAAAAAGCGTACAGAAATGGAAATGTCAAAACAATGCAAAGCTAATTCGATGAATAATACACTCAATATGCACGCAAATGTACGAAAAATTTTAAAAAATTGAAAAGTACAATTTTGTAAAAAAAACAAAATTAAATGTTTCTAGAACCCGATCGCAGCGCATCCTAACCAGTCCAATTGTGAATCTTAACCATCCAGGAACCCACTCAAACACACACACGAAATTTTATTAAAATCAGTCCAGTCGTTTAGGAGGAGTTCAATTGGATAAACACGTACAGAAGAATTATATATATAAAGATTGGGGTAGTGGGAGTGTGGTGAAATTTTGGGGTTATATGTTTGTATATGTGAAAAATCTATTCAAAATAAAACAAAAAATATTGTCAAAAAATAAAATAAAATTTTCCTAGAACCCGAATGCAGTGCCACCTACCGGGTCCAATTGTAAATCTAAACCATCCAGGGACCCACTCAAATAAACACACAAAATTTCATTAAAATCGGTTCAGCCATTTAGAAGAAGTTCAGTCACATACACACGTCCAGAAAATATTGGGGTCGTGGGGTGGCGAAATTTTGGACTTATATGTTCTGATATGTGAAAAATACAAAAAAAAATTAAAAAAATATTTCGTCAAAAAACAAAATAAAATTTTCCTAGAACCCCAATGCAGTGCCACCTACCGGGTCCAATTGTAAATTTAAACCATCCAGGAATCCACTCAAACACATACCCAAAGTTTCATTAAAATCGGTTCAGCCGTTTACGAGGAGTAGAATCACAAAAAATCGCACATACGAATTATATCTATATTGGCGGGTGGGTGGTGGGGGTGGTGTAATTTTGGGGTTATATATGTTCTGATATGTAAAAAATACCAAAAAAAAAAAATGTTTCGTCAAAAACAAAAAAAAATCTTAGAACCCGATTGCAGTGCCACCTACAGGGTCCATTTGCTTTAGATTAACAATTGAGCCCGGTAGGTGGCACTGCAATCGGGTTCTAGGAAATTTTTTTTTGGTTTTTGATGAAACATTTTTTTTATTTTTTTTATTTTTTTTTTTGCGTTTTTCACATATCAAAACGTGGAACCCCACGTTTCAACACCCCCACCCCCCCCAATCTTTATAGATATAATTCTTATGTATGTTTTTTGTGATTGTACTCCTCCTAAACGGCTGAACCTTTTCTAATGAAATTTTGGGTGTGTGTTTGAGTGGGTCCCTGGATGGTTTAGATTCACAATTGGACCCGGTAGGTGGTACTGCCTTCGGGTTCTAAGAATTTTTTTTTTTTGTTTTTTGACGAAATATTTTTTTTTTTTGGGTATTTTTCACATATCAGAATATATAGCCCCAAAATTTCACCACCCCCACCCCCAATCTTTATAGATATAATTCTTATGTACGTTTTTTGTGATTGTACTCCTCCTAAACGGCTGAACCGATTTTAATGAAATTTTGGGCGTGTGTTTGAGTGGGTCCTTGGATGGTATTTTTCTAACATATCCAGGGACCCACTCAAATACACACCCAAAATTTCATTAAAATCGGTTTAGCCGTTTAGGAGGAGATCTATTACAAACACACGTACAGAAGAATTATATATTAAAGATAATCCAAAATATTTCCTCCAAATTTTCCTCCAATTACGTGAAAAAGAAAATCTTCTTACATAAAAAAATAAAAGTTTACCTTCAAATTATTTCCGTTGATATCCAAGGTAGCTGGAGTAGGTACCACACATGCACCTATTCCACTCATCACTTCTAGATACCAAAATATTTCTGATGTTATGTCCCATTATAGCTGCACTGCATCCAGTAGGTTGGATTTGCCAATTTGAATTAATTTATTTAGCGTCTTCTATGCCCAACCGTAATATATTCGGAGTACCAAGGAAGGGTCATTTGATTGCCGACGATCGAAACAAATTACTGATGTATGCTTATAAGGTTTGTATGTGCAGTAAAATGTGGTTGGGTGATGTTATATGACTCGCTATGTGCTTTTGGACTTATGTTGTCAACATGTTTTATGATCGGTTTTTACATGGGCTCGAGTTGTGGATATCACTGATCTTTCCGACGCATTCGCCTGAGGGAAATAAAGAGCAGTTTTACAGTGTTGGACATTCAACTCCGACAACATTTGATGAAAAGCTTTACTAACACATTGTGATCCATTGTCGGAGTTAATTTGTTCTGAAATCCCAAATGCCAGGAAGGCTTCATTTCGTAAATAAGAGATGATTTTATTAGTTGTACCGGAACTAAACAGCTTCAACAATACGAATTTGGTATACTGGTCAAGGATAACTAAAATGACTAATCGCTTTAACAAGGTGTTTGTGCTTTTTGATATTTTGCACACGGGGCAATTAACCACGAAATTATAAATTTGTTGCGACGTATACGTTCTAATGTTTTGGTCACACCACCGTGCGCTGACAAGTGCTCCTCGTGACTTTGTTTTATTAGGTCATCCGTCTTGCTTTTTGGTATCGATATTTTCCACTCAGGAATATCAGTTAATGCGGGGCCATTTTTTGGACCGACCCTAATTAAGATTCTGCTGTTTCTGACTTTAAATGCTGAAAAACAAGAAGGATCTCCCAATACTTTTCTCTGTAGCTGTACGTATTCAGAACCGTTGAAGGCCACACTTTCAAATTTATTTCGGATAGTAATGCCGATGTGGATTCGCTATACACATGTGACAGAGTATCAAGTACCATATTTTGAGAACCGCGAATCTCGAAATCAAAATCAAGAAGCTTTAGGCTCAAGCGGTCTAATCTTCCATTCAAGTTCGTCTGGGACATCTACCACTTAAGACTAGAGTGATCAGTGATAATCGTAAAACGATAACTCATGTCACCAAACATTTGTCATGTCACACAGGAAACATTTTTGCTAATAGCGTGTCCTGATAAATCGTTACAATGCCTAGACTGCGGGCTTCTGAAATATTTCAAGCTAATTGCACGACGTGCAATTGTTTTTTATGGTACAGACCAAGAATGGAAACAAGAACCTTGGATCTCGTTTTCATCCACTTCGAATTCCTTATCCTAAATCCCCATCATTTTCACTAGGTGGGCAAATTTAAAACAACAGGGGGCTACCTACCATACAATTAGACGTTCCGTCAATACTACTTCTAAATACCCTATCAAAGTCGGCCGACTCCAGCCAAAAATGCCGATAATGCAGATTCCGGCATCCTCCCAACCGGAAAATGTCGATAATGCAGCTACACATTTTATGCCGCAAGGTAATTTTTTATGTTATTTTTATTTTATTGTTCCTAAAAACCAACTAAAAAATTTAAAATAAGAAATTTTCATTCGAAACAATTAAAAGAAATATACCAAACCAAATTTCTCTTTTCGTGTTATATTAGTTGTTTGGGGAGGTAAGACGTGAAATGCATCTATAGTTACATGCTTGCAGAATATTTTAAATGAAGTGCCATCTAATAACTATCATTTAAAAACGTCAGCTCGAACTCGATTGAATATGTCGCACACACTAAATTTGAAAATTTCTAAAAATTGGCCGTTTAAAGTGTCATGGCTGGAAATAGATTCAAAAGTCTAAAAAAATTGTTTTGCGACATACAATTTGTATCTGCATCGATATTATTCGGCTGTCATTTAATCAGTTTTATATTCAATCTGCATTATCGGCATTTTCGGCTGGGCATTTTTAACCATTTTATATGTTTTACTGAACCGAATTTTTACGGACTCCCCACATGAAAATTGACCTGAAATTGACACTTTAAACGGTTAATTTTTAGAAATTTTCAATCGAGTTTTCCCGAACTCCTCTTTTTCGAACATGGAATTTGACCTGAATTTTTTTCCAGGTGTGAGCGTCATTAAGATCATTTGAATCTATTTCTCTGACACTTTAAACGGTCAATTTTTCGAAACTTTCAATTTTGTGTGTGATCTATTTATTGAAATTTTCGGACTTTTCACATGGAAATTGACCTGAAATTTTTGAAATTTTGCTTGATATATTATGCCATTGAGTTTTCTCAGTATTAAAATAGTTTTTTTTGTTATAGTTTTAATGCGTTTAATAAAAAAGTTTAATTTTGAATAATATCGGTTGATGAACCGAAATAAGCATTTTTGATTTAAAAAGAAATTACTGTTTAACTCCAAAATTATTTGTCTGCTTTATCGACCTTTTCCGGGTGGCTATTTATACGAATATGCCTTACCGCCGTTTACAGGCGAGTAATATATGTTATTATTGGACCTGCATTGCCGACATTTGTCGGTTGATAACATTTGTTATTACAGGCGAATCTGTATTATCGACGTTTTTCAGCTGGAGCGAGTCGGCTAACTTTAACAGTATCTTCTGAATCCTAACCGTAATGTTAATTCTAAAAAAAAAATTTTAAATCTAAAAACGGGTTTTCCAGTATTGCCGAATCATCTATCGAAATAGATGTTGGTACTAAATAGAGAAGAGAACGCCAGTGTATTAAGGGAAGGATGTTTACAATAACTTAAAAACATTATCTATCTCAGCTACTATCCAAACAGCTAACGGATTAACGTTTAACGTAAAACTCTATTTTGTTGCTGAAGTCCAACACTAAATGTCTTACAAATCATAACACTAATAATTCATACTACAGTTTATCCACTAGTCAAAAGGTACACTCCAGGAAACCGCAGATACCTTTACCAAATTATTAAAAACAAAATCCTGTAGCAGACACGTATTGCATCCTTCGATCGATACATGAGACGCGATACATATGGAATTTTGGCAAGTTCGTTAAGATTCTCTTCCAGAGAAAATGTTTACTATTCCGACGGTAAAAAAAAAATATTTTATATTTAATGTGACACTAATTCCACTGAAATAGGCGCTGTTCTCTTTCATGATAGAAAAATTCTTTCTAAAATTATCTGGATATAGTTGGTAGAGTACCGCGTACCAGACGATTCATGCAATGTTAGCTAAACTCTCTGTTATTTGATGGACAGGGTTCTCTGTATCGGCTTGGAGTCAAAGGTATTGTTTATCTTGATGACAATATCGTGAGGTCGCAGTCGTTCGAAGTTCAAATGACACAACGAAATAGAGTAATATGTTCGGCTGGTTGGAATTGACGAGTTATCTTCTATTTTTCAATAGTTACAATACCAATCTCCAACTTCTTGGCCAAACTGGCAATATAGAAAGTTTCAGTGGACCGCAACTCACGATGCCTTTACTCGGTTGCAAACATACATTTATTTTTGGATGTAACGAGAATGTTTACCAACGCTGACTGATGCTTCAGATCAGCATAAATATTTAGCTGTGATCTTAGCCATTGAGAAGTTTACGCCTTATCAAATGTCTCAAATTGATTCTGCATCAAGGTTGGCCCTCTGGTCTACAGGTCAAGTTCGATCCCTACCCCTCCCTAAAGTTCGAACGCAAATTAACTTTAAAATTTTAAATTAAATTTTCTATACCTCAAGTACGTAACTTTTGTTTGAAACGTTTTTGAGTCATGTTAGATGGCGCAGTAGCCGCAAAAAATAATTTTCGCAAATATTTGGAACGCAAGAAGGTTGATCATGATAGTTGGCTATTTTATCATTAGTAATTTTAACTCGTATTTGATTTATAAAAACTAATTTTTTAGGTTTATCCAACCCAAGCTTAATTTGAAAAAGTCAACTACGACGACCAACTGTTTTGCTACGATGAATTCATAACAAACAAAACGCAATAAAAATTCAATTTTTTGAGATTACAGCGATTGATAAATCCGAACTAAGTTGCAGTTTATTAAATATCAGGCACATTGTATTTCCAATATCAAAAATATTGAATTTTTGAGGTATACAGAGTACTGAATCCAGCGTGAAAGAAGTCTCTGCACTTTTTCCGGCCCCACTAATATTTCAGTAGTTTGATAAACAAATTGCAAAGCAAATTGAACTTGCCTGATGGGGCTCACATCAAATTTGGAACTGTCAAACAGTCAAAATTAATAATTATTGTAAATAATACAAATGCCTTTTTAAAAGTACGCTGAAAACAGTCCAATCTTCCCGGAGAACAAACAGGTCGAATTATAAAAAATCTCATACTGACGGGATTGTCCGAGAAAGGAAAACCTGCGAGGGATATACCAAAACATGTTTAAAAAAGTACAATCTGAAGAAGAGGGAACCTGATGTAGAAGCTGTGCAATAAATCGAACAAACATTCAGCATACTGTTAGTTCGTAATTAGGATAGACACATAACGCATTTTATCGGTTCACTTGAACAGACGCATTGTAAAATTTGAGAATTTGTGAGTAAATTTAGGTGTAAGTTGCTAAATTTTTTTCAAGATTTTCAAAATAAGTATTCAGTAGCTGATCAAAAATTAAAATGGGTAGAAAAAATATTTAAATACGGCAGAAAGCTATACCTGGTAAAATCGAGCGTAGTGCACATGCTGTGTGAAATTATTTAAAAGACAGTGCATCATATGGAAGAGCGTGCCAAGGAAGGTCGACAACAGTTCTGATGCCGCAAGATACAAGAAAAATTCATAGGCTAGCGTCCAATTTAGCCCTCTCCATCAAAAAATCAGAACGGCAGCTGGGCTTAACGCCAGCAAATCAACAGATCGTAGACCAATTTTAACTGTATCGTTTTTAAAATTCACTGCGTTCCAATTGGCACTTTACCCAATACACATCTTTTGCACTTACAAGTACTTGCGGTGGTCGATTGGAAAGCAAAGAATTGATTGATTGGCTGATTGATTAGGCTGTAAGACCAAGTACATGACAAGTGTCCCGGATAACTACAGCCGGATATTCCTACAGCCTGTTTACACATAACAATAGGAAGAGTTTTTTTTTTGGGACGGAACGATCCGGTTTCAGACACCTAGCGATCGTACGGCACAACACAATTCTAATCTACTAGAAGAAGGATAAAGTCTTAAGAGGTTTAATGGATAACGATGGTATTGGTCTTCAACAATTGCTTCTCTAAATCAGCAACCTGAGGGAAAAATTTTATTATTTCACGTGCATCTGGAAATTTCTTAAGATTTAATGCTTTCCGGCTTCCTAAGCAAAATTGATTAATTGAAACAGCGTGGTTACAGAAACCTAGATAAAGTCAACAGTTAGTAACAATGACAACACAATTCTAATCTACACAATCAACAATTGGATGCTTCTTTGCCAAAACGATTAACTCCATAGAACAAGAAGTTAAGAAAAATGAGAAAATACAAAAATGTTTTTTTAATTTCCTTGTAAATTGTAACTTTAGTTTTCTTTAATTTTGCCATCTAGTGCTGTTAACACTTATTTTTACAGCAATTTGTTTTACAGTTAGGAGCGAATCAAGAGCGTTGATGTTAAAATTAAAAAAAAAAAAAAAAAAAAAAAAAAAATTTAGTTAATCGGTTTGGCTTGTGAACCATCCAATTAATATTTCAAAGAATAATAGAAAAGAAATAATCACCTACATCTGTAGATTTCCTGAAATTTAATTCTAAATTTATATTTTCCGGCTTCCTAAATAATAATAAATATTATTTTATTAATTTAATCCTACGTGGAATTGCAACAACTTACAGTAGAATTTTCTGAAACCCTAATTATTTAAATTATATTAAAAATTACTTTAAAATCCATTAGTATTTAACAAAAAATATTTTAGGCATCCCAAAGGCAATGGTTCCCGGAAAGTATCAATGTTATTCAATGCCAGATTAACTATCGGATTGGATATTTCAAATAAATTTAGCTTATTTCGCAAAAATTTCAAATATTTTATTAATTTAGTTCACCAAAGAATATTCGATTAATTACCAAGTAAATTATACCGCACAGGACATATTATGCCATGCTCAATTGAGCTTTACCATTCCACAACCATTTACTGGCAAATATGGTATGCAGAATAGGATTGGCATTCTAACATTATGCTTATGGCATTCTAACATTATTTTGATGCCTAATAAGAAAGGTCAGCTTATATTGGGATTTCCTTGTCTTTTTGATGAAGTTCTACAATTCGACCATTCTGAATAGAATTTGGGAACCACATCCCAAAAACATGTATTGTCAAATCATTTCTTCCGAATTGGGTGGGGATTTAAAAAAGCACTTTAGAAAAGTTCTGGAGTTCGGCCGTGCTAGGCTAAGAAAGTGCCTAGCACCAATCATGTTCGAATCTGGTATGCTGAGCTAAATCGAGACTCCAACCTAAATCCCGGATGAAGTTCTGAATTTTTCTACAAAACAAATCCAAAAACAATCGGCCAAGGAACTATCCACTTTCTCCATTCACCATACTTGAACCAATCTTGGCCTTAACCCGCTAAGAGATGGCCAAGTCAAGTCTTGCTTCCCAAAACTAAAGTTTGCTAGAATTTCAATCAAGCCCAATTCAAACCCAAAAATTAATTTATGCATCTTCCGCAGTATACTGTTTAGGAACAGATTACTGAGACAAGAGCCAAAACAAAAATAATAAGTACGTTATTAAATTCCAAAATCGTAAAACGAAAAAACGACACTACGCTTATCATTTTCGGTGAAGGAAAAACAAAAATGTTTTTATAGCGGGATATGAAATCTAAGATTGCGCATCTTTAGTGAATTAACTCAAAAAGATCGTTTTTTCAGTTGCGCCACCCCTCCATACCACGTGCGACATAAGGTCTCACTGTTTTCAACCAGTCTACACAAAATATGTTTTATTTATATTATTTGAAATTGGAAATTAATTACACATTTTTACCGTGCATTATTAATAATTATTAATTAGAGAGAAAATTAATTTAATTAAATAAACCAGTTAAATAAACATAAAAATCAGTTAATATAATAAATAATAATAAAACCTATTAATATATGTAAATATTATATGTTACAATACAAACATGAATTTAAATTACATTGGAGAAACCACATGAGGACTGATATGAGACCGCTTTCTGGAATCAAATTACCATGCAGGCGCACACAAGTCACATGAGTCCCGACTCATCGATAAATTTCTATGTATGTGTAAAAAATTGTACGAAAAAAAATCACTTTGAAATGTCTTCGCATAGTTCACCCAATATAACTTATCGTGCACATTCATATCTTCTCTCCGCCCCCCCCCCCCTCCCCACTCAGAAACGTAAAAGCTACTGGACTCAAGCCATCGGAATATGGATATGCACATCGAAAATAAATTACACAATAACATAAATGATAAATGGAATTTGCACATATGTATTATAAATAAAAACATTCAATCATAAACATAAACATAAAAATAATATCAATATAATAATATATTAAACTCTAATTATTAAAATATTAAAATAATTATAAATAAAAGCAATCAAATATATATCCCGTTTTCAACCAAAATCAAAAAAAAGGCTCAATTTAAGTCCAAACCACACAAATGTGTGAATTAAAAATCATAGTATGTAATGGCGTTTTTGATAAAAAATTTCGCTTGATTTGGAATACAATCCACAGAATTGTGTGTACAGTTATAGTGTTTTTTCCGGGCGAAATAAGTTTGAAAGGAAAACACAAATATGTAAGCTGGTTCAAATCACATACAAAAATAAATTTTTGACATGGTACTTTTGCCGTACCCACACAATTGTGTTACCCAGCAGCAAAAGGGATACATACATACACGCGCGAATACACATAACAACATCAATGATCATTTTTATCAGTGGTCGTTTGGAAAGCAAAGAATGTATAGAAAATTGTTTTCGGGATGATCAATATATCGTTAATTTATTTTTATTAGTAAATTAAAATGAAGCTTTCCTGACTGCAAACATTTGTACAATTTTTTAATTTTGTCGGGCTGAATTTTTATCTTTAATTTAACAATAAAATTTTCGGAATTTTCGAGATTTTTATGTGATTTAGCTCAGTCAGATACTTTATGAAATAAACCTTTTCGGGATGGAAATTTCACGTCAAATTCGTATACATCAATAATGGTCAGGCTAGGAAAGCAGCAAATAAATTTACCATTTTCGAATCGATTTCTAACAAATGTGATATGAATGGTGAAATTATTATTTTCGAAATATTCGTTTGAGAGGTTGGTTGCACAATGATCAATTACGGTGTATACGATAATATTAGATAATATTAGAATTTTGAAAGGAAATTAAAAAAAAAAAAAGTGTTCCCCGAAATTTATTGGTTAATTTTGAAAAATCGAGATTAAAATCTAAGGGATAAAGTCGTATCCGCTGAAAGCATTGAGCTCAAAATTTCATTTAAAGTTAATATAAATTTAAGGTCATGTTTAAAGTTGTTAACTTAATATGACCCAACTTACTATTTCTAATAATAAGTTTAATTTACTTTTCCCACTGCGAAGTGTAAACAACTGTCGAATGAAAAAATGAAAATGAAACACCATAAAGCTCATCTATTATTAATAGAAATATGTATAGTCTTAATATACTCGATCCAATGGATAATCTTACAGTAGAAATTGCTGTTTGGGTTGATACTAAAATCTCTACCAGATATACCACAACGCATATTACATCCAAACACGTCTTGTATTCTGACTTGTCACATAAAATCACTTTGTCATAATCAATATATGTATATACAATATGTGTCTATATGGGTATTGGTATTGAGCTTTAATAGCATTATAGTAATGGTGAAATTTATTTTAATATTTTATTAGATTGCTCTCCAATAAACACAAAGCCATAAGAAAAAAAAATACATACGGGGAAAATGAAAATTCATGACGAAACAGCAAAAAAAAAATACTGTAAATATTGCCTCCATATGTGACCACGAATAAAAATTATTGGGCCCCATAAAAATGGTGTGATATTGGAAATTATATCGTATATGTTATTTTTTGTTGGTTTATACCTAGCAATATTTAGAAATTTATGGCAATTTTCGTTTCGGACACCCTGGAATAAGACACATTAAATAACGTCACACCAGCATTCGAATATTAGTTCGGTTAATCAAAATTTTATGAAGTACAATACAACGCACTATTAGTATTCCAGCTGATATTAGTGTCCTTGCGAGCACCTAGAATTTTGGATGATTCCTTTTCTAATAACGTGCCAACTTAACTAAAGATAATAAATTTTATAGTATAGCAGCTTTATGATAGATGGAGTTTGAGTTTGTGTGGTGTCAAATAAGACTGGTATCCTTTCACGATGATCCTTTATGGTATCGACGATTACTGAAATTTCGTAGGAAAAAGCAAGTTCGCCGACTGTCAAAAAAATGTTTTTTTGCTTTTCCCAAAATAGTGCTTACTTGGCTTCGTAGTTTGCAAACTTGACTAATACCTCAGACACATTACTAATTTCGTAACCATAATTTCCTAAATGAGAACTTAAGACACACTACAATCTCCTTTGTCTTCTCATTTTAAATAGTAATGGAGTAAGCGTTGACAAAAATGTCAAGAATGACATTTAATTGACTATTAAATTGTCAGAAATGACTTTTCTCCAACTAATCTCCATTTTTGATGTAATCGGCGTTGTGAGCACTAAAATGCATTGAAATTAGAAAAAAATTCTCATTTCGAAACTGACTTCAAATTTACTTTGAAACTATATAGTTAAATGTGACACACTAGTACGAAATCATGATTTCGAGTTAATCATAATTACGAAACTAACAGTGTGTCTATGACATTAAACATAGACATAATACTATATACATAGACCGGTAATTAGCTTTTTCTCCATATAAAATCGTCTATTTCATGCGTGGAAGGTTAGGACGGGATGCCTATATAAAACTCTATTTATATCTCTGTCTTTGATTTCGATATCATCCACAACTAAAAGCTTTTGTTTCTGGTTGTTTGTTTTTCAAAATAAAATTGTTTGAAAATTTAATATAATTTGTGATCAAATTTGTGTGTTATTATTTTATTAAGATAAAATGTATCGAAAAAAAATTATTTGATGTGGATGATATGAATTATATGTACAATCACTGATTTATAACTCATGGATACGGCGTACCAATACCACTACAATAATTGGCCATTTTTCTATATAGAAAAATTACATGAGTTGGTGTAGGTAAATACAAACAAAAACATGGGCATCATAGGATGAACAAAAAATTACAAGGGACAAAAAAAAATCTTTACTTGTCCCAATAAATCTGGTTTATTATCTACAAACATAATTTATCTAAAGGACCACGATAAATATTGATATTTTGTGAAACATTTCCAATAAAAATATTTCCCTACTGAGGAACTTTTCATTTGCTAATTTACTGATAAAGCAACTACACAATTTTTCAATGACTAGTGCGCGTATAAGTTTTTTAATTTCCCTTGGCTCTCGGCACTTGTATTATTTGTTTTTTTTTGTTTCACGACATACAGTACCGAAGAAAAATAGTGAACTTAAAAACACATTTTATTTGTGTAATGAATTTTAGATTAAAGGGTATAATATTTTGTATGTTACAATAAAATTTTTATTTATATTCGATTGTGTTTTGTATATTATGAAAATGAAACATTGGATAACAATACAAATAGGATAACGTGCACACATAATACACAAAATTATTATGTGTGATATTCTACCTTCTCGTTTCAATATCGTGGATAAACCGTATCCTAATTTTTAATCTTTACTGTAAATTTTACACAAGCCCACAAAAAAATCCAATTGCCGATAAAATTGGATTTTTTTTTAGTAATTATGTACAACCAACTAAATCACGCAATTGGGCTTATCATTAGTATTGATTGATTAAAATGTATTTTGGTTTATTACACCGTATTAATTAAAAATCAAGTTTTATTTGAACAAAAGTAAAATACAAAATATTTTGTTGTCATACGCAAAGACGTACACCAATTTTGGTTTACTAAAAAAGTAAAAAGGCATGCAAGAGCGGCAGTAAAAAAACTCGTATATTTTTGTTTTTCTTTTATTTGTTGTTACGGTGTAAAACTAAGTTGCTGCTTTAATTGGAATATTACTAAATGAAAAGTTTTCTCAAAACAGTTTTTTTTAAATAATTTAATAACAAAATATCCCTATTTATTTTTGACAGTGTATTATTCAATTTAACTTGAACGATACAAATTATTTATTAAAAATAATGAAATTGTTTTTTTGTTGCCATGTATTTTTGTTTCGTGTTGTATGGAATTCTCATTTCTTTTTGTATTTACATATTCCAACAAAATTATTACAAGAAATGGCCTGTTATTGTAGTGGCATTGGGCGTACATAAAAACTGTGGTACAAAAAACAAAACTAAAAATCATACCTAATGTGCAAGAGAGAAAGCAAACATGTTCTCTTGTCCAGAATTTCGAATTTTCAGAAATCAAATTCAAATTAGTGTCAGTCAAACTACAAATATGTATTCAAAATTTAATAGTAAAACAATTTTGAAAAAAAATCAACTTTGTTTATTTCGACGTTTGACATTTATTTTGAATTTTCCATTTGTTTTTGGTTTTTCTATGTTATTGATTAAAAAATTATTTAAATATTTTTTGAAATTAGGCAGCAGTGTTTTATTTATTAAATTATGATTTATAAAATTAACAATTTTGAATATTTTTCTGTCTATCCTATGTTTATTAGGAAAAAGAAAACGATTTCAAATAATTTTCGGAATTGTCTTGGTTCCAGTGCGGCTGTTACGTTACGGTTAAAGTGTATGATCGGTTATTATATATAATTACCGGTTAATATACAATTTATTATACAATTCATCAAGTGTCAAATTTTACTTATAATTTTAAATTAAGTAAACAAATTTTTATATGCATCACTTTAACCAAAGGGGTTTGGAAATTATATACAATCACCGGTAAAAGTGAATAATTCTAAAAAAAATATCATATTAACCGACGCAGTTGGTAATTATGTATAATAACCGGTATTTATATATAATAACCAATTATATCACTTTAACCGTAACATATACTCGTAGAATTCTAATTCTAAACGAAGCTAACTTCATTCACATTCGTTAATAAAAATTCTTAATACAGTACTGATTCTTTTTTGTCTATCTCTTTTTTCTTTGAAATTGACTTACTTGACATTTAGTTATTACCGGTCTATGTATATAAGTATATATCTATGCTTTTAAATTGTCAAATTATTCCCGTCAAACAAATATAGCAAAAACAGAAAACTCAAAGGAAACTAAAATGCCTCGGGATGAGAAAAAAGATCTCATTCCGAAACTATGAAAAACCGAGTTGCAAACCATGGTTAGTTATGACACCAGTAATGTGTCTATAGCATTAGATTGCTATGTTTAAATTTTTGTTCATTACTGTTTTACTGAGTACTAATTTCCCTCGCTTCTCAAGAAAAAATATATTTTTTTTTTCTGCGAGACATTACAAACAAATTGACATTTGTTAGTAAAATTGCAAGGGAGTCTAATCAAGTGAACCGCAGTGTATATTGTTTATTACCCGCTTTATTACTAAATCCGGTTCGGCCTTTAGAGATGTGGGTAATTATTTAATTTAATTTAGGTATCCGATATTCGGTTTTCGAAATTTTAGGACCCAAGTGGTTTTTGTTATTGTATATCTACACTTTTCAGTCTTTTATTAAAGTCATAATTATAGTAGGTTCAACAAGAACATGTACGTATAACTGTACTTAAAACCATAAGAACAAATATGGGCGGGGCTTAAATCGGTTTTTTATTGATTCCTCTTGGACGCTTTAAAACAAAAATTAGTTTAACTGACTGCATCTGTTTAGCGGATAACATATACATTCAAAAATGTTTTTTTTTTTGTAAAATGTTTATTTTTTGATATATAAATTAATGTTATAAATCACATTTCAATTTTATAATCACATATTCTAATAAATAAAAAATACATAAATTTAATAGGACAAAAGTCTACATAGAGTGTTCAATTTTATTAATTAAAATTATATAATAAATACAGGTAACCATTTATTTTATATCGGGTAGGTCCTTCAACACCATCAATCACTGCCTGTAAACGGCGTCCCATAGATAATTGCTTGTTATTTCGAAAGTTATTTCCGCCAAAGATTTTCTCAGCGCATCCTTAAATATTTCCTTGTTGGAGATCTTGTATTTTCGTAATCTTCGTTCTACTTCATCCCAAATATGTTCAAGTGGGTTCAAATCTGGCAACTGTGGTAATGCATGGAGCTGTTTGGGTACATTATACAGTAACCATTCCTTTACAATATGTGAGCTGTAAGTTTCGGATCGTTGTCATGTTGAAAAATCCAAGACCTTTCGAGCCCTAGCCAAATACTAAAATCGATTCATAGTTGTATCAATGAATACTAAATTTCCAACCCCAGCCAAGGCAATTGCCACCCAAACCATAACACTACTTCCTCCATGTTTAGTGGTATGTATTATATTTTTGTTTTGTAAAGCAGTGTTCGCTTTACGCCATATATTTTCCGCCTACCATCAGACCCAAATATGTTGATTTTTTTCGTACAATATATAAATAAGACTCTATTCCAGAACCCGATGCACTCATTAAGATGTCTTCTATCGAAGTTTAATCTCAGTTCTTTGTTCTTGGTAGAAATTAGCGGGTTTTTTCGTGGAATCCTGCTATTATAGAACTAACGTCCTTTCCTGAAAATTGTATTTTTCTGGCCTGCTGATGAAATAAGTTTAGTTCAAAAATTTTCAAAACAATGTTAATTAGTAAACTTTTGTTTCACAAAATATTTTCCCATCTAACCTTGTTTCTAAAATATTTACACTACACTTATTCCCTCAGTAGGCTAGAAAAATAGAATTTTGACGAAAATGCTATGAAAATATTTTTCCCAATTCCCTATTCCGAGGGAAAGCCAGAATAGTGCTAAGTTACGAAACTTGCGGAAGTTACGTACCGAGTGATTTTTTTAAGCTGAAACTTTCAAATATACTCGGAAAATAAGCACTCTACGATAAAAATTTCCATTATCAAAATTACATACATTAGTGCTAAAGTTAGTACCCCTCCTCCTCTTTTTGTAGGTGGGGCGGGTGGGAGGTTTAGCTTTGAAATTAAAATAGCAATATGCTAGCGCAAAACCTGAGTAGCCAGGGTCAATTTTACCAAGCAAATTTGAATTTGAATTAATTTTTTTTTTTCGTTTTTTGTTTATTTTTGCGCTTGCACAGTAAAACAATAAAAAATTTGCTGGATGTTTTGCAATCGCAAAAAAAAATAAAAAAATAAATTCAAATTCAAATTCAAATTTGCTTGTTAAAATTGATTGAGTAACCAGGTTTTGCGCTAGCGTATTGTTTGCTTGCTATCTCATCGAGCAGGTATCCCTTAATCACATGTTTTTTTTACGATAATAGTAGTTTCTTGACAAGTCATTTTCCATTAATTAAAAATTTCAGAAATACAATTTGATTAAGACTAATTTCGGTATTTACATTGAAAGCGTATGCTAATTTTAATTCAAACGTATTGCAGAATCGTATGCATGGGTTAAATTAATATCGTTTTTACAGCGCCATCTATCATGAATCGAAAAAATGTTTCAAAGAAATCCTACGTACTTTAAGTCGTAGAATCCTAATCTACAATAAAACATAGGGGTTCCTATTTTAATTTCAAAGTATTAGTAAACGCATTTGGCGATTTATTGCCAAAAGCCGGGCGATTTTGTCTCTGGTTTAGTCTGAAAAAATTGCTGCTATAGTAATAATTTATTATTGTTTTCAGCAGTCATCATCGCAGGGTTGCAGTGACAGACTGAAATGTTTAATTTATTTATTCGCTCCCAAATCAATAACAAAATTTGTTTATATCAAAAAAAATATCAAATTGCATAAAAACATATACAGTAGAAAAATAATGTATAAATATGCATAAATCAGCATAAAATAACATAAAACAAGTGCATAAAAGTCAATCAAATTGAATTGTGATTATTGGAATCTTTATAAACGTCTTAGTTGTTCTTTATAAATTATAAGTCTAAGAGGGTGTGCAAATGGATTCAAAGTGGATTTAATGCCGTTTTGTTACGAACGATTTATATAAAATGCCGTATACAAAGGAACTTCTAATTTGAGAATCTATATACATTTGTAAAATAAACATAAATTTTAAAGACTCCCCGTGCAATATACTCGTCTTTTCTTATACATAAAGATTTTAGTGTTTATTCGTTATAAGAATACGATTTTCTTCTATATCATATAATATATACGGACGGACACACATTTTCCAATAAATTATCTTTTTATATTTTACCGACATCTTTTAAAATTTTATGTATTACACTAATTGTTTGCTTTTCTTTTCAATACACACATATAAAATATGTAATAGACTTAAGACAAAACATAATAATAATAATACCTTTTTAAGTTTCTCACATATAACATAACACAACATTAGCGCTTAGATGATAATTTGTATGTTCAGTCCATGGTGCTTTGTTGTTTTTCCGATGTAGAAAAAAAAAATTATTTTAGGGAATTCAATCGGAATTCCTGTGTACATATAAGAGACGATATACCTACACAGTGGGTAAATACGAGTACATAACACACGAGTACGAGTATATATTCTGATTGATGTTTGTCATTAAAAAAATATCTATATAATTTTGTTGTTGTCATAATTCTATTAATAGATCACAAGAAGAAGAACAAACTAATATTCAAATAAATAATAATAAACATAAAAATTAATGTCAACATTAGATGATATGAAAAGATGAAAATATATATATGTATATATATTTTTTTTTTAATTTGTGTTTTAATTAAATTTTCCATTTATATTTTTTGGTAGTTGCCGTCCAAATGTCTCGTGAGGATATAATATTCGTATATACAACAGTTATAGAAAATAGGAAATTCTTTTGTCGGTCGATTGTGTACCGAAAAGAAATAGTTTTTCCTTTTTTTGTATGTAGGGTGTGTGTATGTTTTTAAATTGTTAAATGATTTGAATAATAAAATGAATATGGAAATAGTTTTAATTTTAATTTTTAAAAGCTTATAAACTGACACCAAAATTCATAGAGGTGTGAACTTTTTTTTTTTGTTGTAGCTCAGACTTCGGCAAAAATTATTTAAATTAGGGTTATAAGATTTACTCAAACCATTACTATTACCCAAATCAACAAAACATACTCCTCTTCAACAACACTTACAGCCTACTCACATAGCCATATACTTCAGAGGAAGATCTCAAGTGCACCCAGAAAAGAGTTGGTGATGGTTTTGATGGGAAATGGTAAAAGGTTTGAAACATACTAAAAGCCCGTACTTTTAAGGTTATGCTCCTTATTCGTACCAGCTAAAAAACCACGTCTCCCCCATCGACCGTCAAACCCTGGAGCTATCGTTACAACCAAGTTTTAAACAGGATCTTCCCATCCCACCGTACATTCTTGCACATAACAAAACCGAAGGATTTGATAGGTGATTAGTTGGGACAGAATCGGCCCGGTTACAGACACCTAGGTAAAAACCAATAGTCGGTAACATAATGACAAAACAATTCGAATCTATTTAATCAACGATTAAAATTCTACCTCCTCTCATGACTGACCCCTACCGTTAGTAATAAAATTTTAAAATTAAATTTTATTTCAGTTTCATATAAAGCAAAACACAAATTTCCAGAAATTTAATTTTTAGTTAGTAGTTTCACTTTCACTAAATTACCCATACTAACAAATTTGCTCTTGTGCGTAACATTTCGTGATACACAAGTTAAATATAAAACTAATCAATCAATTCCAATACATAATAAGGACGATATCGTCACCAGTACTAAAATATACTCTATTCTGGCTTTCCCTGTGGCCCTCTTCTGGTAATTCCCCGAGAATAGGGAACTGGGAAAAGAATTTACATATAATTTATGTTTAAATTTTTTTTTCTGGCATGCTAAGGTAAAAAGTTAGTGATAATTTTTTTGAAAACAAAATACAATTGGGCAAAATTTCCCCTACCAGTTTCTCTATGGATATATTAAGCGTGTTTTTTTATTAGCGCCCGATAGCTGTATCCGGAGCAGTCAATTTTCTAAGTGAAAACTTATATTTAGCGCGATATTTTTGCATATAATTAATTTATTTAACTCTAAACTAAGATTTTTCATTCGACTTTTTATAGTTAAAAATCGATAAAAAAATATTTTGCTCTACGCCTATTTATCGGGAGCGGCTATCGAGAGCACTATCCATTTCAGGGGGAAACTTTAAATTCCCCTTGTTTTGTACAACCCTTAAATTAAAGCAAACTTCATTCTGATCTACAAATGTTGACGAATTTTTTTTGTTTTGTAGTGTTCAGAAAAATATACGAAATTGTTTTTAGTAAAAAATGATTTTGTATTTTAGAAAAAAATTTATAAAAAAAAAAATTATCAAATAATTTAATTGTTATTAATATTTAAGTGCGCTACGTGATCAAATTATTTAGCCGCATACGAACGATGAAATAATGCGTTGCGACGGGGTCGGACCGATAACGACCGATTTTTGGAAATTGTACAATTATCATATCTAGAAAATCGGGACGTGATCTAAACGCTATCGATGTGCTATCACAATCCACAATTTGAAATTTTGGACGAATGAATGAGCGCCGTTTCGGTCGAGGTCGAAGGATGCATGTAGCACTAGCAACACTGCCGAAAATCAGGAATCACATTATTAACCGTATCCCATCGTAAATCACTATGGAAACACCATGATTACTTTTTACAGTTTGATGGACGTGGTGGTTATGAATTTGGGCCAATCAGTGCAAAAGAAGAGTTTGGGTCTTAGTTTTAGTAAAAACTTTCACAGAAAATTTTCCGATGGAAGAAAAAGGATAAATAATTTTCCCTATAAACAATTTTAATTGCCTAATTTAATTTAAATTTATATCACTGTAAAATTTTAATCATTAAAAAAATTTGAATTTTTGTTTAGTTCTTGTGTTAGCGGCCAGTCGTCCAATTTCATAACATGTATCTATGAATTTAAAATACATAACAAAATCGTGAAAAATGTTTATAAATCAAAAATATTTTGTATATTGATAAGAAAATTTATTAAATTAAAAAACACGATTTCAACTGTTCATTAGTTTTTCTTGAACCGCGTCGAAATCGTTCGATCAGAACTAATATGTATAGGTGAGCATCATCGTGGAAAAATAGTAAAATAGTAATTGCTGAAAAATTCATTAGTTCCGAAAAGTTCATCCAGAAAATATTCGGCTTGGGTCGACGTTTGGGAACCTTCATCTTTTATAAAATACTTATCGGAGCATGTGTTTTTCATTTGGTGGATCGTCAGCTTCTTCAAGGCGCTCTTCGAGTTCGTCATTCGGTTTGGACGTTAAAAGTGGATATTCAACATCTCCCAACAGTTTAGTTTGTGTGTGGTAGATCATATTCTTCATAGATAGATAGGTTCCATTCAGGAGATGGACTGTCACATAAATTTGTTGTCATTGGCTCTTCAGTGTGCTGTCCCTTAAACAGACTTATTGAAGTCATTTTGCTCAAGGTGATATCCTCCGTTTGTGATTTATAGCAACTGGATCGAGGAATCGCTCTTCTCTTCAGGCATAAATTGTTCAATATTTGAAACAAATATTGTTGGGATTCACACAGTTACGGGCCGCAGTGTTTTCTTGAGTCTCGAATTAAGTGGCGGATATTGACTGCACATTTCCGAGAGCTAGAAAAGAATAGTACATTGGATTAAAATCCTCTACCTACCTACAGGATCGAAATAATTGAATGGAACTTACTAATCCTCATTCTTTGGAAATTTGAAATAATGGACCATATGGTTTTTAAGTTGCGAATTATAGCATGAATGGGCACAACACCGTTTTGATATTTTCACATCCATAAATCCATTATCACAGTCGCTGTCGTCTATATTTATGTTACTTTCACCTGCGGTTGATTGCAACGTTCTGAAATTAAAAAGATCGTTATAGAGCGATTCCTTACTTAGATGTTTCCAGAAAAATACGTACTTATTCATGTCGCATTGTTTATAACTAAAATTGTATTCCGTAAATATTGTCCTAATTTTAACATAACGTCTAGCTTTTTGTAATTCATAAAATAAAATTTCTTTTTTAACGGGTGTCTTCATTGAGTATAAATTCATTTGATGTATTATCCCAGTACGGATTATCGTAATCAAATAAAATTTCCGAGTTATTCGATTCCAACGTATTTAGAAAATCCCGATTCGAACTATTCTATGGCCTTTGCTTTTGGGTACCAGTGAATAATGGCTCCAGTTTCAGTAGAAAATTTCCCCTCGGCGCCGGATAGTGCTGCAATAAAAAAACACGGTGATTATTCCCAATTTATAAAAATTTCCCTCAAACTTTTCTCCTCAGTACCATAAAAAAATTATTTGAACAGAAATCGTATGTAAATTATTTAGTTCCCTATTCCCGGGGAATTACCAGAATAGGTCCACTGAGAATAGGGAATTGGAAAAAATATTTTCGTATCATTTTTTTTTTTTAAATTGTATTTTTCTGGCCTACTGAAGGAATTATGCGTGAATTCCACAGTGAAACATTTTTTTTCAGTACAACTAAAACGAGATGAAAATAGAAATACTTTACTTGTAAGAGAGAAACAAAAAAAGTTCAGTAAAATTTACTGGCAGTAAGCGGGGAAAATGTTGCCATAAAAAGTATGAAACTCAATACTTTTTATGGCAACATTTGTTTGTCTTTATCACTTTAACGTAATTTTAATATACATATCTCTCCTCTTTTCGGTTTCCCAGTATTTTTTACTGAAAAAACTTGTTTCACTGTGGAACCCACGCATAAGTTTAGTGCAAAAATTACCAAAACAAGGTTAATAGGGAAACTTTTGTTTTACTAAATTTATATAGGGAAAAATATTTTCTCATTTACCTTTGTTTCGAAAATATTACTAACCTGATTCCCTCAGTACGCCAGGAAAATAAAATTCAGCCAAAAATAGTATGAAAATATTTTTCCCAATTCCCTATTCCCAAGGAAACCCAGAATAGTAACACCATACGTATAAATATGGCCACCGCGTCATCACTCAGACAGTAAGCGTTTTGCCTGTTTACATACTACTTTAAAATTGTACAGTACTTCTTGTCTGTGTTTACGTTCGTTGCTTTTATTTTATTTCTATATAAAACGTAAACAAAGATCTAATTGGTTCACGTGACTAGTGTTGCGCAAACCAAAACGCAGCAAAAAATCAAAGCAAAAAATGAAAACATAATTAAAAATGTCTGATAACCTTTAGAAATTATGAAAGTTTTTAAATTTGGATTAAAAATAGTCTAAAGCTATAACCAGCGAGTCTGTAAGAGTCAGTAACGAAACCTTACAGAATTTAACGAGAACGTTTTATTACAGAATATTTGACATTTTGACCAGCGAATCTGTAACACGATTATTATTGTCAATTGAATTTTTAAATGTCAATCTGCAAAATTACAAATTAACCACACCACGATTTTCGTCAAAAATGAATCTATTTGAGGAAATTCAATAGCTTCTTACCCTTTTTAAAGGACGAGGGGCAACAAATAAAAAAACGGTCATGTGTGATACGAAAAAAAAATCGCATAAGAGACAGATTACTATTTATGTAACATGTATGTAGATTACTATGCATGTAACTACGAGTATTTAGAGGTATATGTACATAACATATTTTAGGTAACGATTAAGAATTGTCAACAGCAATTTTTTATCCACACTCGCATCACATGTAAGGTTTTCAACATGCTGATGAACCTTGTGCGGCCACAAATGTTGGTGAACAATCTGAATCTATTGAGCTGAAAAGAGCTAATGAAAAATGTACATAAAATATTATTTAAATTATTAAAATATAAATAAATATTTGAGCACATAAATTATAAAAATGTAACACATATCAACATACCGCAATTTCAAATATACAATTTTGACGTTTCCTTCAGTTTGGGCGATAATTTTCGCTCTTGTTACAAGGCGCAACCAGCGAGTCTGTAAGAAATTTAAGTAACAAAGCGACATCTGAAAAATGTATGTTTATTGACATTACTGACCAGCGAAACTCAAAGTACTTTTCGTTCAGTTTCGTTAAATTTGAATTGTCATTTAGCAATCCGTAACAAGAGCGAAAATTATCGCTCAAACTGAAGGAAACGTCAAAATTGTATATTTGAAATTGCGGTATGTTGATATGTGTTACATTTTTATAATTTATGTGCTCAAATATTTATTTATATTTTAATAAATTAAATAATATTTTATGTACATTTTCATCAGCTCTTTTCAGCTCAATAGATTCCGATTGTTCACCAACATTTGTGGCCCCACAAGGTCCATCAGCATGTTGAAAACCTCATGTCATTCGAGTGTGGATAATTCTTAATTGCTGTTAACAATTCTTAATTTCTAAAATCGTTATCTTTAATAAATTATGTACATATATATCTCTCAATTCCCGTAGTTACATTCATAGTAATCTACATACTTGTTACATACATAGTAATCTGTCTCTTGTGCGATTTATATCTCGTATCCCACAAAAGACTGTTTTTTTATTGTTTGCCCCCTCGTACTTCAAATAGGGTAAAAAGCTGTTAAATTTTCTCAAATAGATTCATTTTTGACTAAAATCGTGATGTGGGTAATTTGTTATTTTGCAAATTGACATTTAAAAATTCAATTGACAATAATAATCGTGTTACAGATTCGCTGGTCAAAATGTCAAATATTCTGTAATAAAAAGGTTCTCGTTAAATTCTGTAAGGTTTCGTTGCTGACTCTTACAGACTCGCTGGTCAAAGCTACAGATTGCTAAATGACAACTCAAATTTAACGAAACTGAACGAAAAGTACTTTGAGTTTCGCTGGTCAGTAATGTCAATACACATACATTTTTCAGATGTCGCTTTGTTACTTAAATTTCTTACAGACTCGCTGGTTATAGCTTAAAACTGTACTTGGATAAATTATGATTATGTCATTGAAAAATGGCAAGAAAAACTTAAGTATTTAAGGAAATATAGGCGAAATTAAACTTGCCTGGCAAAAAATTTTATGTAGTTGATTTTTTTTACTATGGAAAAGTATAATCGCGGTTGCCTGTCACTAACACTAACTCAACAATTTTTTTTTAATGTTGTGGCCATTTATATAGCAACAATGTACACCAAATATCAATTTTCAAACTTTTTTCTTCTCGGCGCATGAAGCGCTGTAGAGCACGGTTAATCGGTCAATCATTAAATTAAAAAAAAAAATATCGTTTGTAAAATTGAAATGATGATTTTATTGGTTAATTACTTTATTTCTAATTATATTGAATATTAAATCCAGTAAGATCTTGCCATAATTAGAATGGAGAAGTTTGGAGAAGCCTCGCATAAAACGTCTATAACAAGATGCTAATCCAAGACACGATTTTAAATCCTTCAAGTTGTCAGGTTTCTTGATGAGAATTCTTGCGAAATTCTGTTTGTGTTTTTAATAATTCAGCCTTTTCTAGTTTCGAAAAAACTTTATTGGTATTCACTAAATGTTCTTCTTCAGTTCTCCGTCCGAATATTATGATATCGTCAATCTAAAGACGTAGCATTTCTCACCGATAAATTCTTTTAAAATGTCAACTACCATTCTCTGAAAGATGTCTGGAGCGTTTTTTAATCCGATTTTTTTTTTTTTTTTTTTTTTTTTTTTTTTTTTTTTTTTTTTTTTTTTTTACAATATTACAACTGATTCAGAGATCATCTAGTAATTTATCTTTCTTAAATTAAGTTCTCGGGTTAAGATGAGTAACCTATTGGTTACTCATTTTATAATACTTTCTTCTAAACCAAACTGCCCAGCTCCAGAGGTTTCTGCCTTTGGAGTCTCCTCACGCCGTTAGTGGTGTCCAACATACGACGGATATCTGCATTTTCGTGTAGAGATAAGCGCTGTACGTGTTTCCTTGCATGATTCTTTATTTCATCGGTGACGTATTCCATCTTCAAGTCTCTATGGAGGTTGTCATTCCTAATGTACCATGGGGCGTTCACAATCCCTCGTAGCACTTTATTTTGGAAGCATTGTATCATTTGTACATTGGTTTTCTTGGCACAACCCCAAAGCTGGATACCATAGGTCCATACTGGTTTTAGCATTTGCCTGTATAGAAGCAATTTGTTGTGTATTGAGAGCTCAGAGTTTCTACCCATGAGCCAGTACATTTTTCTATATTTGATGTTTAACTCTTCTTTTTTCTTCTTGATGTGTTCTTTCCATCTTAGCTTAGCATCGAGGGTCATGCCAAGGTATTTAGCTGTATTTGCATATGGAATTTGGTTTGAGTTGAGAACCACGGGAATACAGTTTACATTTTGATTTGTAAAGTTGACGTGTACTGATTTGGCTTCATTTAATGAGATGCGCCATTTTTTAGTCCAGTTGCTCACCGTGTTAACTGCACTTTGAAGTTTGCTTGTTGCTTCCGAAATATCTTTTCCAACTGCTAGAATAGCTGTATCGTCTGCAAATGTTGCTACTGTGGTACCTTCAATATTCGGTAAGTCTCTCGTGTAAAGAATAAACAGAATAGGTCCAAGTACGCTACCTTGTGGTATACCTGCTGATATTCTTTTTATTTCAGAGTACTCATTTTCAAATTTGACTCTAAAGTGTCGATCAGCTATGTACGATTTAAGAATTTGATAAAATTGCTTAGGCAGGTCTCGATGCAGTTTAAATTCAAGCCCTTGGTGCCAAACTTTGTCGAAAGCTTGAGCTACATCTAAGAAAATACTGGAGCATATTTTCTTATTCTCGAGTGCATCCTCAATGACATCCGTTATTCTGTGAACTTGTTCAACTGTAGAGTGGTTTTCTCTAAACCCAAATTGGTGTGGTGGAATTAGGCATCTCTCTTCTATTATAGGTTTGAGTCTTTTCAGCAACAGTTTTTCAAATATTTTGGATATGATTGGAAGTAGTGATATCGGTCTATATGATTTTTCTTCGTTTCCTGGTTTGCCTGGTTTAGGAATCATTATTACTTCGGCCACCTTCCATTGTCGTGGAACATATTTCAATCTGAAAGCTGCATTAATTATTTGATTTAATTTACGCAAACCTTTCTCGGGAATGGCTTTCACAATTTGCCCAGTTATTAAATCATAACCTGGAGCTTTTCTGATACTTAAGTTACTATTGATTTCAGTTTTAAGCTCCAATAAAGTCACAAGCCTTATGTCAAGATCATCTGCTTTGTTTACGACTGTTGTATTTTCATTTGCTGTTTGCCTCGGCAACGGTTGAAAAGTCTCTTCTAAATAAGCAGCAAATAGAGAGACTTTCTGTTTGTCACTTTTAGCCCATGAACCGTCATCGCATTTGATAGGCGGCACATGCATTTTGGATCTTTTTAGTCCCTTCGTTGCTTTCCAAAGCGAGTAATCGTCATCCTTTAATTCAGAAAGACCTCGTAGTCGCTTAGTTATGCTTTCGTTCTTTTATTAGTTGTTTTAATTTGTTGCACAAAAAATTTAGAATAGTTTTGTGTTGCGGTGCACGAGAGTGCTGCCAGATTTTGCGAGCTTTCCGTTTCTCCCTAAGTAGCTCTCTGACTTCAAGAGGATAATTATGTTTCATTATAGCGTTGGTATGAGAAATCGGTGAACTTTCCCAAGCCGCTTGTTGGATGATGTTATTAAATATTTCTAGTTGATCTTCCAACTGCACCTTCGTTCTAATTGGTTCGCCGAGATTTGTTCGATCTTCTACTAATTTCTTAAATAGATCCCAATTGGTTTTATTGTTTGTTAACTTAGGTGAATTATCTTTTTTTATTATCATTGTACTCAGTGTCATGATCACAGGTGAGTGGTCAGATGATAGTCCTTCACTATTTTCAATGCATGTGTAGTCCTCTAAAACTCCTTTTGTTACAAAGAAGTCAAGAAGATCTGGAATTTTATGTATGTCAGCAGGCCAATATGTTGGTTTATCGCCAGAAAGGAATTCACAGTTGTTCTCGCGAGCTGCATTAAATAACTCTTTCCCTTTAGAGGTTGTAAGTCTAGATCCCCAATAGGTGTTCTTTGCATTAAAATCACCGCCTATGATAAAATTTGATCCTAGTGATTTAAAAAGTCGACTGTAGTCTTCTTTTTTTAATTGATGGCGTGGGGGACAGTAAATAGAGGAGATACTGAGTTCCCTATTATATATTGATTCAACTATTATGGTTTTAACCTGCATAATTTCTTCCTCAATGCCGGGCACTTCGTAATGTTTAATATTATTTTTAACAATTACGGTAGACCCGCCTCTAGCGTTTCCTCCTGGATGAATAGCATGGTAGCATTGATAGTTACGTATTTTAATAAATGAAGTTTCTGTTAAATGAGTTTCCGAGACAAGACATATATCTATTTTTTCTAAGTTTAGAAAAATTTCTAGTTCTGGAACATGCTGTGGTAATCCATTCGCGTTCCAAATAACAATTCTAAATGATCTATTCATTTGATTAGTATAGCATTGATGTGAGCTCATTGGTAGCTTCTTGTCTATCCAGCCGCTTATATATAGCTTCTAGACCACGTTCTTGTTTTGCTAGGCGTGCATTTATCGATTTATCGTTTCTATACTTCGAAATATCCTTTCTAGTGGATTTTCTTCAATAGTATTTTGTTGCGTTATCTGAGAGTAGGATCTCCTCTCTGGCCCTATGGGCTCTGGTTGAGTCGGCGCTCTAGTTGTAGTTGGAATCCTTTCTCTTCTAACATTACTGTTTTGAGTCGATTGGCGTGTTTTATTTCTTAACCTTTGCAGTTGTACCGCTACTTCGCATCCTCTATAGTTGGCTGGGTGTTGTCCTTTACAGTTTATACACCTTGCAGGTTCGGTTCGACTAAGAGAACAGTCTTTCGCGTTGTGTCTGCCGGCACATTTTACACACCTAACATCTCTCCCGCAATATCTTTGGGTGTGGTTATAAGCTTGACATTTCTTGCATTGAGGTATTAATCTCGTGTTCTTTTTCAGTGGTTCTATTTTAACCCTCATATTAAGTATTGCTTTGATATTAAATATATTTTCAATTTTTTCGCTTTTGTTGAATGTGAGCATGAATAGCGGGAGCCCTCTTTTAACGATCTTGGTTCCTTGACTATTTTCAACTTTCTCTCGTTTAAGGATATTGACTGCGTCTTCAATTTGCAGTTCTTTCATTTTGAGATCTTCTATTATATCCTCCTTCCTGCAGGTGGGATGTAGACCTCTGGCCATAACCTTGATGTTTCGGTTATTTTTGTCTTCATATGTATACCACTCTTTACCTTCTTCAGTGAGCTTTGTGGCTAAAGCTCTGTATGCATCGGGATCTCTTGTGTTTATCTTCCAAACATTATTGTTTAGTGCAACTACTCTATAGTCGTTTGTGGACACTGATTTCATTAGAGCTTGGATATTCGCAAACTCAGTAATGCCTACCACATTAATTGGCGGTGGTGCTTTGGTCTTCATTGCAACCTTTCGTTGTTCTTGTCGCTGGTGATGTTGGGGTACAGGCACTGGATTGACAGTTTCATTAACTTTTGCTTGCGAGAGCTCCTCAACTTCTGGCGAGAATTCTGCTCTTCGTTTTTTCCTTGGTCTTTTCTTCTGTTTGTGTATCCAATCAGTTTCTCTTGCAAGTTCCTCCTCATCTGTGTGGAACTCAGCGTCAGTACGGGCAAGGGTACTGGTTTCGTTATAACAAGTAAGAGGAGTTTCCACAACCTCTATCAGATTGGGCTTCTTTAGCTCCTCGTTTTCTTTCTTTAACTTAGCGATTTCATTGCTAAGTTGCGATGCGACTTTTTCTATTTCACTCAGTCTTCTGCGTAGTTCAGCATTTTCGATTTCCTGCTGAGTTGCGAACTCTATTTGTCTAGGTGGTGACCTAGCTAATTTTGAACTTCGATCGAATGGGAATAGCAATGGTTGGCTCACCCCAGAATCCTTTGAGCCGGCCTCGTTAGAGGGTGGATTAGCCAACTGAGCAGTTGGTGTACCACCTGGGGTAAAAATTCCTTTTTGTTGAAAACTCATTGCATTATAATGACTGGTTAATGAAGCAGCTACCAATCTAACCAGTGAAATTGGCAGTGGGTCAGTGGAGAGAACATCATTTACTAGGTTCTCGGTGTTCGGTTATCCCGCCGTTACTCGGTCGCCAGAGCCTCGTTGGTTAATTAGCAGGGAGCACCACGTGCAGGTGAGGTTGACATTTGGGCTGGTGTATTGACCTTCTAGACCGATGCCCCTTACCCCCCTTTTAATCCGAATGGGAGCCTTAAAAGCTCGTACGTCCCGTTCATTGTTGAGAACGAAGTCTTAGGGTAGTTCAACTTCTTTCAGCTTCTTTCATCTTTATTTAGTGAAATCTCAAAGTAAGATCGTAAAAAAATTTCGAATTCCCAAGATTAGCAGTTGTGTTGCTTATGTCAGGAATTGAACATGTGTGTGATATTGTTACTGTGGTTAATCTCTTGAAGTCTATGACCATTCTATACATTTTTGTTTATCCATTTTCTTTTCAACAATCTAAATCGCCGAGTTGCCATCCGCCAAAAATTGGCCATTTTGTTGTATGGATATTTGTATGACTTCAGCTCTTATTTCGGTGTTGTTTGTTTCCATATTGTTCACAGGCCCAAATAACGCGTAATATGTTGAAAGAATGGCTTGGAGTTTTTGTCCAGTAGCAGATTACTGTCACGAACTTCAATATTGTTCACGTGATGAGATTGTTTTTCAAGGAGTGGTATTTTGATGTTTGGTGATATAGTGAAAGTGTTGTTTCTACGATCAATAATTGCTCCTAATTCTTTTGTGTCGCCACCAATTATATAACGGAATGTTTTTAGGCCCTGCAAAATGAAAAAATGGCCTTGAAATATTTTGTATTTCATTTATGTTTGTGTAGTGTGGTTTCATCGAAAATTTGTTTAAGTCGCATTAAAACCTGTATCATAGGCAAACGGGGAAAGAAACGAAGAAAGAATCGGTTTTTGGTCACCCTGTGCGTTCTGGAGTGAGTAAGTGAGTGAGTGACATAAATGTTATAATATAGAAAAAAAAATTTTGGCCACCCTGTGCGTTCTCGAGTGAATCAGTCAGTGACATAGAAGTCTATATGATTGATATATTATGATTTGTCTATATTATGATTTTCCAATTTTCCAGTTTTTCAATTTTCCAATTTTCAAATTTTCCAATTTACCAACTTTTCAAATTTCCTATTTTCATATTTTTTTATTTTCCAATTTTCCATTCACCAATTTTCTAATTTTCCTATTTTCTTATTTTCCAATTTTTTTATAAAAATTATTAAAATAAAATGGTGTCAACTAATGTTCCACCTAGGGATTTATGAATTGTCATGGCACATCCTGATACTAAAGGAAAATGATTTCGTTTTGCGTTTATTGTTTCGTTCGCCTCGTTCTATTACACTTTTCGTAACGCATTTGCCAGCTTAGTCCCCAAGTCAAGCGTGCCTAAAGAAGTTTTACTTCAAAAATCAATCATTTTGTTGATGCCTATAATTTCAAAAAATTGATTATTTGTTAATTCCAATATGGCCCCGTTTTAAGTTTATATTTTATGTATGCTATACCAGAGAGGCATCCGTCATAAAATTTTTATCTGGATTTTCTTCTAATTGCTCATCAAGTATTTCGACCTCAGCATGTTTTTCCACTAGTTTGTTATAAAAATCCTCTTGCTAAATCCTCTGGTTTCCGTGTGATGAATTCTTTAAGCGATTGGTGTAATTCACATGTTTCATTTGTACTGAGATGGGTTTAGAATTGGATGGGTATGACGGACCTGCATGACCTTGTTGTCGAATATTATACGCCATATTCCTTTGTGGTAGTTGCATCGAGGTACTAGTCGTATAGTGAGTGGCCTTGGTAAAATGTGATTTATATTGATTTTCTGAAACATTAACATTATTAACAGACCTCCATTCAAGCCTTTGATAAATACGTCCAGTGCCCGATTCCGGAAAGGTTCGATGAGAACGTTGATGATATCAGGTGTGTAATCTGCTGTTTTTATTTTGTTTACGATGGGCGAAAGTGATGGTCCCGCGCTGCGGCTGCCCGGCTGACCATAATACGCCATAATATTTGTTGCCATCATCGATGCCGTGGGTTTACCTCCACTTTGCGGATTTTTCCGACAGCTCCCTGCTATCACGGCATTCGTCCTCTCTGGAACCTAAATATGATGTAAACAAGCAAATCTTGTAACTATGGACCAACCAAAAGAGTGTCGTTCAGTGACATGCCGCTTGTCTTTACCGAAGCGTTGGTCAGTACTCGAAAATTTTCGGTTACCGCAAGATATGAAACATAATATGATTGTGAAAAGTCAATATATTTGAACCGTAATTCGGAATTAGTTCCGGCTAATCATCGTTCCAATCGATGATACTGCCTTAGAATCAGCTGATGAGAGTTTCCAGTGCTGGGGCGTCCGAACGAAGTGGGATTTGAACTCGGTACCTGTCTCGCCACGAATGGATCCTTGAGGATCTTTTCACAGAAATTTTGAGCTGAATCGAAACCGATCGCTTGGTCTTGGAGTTCCTAGAACCTCCGCAGTAACTCATCGAGATGTTGTTCTTCGTTCTTTAGTTGTTGTAATTATGTGCAATGCTTGGCTTTCCCTGACATACTTAAATGTAAAAGAGTGATTGCTGTAAATGTAAATATAGTAATTGATCACCAGTGGTGGCTGTGGAGGAGAGCCCAAACACAACTCAACCTAGGTGGGGAAGTATCGCACGTGGTTCATTATGCTGTTCAATGGCAATTCCTTCCTGAATTATATTGCACCTAATAACGACACCGATAAGGACGTTCACTCTTCTAGATTTCGTAAATCCTAGATCCCGACATCCAACATCAATCAGCGTCACTGACGTTGAAGACATTATTGAACGTAGAATATAAGCTTCGGATGGATTTTTCGATTCCTTCGATTAATAATTCAAATCGCTTTTTGCGATTAGAAGATTCATATTATTGAATACCGACTTTGAAATGAAGCTCGCCTGCACACTATCACAAATTAATCTTCAAATGTATGACTGTTACCAAGGCAATCCAAGAAAACTGCGGTTGCGGTGCCTAGCAGAAGGGTAGCATTGACATGGAATATGCATGATTGGATATGATCCGCTGGTTATTGTTGTTCCTTGTTCCTGATGAGTCAAGCGCCAATTGAATTTTATTAGTTTGTAGTGTGTAGGTTAGTGCTGATTATCCACTGATCCTGGTGGCCCATTACACAATAGTGTATTCTATCTCTGACGACAACGGAATCACAAGCCTGTTGACACTCCCGATAATTGTGACCCGAAGATAAACAATTCAAACACAATCTGAGGTTCTTTACTTCGTTACAGTGCTTAATGATACTAAGGTTTCGGAAGATCTGAAATTTGTAGATACGACGTGGTCCTGAGCAGCGCGGGCAAATTGCTGCTGTCACTTCTCCATTTGAAGAACTTAGTTGTGGTGACTTAACAGTAGCCTCGACGCCCGTCTTTCGATGAAAATCAATATGTCGTCTGACTTCGGCTTCTTCTCATCTAAAATGTTCATGACGGTTGGTTCTAATGCTCGTGGTCAGGTATAGATGATCGGGCAAAGCCTGCAAGCAATTAACTTGTATACTCAACTAATCTACGTGGATCACAATATCGTAGCTTACCCGTACCTGTGATCATCGGAGCATTTTCATTTTTTTACATATGCTCGAAGCTCGCTTAGTTTGTATGTTGGTTTCAAATCTGTCAATCATAAACGCGCGTCTCGAACATGTTCTTAAACACGAGCCAGTACTCAGCCCATCCAACGAAAATGGGTATTAATACTGGATCCAAGCGCAGCATGGTTACGCAATTTTTCCTTCTTCCGGTTTGGCATACATGTCAAAAGCAGTCGACGTAATTTGATGCAAATGTTGTCGTAAGCCGATTCAACCTGGGCTAACAATTTATCATTAGGACCGATGGCATCTTCCTCAGTCTTAAGAGTACCTTAAAAAAGTCCTAATCGATCGTTTTTCCATCTCCGAGGAGCGTGCGACTTTATTAGAGGCGACTTTAAGGAAAACCGATATTGGTGATCAAAAACCTACAGATATCATGCACTGAATAAAATCGTTAGCTGACAAAAATTTCTCGAATTACTAAATTATGGATCAGGTAACTTCCTGATTACATTCAAGCAGCGTTTACTCAGTAGCAGGAAAACTAGAAGAGAATCTCGCTGAAATCGCTAATGAACTCTACGACATCGCGGACCCCGAGCTCAGAGATACACGTGCCAAGCTCTAGAATGAGCACCATGAAACAATGCTAAAATAAATTAGCGATAGAACACACACATTCAGCAGCAACCTTTGCGTTTCCAATCGCCTTGGAGACAAGCTCCTTCTCCTCGAAAAAAAAGTACAATCACCACTAACCCACGGAAGTTTATTTCAACGAAATAACCAACAAGCGCCAAGACACCAATTTCCACACAACTGTTGGTATCACGCAAAATTTGGCAACATAGCATTAAAATACACTTCACCATGCCCTTTTAATGCACAGCAGAAGGGATCCTCAAAAACCGGTTCCTTAAACCAATAAGTCTTGAGGTCGCAGCGGCAGACTTAACACAATGGCACCACAGCCGCTTATTTTTACGGGATTCGGTAAACAACATCACATTTCTGATTGATGCCGGCGCTGTTATAAGCACAATCCCGCGGTTATGGTACCAAATTACTAAAAATGTCGACCTTGGATTAAGACGTTCATCAAACATGCATTCGATTTCTTAACGAAATTCGGTTTGTTAGTGGATCTAAAAAATTATAAATTGATTGATCCATCCACTAAGCTCACAATCAATGCAAAACAACAGCACGCGTTGGTACCAATATGTTTTACAATCAGCAATTTCTACGAAGCATTGTTAAATAAATTTCCTTCCCCACGAAACTACAACTGTCTGGCAAGGCACAATGTAGTACCAGAAGACTTAGTCCAATCCGCCACAAAGCAGCTTTCCAAGAATTTCAGTACAGGGTGGAGCTAGCAATCTGCTGACCTTCTTCCACATGTACAACATTTTCCACATGCAACCTTGTAAGTTGAGTAATTTTCCCCAAAATCGATTGCATGGGAGTAGTCTACATCTTCTCAAACCGATTGGTCCACACGATATTCATAGAACCGTTTTAACAACACGGTTTGGCTTTCGCTTTCGTTTTTGTTTATATTTACGACATTCTCGTTGCGTTGCATCAAGCGACGAGAAAAACTCTTACTCCATTTGGAACAAATCTTCCACAAATTATCAAGACACAGCGTCACAATCAACACCGCAAAACGGGTGTTCGGGACAAGTGATTTTGACTTTTTCAGTCACAAGATTATTGCAATTAGGGAATTGCTAGCAAAATGTCAAATAAATACAACATTTTATCGATATGGTAAACAACTACCACCGATGTATTCCAAAACTTGCAGGGATACTAGCCCCAATCCACACATAATTGGCAAGTCTTTTCAAGAAACCACCCAAAACGCCATAAAATTTGTCTTGGCCTGAAGTATGTTAAAATGAAGGAATGCTCAAGAACAGCGCTGTGCTTTTAGCGCATCCACTAAATGACGCAAAATATAGTATCACCACTGATGCATCGAACACGGCATAAGCGCGGTCTTACAACAACTCAATAAAGATACCTAGAAAATTTTCTCCAAGAAATTATCAGGTGCCGAATGTAAATATTCCGCATTTGCTAGAGAGAATTGCTTGTCGAAGGTCAGGGACTCCTTATCTTCATCGACCATAAACCGTTTTTTGTTTTTACCAAAATTTTTTGTTGATAATTTAGTGACGCCAGCGGTAAAAGAATGTACTACAGAAAGTAAACCCACTATCAGAAAAATATGCGACATTAATGCAAATTTTTCACAATGTAAGTCGTGTTTATAAAAAAACACACTTAACAAAATTTCGAGTTCTAAAATAGACGCTTTGTCAGAAATAAAACAAAACGATTCAAATGTTTTTTTTTTATTAATTTTAAATATTATTATTCGATTTCCCGGATTTTCACCTGATTTCCACCGGGTTTCCTTCAATATTTAAAATTAATAAACAAAAATTATTTTATTCATTTTGTTTTATTTCTGACAAAGCATCTATTTTAGAACTCGAAATTTTGTTAAGTGTGTTTTTTTATAAACACGACTTACATTGTGAAAAAATTACATTAATGTAGCATATTTTTCTGATAGTGGGTTAACTTTCTATAGTACATTGTTTTCCCGCTAGGGTTGTTTAAGTGACCCTAAAAGTGAACAAAAAAAAATTGAAAAACAAAAGGTCTTCACAAAACCATTGTTTTTATTTGACATAAGATAGTGTAGCTTATAATAATGGTTTTATTGGAAAGGAACACTCATCATATTAAAAAAGAAAGTTAAAGTTTAACAAAAGAACTCTTATTTTTTTAATTAATATTTTGGGGTGCGCATGCTATTTCACTAAAAACACTAAAAGTGGAATCACTTTGGCACCATCAACAATTCGAAAAAACTTTACTTGCTTGGCTGGCTGGTTTTGTTGGAAAAGAGCTCCCCTATCACCCTGTTTGATCTTCCAATTTTGGGATAACCTGTACATTCGGCTTACCGGTTTACTTAACGGTCGATCAAGGCACACAGTACGAACCCAAAATGGAAATGGAAATAATTCCAATCATTTTGTTGGGAATCCGAGCAACAATCAAAGATGACCTGAAACGTTCATCCGCGAATCTGGAGTACGGTCAAACAATTAAACTGGGGAATTCTTTGTCGGACAACCATTTACACCTCAAATCACCGGGTGACGGTCTCTTTATCGTAAACAATTTATCGTGTTTCAATTTAACGTGAACATTTAATCGTAGAACAGTTTATCGTGGACACAATTTACCGTGGACACAATTTATCGTGGGACAATTTATCGTAGAACAGTTTTTCGTGGGATTAGTGGGATTCTTTAATGATTTTTGGAAGAAGTTCTGGAATATTGCCATGTGGGACGGAACTCGGTAGTTTCTTAACCGATTATGATGGGATTGGGTATGTTGGATGGAAATAGAATTATTGAATGATTTTGGGGAGAAGTTCTGGAATATGGCCATGTGGGACGAAACTCGGTAGTTTCTTAACCGATTGTGATGGGATTGGGTATGTTGGATGGAAATGGGATTATTGAATGATTTTTGGAAGAAGTTCTGGAATATTGCCATGTGGGATGGAACTCGGTAGTTTCTTAACCGATTATGATGGGATTGGATATGTTGGATGGAAATGGGATTATTGAATGATTTTTGGAAGATGTTCTGGAATATTGCCATGTGGGATGGAACTCGGTAGTTTCTTAACCGATTATGATGGGATTGGATATGTTGGATGGAAATGGGATTATTGAATGATTTTTGGAAGATGTTCTGGAATATTGCCATGTGGGACGGAACTCGGTAGTTTCTTAACTGATTATGATGGGATTTGGTATGTTGGATGAAAATAGGATTATTGAATGATTTTGGGGAGAAGTTCTGGAATATGGCCATGTGGGACGGAACTCGGTAGTTTCTTAACCGATTATGATGGGATTGGGTATGTTGGATGGAAATGGGATTATTGAATGATTTTTGGAAGAAGTTCTGGAATATTGCCATGTGGGATGGAACTCGGTAGTTTCTTAACCGATTATGATGGGATTGGATATGTTGGATGGAAATGGGATTATTGAATGATTTTTGGAAGATGTTCTGGAATATTGCCATGTGGGACGGAACTCGGTAGTTTCTTAACCGATTAAAGATCCCGGCTCCTACGCCCCCCGAAATTAAAATCTAAAGAGCCCCGCAGGGCTACGGTAGATTCTATATAATCCGCTCCTACGTGCGACACGCAGTGCGACATGTTTGAAGATCCCGGCTCCTACGCCCCCCGAAATTAAAATCTAAAGAGCCCCGCAGGGCTAAAGTAGATTCTATATAATCCGCTCCTACGTGCGGCACGCAGTGCGACATGTTTGAAGATCCCGGCTCCTACGCCCCCCGAAATTAAAATCTAAAGAGTCCCGCAGGGCTACGGGGAGGAGCGTAGGTGTCATTAACAGATTCTATATAATCTGCTCCTACGTGCGGCACGCAGTGCGACTCCCACTCTCAATTTAATATATTCATAAAAAAATATTAAATTTCATTTATTTTTAAATGAGATTCAATAATTTTTTATTAAATTATTTTTAGCACGTCTTAACGTATTTTTTAAAAATTTTAGTTCGTTTTTATTCCAATAGATGGCACTAGGTCCAAAATGCTAAGCAAAGGCACATTTTTAGTTATAAACAATTTCGCTCTTGGTCAAAGTGGCGCTACCGTCGCTCAGACTGTCAAAAAAATTTAACTGGCGATACTAAAGCTGTTCCAAACTGTTATACGATAAATTGTCCACGAAAAACGCTTATACGAAAAATTGCCCACGATAAACTGTTCTACGATAAATTGTTCCACGATAAATTGTTCTACGATAAATTGTTCTACGATAAATTGCTCACGATAAATTGTTCACGATAAACTGACAGTAAGTCCAAATCACCACTGACAGAGTGATAAATCAACTGCTCTCCATCATAAACAAACTCATGTTTCTTCGGCTTCTAAAGTAAAACACCACACAATTATTTCTCAACGGACTCCGTAAACATAATTCTTTATTGATGGACAATTTTGCTTAAAAATAATTATTCCAAATAATGAAAAAATGTTATAGACCCAACACAATACCGATTCGCGGTACTTCAACAGTCATATTTAGATTTTGGTTGATTCGATTGAGGCCATCAAAATCATTTAATTAAAAATTTTATAAAAGAAATCCTGAAGGAATTCGGATTTATTGCTGAAGTCGGCATTTCTGTAGAGTAGTTATCGACCTCAAATTTCTAACAGCGTGTCCAGACCTGACATCGGGTAAGACCAAATAATTAAAATGTTCACATAAAAGAAAAACTTTTCCATTTATGTTATCTTAAATCTCATTACTCCACTGAGGATATTGTTCTTTTATGTACAAGAACATATTAATTGTTAAATGATTTGAAAATATGAAAATAATTCTGGTTTTTCATGATAATTATTTTTTATTACATACTTTGTATGCGATTTACTCCTTTTGGGTATTGGGTCTATTGGTACGAGTACCATAAACACATAAATTTAGGTATCGCAACTGGTAAGGCTGCATTAAACACATAAAATACAATCATATAATATTGTAGCACCCTCGCGCACCCGATTTCGAGTCAATTAAAAATGCGAGTGCGAGTGAAAAATCTTATAAAATTTTATGATTTGAGTTATGTCGTTTGCTCGAGCTCCCTGTGTTAATGGACTTAAATGGAAAATATATTTTCCAATATATTTTACAGTCAATAAAAAATGCATTTTAGGTTTCATTTTATGTATATATATATACTGTAAATATACATAAATATATTATGTTGATGGGGATTTATTTACAGCAAGCATTTATGTTATGAAAATGATTAAATTGGAGTCATATTTCAATTTTTAAAACCAAAACATAAATGACTTAACAATCATTTATAATCCGATGTAAATTTTATATTATGCATGTTGGTTTAAGTTTCATGATTTTATGTTCGGTAATTGATTCGGTGAGCATGAATTTTCATTTTATGTATAAGAAGGGTCAGCGTGCAAAATTTTTTCGAAAATGTTCAACAATCGATCGCAAACCACTTATTTCATATTTCCTTGTTATGTTCATTGCTCATATACACAAACCATTACACGTAGTTCTAATTCGCGCATTTCTAGACGGATACCAAATATAAAAATCAAATTAAAAATAACCATTTTCCATCGAAAAGATCTTTCAACACAAGCCACAAGCAAAAAAAAATTCTCCCAACATATGATTAATAAAAAAAAAAAAGATCAAAGTGGTTACAAAAAATCTACTCTATCATCCAGCTGTTATAGAAAAAATTCATTTATCATCTTCTAAAGCGGTGAAAAGCAACAACAAAAACCGCGAAATACCAAAAACAAATATCACGCGTTGTCGCGTTATTTAGTATCAAATAAATAATAATCCACTGTGTAGAACTAATTGTCATCACAACTAATTGTTTTTCATGTTCCGTTGACAACTCGCGCAAATTTTTCTTAATTGAAACGATAAATTTTCGTCATGCGATCACATACAATAAGATGTGATCGAACATTTTGTGTTTTATGTTGCTTTTTGGATAGGTTAATAATTTACAGGAGGTTAGCAATTTTTGATTCATTTTTTTTTTTAATGGAATTGAAAATATGATAGTGGTGTGCCTTTGATCACAGACAGAATATATATACGAGTATATATTCTGCGAGATGGAGTACCATAAATTTTGAAAACATTGTGTGACGTGCAATAATTTATTTGCATGTGCTCTCGCGATCACACAAATGGAATTTTAATGGAAATTTTTTCGATCTTGACTATTTGTTTGAATTAAAAGTTCGCCGGGGTTATGCGGAGGACTAAAATATAATTAAAGATTTTTGTGGTGATACACTTCAGGAATCTGGTTGATGTATTTAGAAAATGACTTGAAATTCGAACGAGTTACTCGTATTATATGCTGAATACATACTTGCGGATACAAGAATTGTTACAATCGTCTCCACAGTTTCAACCAATCAAATTGTGTGAAATGCTTTATGCCCCGCCTACTCTTGCCGCAATCGAATTGAAATATTTTTTTATTTTGGGCAATGATTTCTTTAAGCTTGCCAACCAAAAACTACAAATAGAACTAAATTTTGTGCTCATTGTAAGCCGCCATTTTTGCTAAATATTTGACAGAAAATATAGATGTGGGATTTAATTGTCTGTAAAACAGGATGCATATTACAATAAATCTAAACTACTTTTAAAACAGGTAGTAAAATTAAAAGTGGATTTTAATAAGGTTGTGAATCCTGTGCGACAACTTTTCGAAAAGTCAGTAACTGATGAGATCCTAACTCGAGAAAGGCAAAATGCGACCAGAAATATTCGATCTCCGTGCCGAATTCGAGCAAAGGAAAAATCGAAAACCGCAATTGACCGATTGCGTGATTCCTGGCAACATTTACTTCGCGATCGGGCTACTCGTTCACTAACTTATAACGATGAACAATTACATGCTTTGGAAAAGATAAAAATTGCTAAAACTGGAAAACGATTGAAATCAGTATTGGTCGAAGATGTGAAATCAGCTATCGATATGGTAGCAGAAAAAGTTGCGGACTGGTATAAAATGGGCCATGCAAATTTCGTTCAAGCTCAAATACTGGGTAGGATGTAGCCAACTTTGACAAAAATTTGTTATAATTAAGAATTTTAAATAATTTTTTTTTGTACATTGTACTTAGCGTGTATATGCAATTTTGGCGTATATTTTGAGGGAAACCATCATCCTTAACAACCTGTAGAAAAACAGCAATTGCAAATGTCTCTTCTGAATAACATTGTTTTAATTATACTAACTGGTGATATGGTAGGGGTAGCACAATGGTTAATTTTTTCCATAATATTTCCGTACTCTGGAATATCACTAAATATATAAACCATTTCCGGTGCAATTGTTAAGCACATGCAACAATCATTCGATAAATGTCAATTTGTGTTTACTGTACCTCAGTCACGCCATTAATTGACGAGCTCATTTCATGTTGAGTTGCTAGAAAGTCAATACGTAATCACGCCTTAATTCTAAACTGGTGAATACGTTTGGTTTTTGATCACTAAATGAATTTTGAGCATGCCAATCATCAACCATTTGTTTGTTTAATTTAACCCGAGAACACCATTTTGCATACATTTTACGTCAGCAATGTTGATCACGATTCAAAATACCAAGAGATTCTATTTCCAAATTAATTATGGCATATAGTTTTGGAGACTCACTCGCGAATTCCAAATGATCCAACATGCAGGAAAATTATGATTGGGTTGGAGTAGTTTTATCGTCTTTAATTAGGAAGCTAGGCAGTTCCAATTCTTCTGCTGTATGTTTGATTGACTTCGGTCTAAGGTTAAATATTTCTATATAGTAAAAAGAATTCAGAGTATTTTATAATAAAATTACTTGTAACATTATTCGCCATAATTACTTTTAACTTTCTTTCTCCATTCCGATATGATTTGATTTTTCAACTCCACTTGTGTGTAGTTCACGTACTTTAAAGCTCGGCCTTCACCCGCAAAATTTTATCATGACGCTAGAATGCCATGACAAAATTTATTTGTATTGAATCATGCGCATTACATCGTGACAATGAGTAAATTTATTAAAATTGCTGGTGTTTTTGTCACGACAGTGTGACAAAATGAGTAGAAAATTTGTATTTGACTCTCAATTAAACAAAACAGAGAACGTAAAATGATTTTACATACATGTTGGTGTTAATAGTGGTGAGTGTAAAAGAACAATTTTGTCATGACATACTATTGAATGACAATGCATATTTTTGTAATAATACTTTTGTATTTATTTGTATTATTTTTGTATGTAGTCTGTAAGTATTCACTTCTTGCAGTGTTCTCTGTAACAAATGAGCTTGAGCTCAATACGGGTACTAGCATGGAGTGGATTTGTTTTTTGAAAAAATCTGAGGTTTTTATGCTTAATGGAAGTATTTTTTTTTTTTTTTGCTGTTCATGTGCTTTTCCTTTACCAAAATTTTTAATGGCAATGAATAAATAAATATCGTCATGACAAAATTATGCGAGTGAACGCCGAGCTTAAGAATACACTGTACTGCTCTGGCTTTATTTGCTCCTCGTCATGTGGAATAAAAACTTCGATCTTAGAAAATAAAAACCCGATGAAAATGAGATTTCCAATAACATACCCTTAAATTACGTGCTCGAGTTGATCGGCCAACTCAACTTTATAGATATCTTCCAGCTCGGACAAATCATAGGCATTCTTAATTTTTAAAACCGATTAGTTCTCCTTTTGAATGTTTATGGTGTTACTTTAGATAGATTATATGCTATGATTTTTATTTTTTTAGCTGTGCACGTAAATGTCACCGTTCTACGAATATGTTAAGTCATTTCGCACACTATTTAAATTACATTCTTAAATTTTCCTAACAATAACACTTAAGCTATGTAATTATAAATAGAGTATATGTATTTCTATTTTGCAGAATTATAATAAAACAAAATTTAAAGATATTACACAAAGACAAAATTCTTCACTACGAAAATTGGAACGTCAAACTAATAAAAAAATGTATGCCAATCCATTTACAAAAAAAGTGTAATTAGAATCCATCATACTACTGAGAAATATTTATATGGCGTATTCACCGTCCAAGCGAAAATTACAAATGAAAAATTTCACAAGCAAAATGACGTACCAAGTAGACTAATATATAGTGTCCCGACAAGAGCGCCGGATTTAAATTTGCCGCCATTTTGTTAATACGAGTTGTACGGTGATTTTTTTTTGACATTTGTCACGTATACATACCACGTGATTTAAGAATATGAAGAAGTATTTAAACCAACAACGAGTAATTGGGCCGTATTTCTTTGAAAATGCGGCTGGAAATGCGCTAACTGTTAATGGAGTGCAGTATTGCGAAATGTTAATGGAGTTTTTGTGGCCCAAATTGGATGTAATTGATTTGGAGGACATGTTTTTCCAACAAGACGATGCGACCTGCCACACAGTACGTGAAATAATGGTGTTACTGCAGCATTGCCACCAAGATCGTGCGATCTAACACCGATGGACTATGGGGCCATGTGAAGTAAAAAGTATATGTGAATAAGCCTGAAACAGTTGAACATCTTAAAGAGGAAAAACTTGAATTGAAAATTTCAAAAAAAGAATAACCCTGTGCCAGAGGTTTCGTGATGGCCATTTTCCTGATGTTTGTATTTCACGTTTAATCGGATTTTTTTTTCTTTATGTTGAAATAAAAATGTTTGCTTAATTCAAAAATAAATGTGTTTCTCTTTAAAATTAAATCAGGCGCTCTTGTTAGGACACCCTTTATTTTGAGCAATGACTAACTACAACACAAAACTGCAGTATTTTTGCCGCAATCGATCCGCAAGTATGTATTCAGCATTAGTAAAGATTTTAACTCTGGTGTAGATAACTGCAATAGGGAATTTTTCGAATTTAACTCAAAACTTTATATAACAACTTCTTTAACATATTCCAGCCGGGGACAATAAAGAAGATTGAAGGTTAAATTAAGATATGGTGGCTATCCTCAATAACCGGCATATACACAGTTTGAACTAAAGCTGCACCACATAGTTGATATTTTATCGACGCTCACAGTCTAAAATTAGTAACTATTACTTTTTACTCAATAAATTCGCCTACATATTTTTGACGTTTCCTTCATTCAATGGACATATTGTATCTATTTGTATCGAAAGACATTTTGCGTATTTTTATGTAACAATTATTTTTTCATTTACTTAAAATCATTTTCTTGTTCTACGATTGAGATTCCTGTATACTCCAGTTGCAGAAAGATGAAGATACCAAATCTTGAGATCTTTAGGTATATGAATTTTGAACGCTATCTTCAAGAGTTTCACCACTCCTTTATAATAACAGCGATCGAGCGAAAAATCGCCTAATGGTGGTGAATGCTTCAAATACGTTTTACAAACGAAGTACTGCAGGAGCTTGCAGAAATTTAGATAGTTTTAACCGGTTTTTAACGTCTTAGCAATCAAATTCAATTCTGTACGCAGAAAATCCAAAAATGCTGATGAAACCCTCGTTAAATTTTCTTAATAAAGCTGGAGATAGTGGGGCGGTCAATATGTCGTCAACAAGAAGGCGGGATTTGACCAATAAACATAACATGGGCGTGTATTGAGAATATAATTTATGAAAAATGTGTCACAAACGCTGCTCGTATCTTTCGAGTTGTTAATCAACAGAAATATAAAGAGGCAAAGCTATTAACGTGTACTGATTGTAGAAACGCTGACGTCACCCGGACGAGATATTTAGAAAAAATTTCGATTGCACAAGCCACACACAAAAAAAATTAAATGATAAATACTTGTGATAAAAGCAAAAAGGTTGCCCATATTTTCTTTTTTACACATAATTTTTGATATCTGTAGGTAGGTCGTCTGCGGGCCAAATAGCGCAAAGACAAAAATATTTTAACTCGCAGGGGAATTTTTATTTGAGAAAAATTGGAGGAGAAATACTTTCAAGCGTTTTGGTTGGTTTAGCGTGCGGATCAGAAATTATTAATTTTCGTTCGCACTCGTGCAGTCGGCTTGAGACCATCCAGAGTTGTTACGGAATGGTTCAACACCATTCCGCTGATTTAACTAAACACGCAGAGGCCTCTCGTGGTGACTTTGCCGAGTAGATCTGAGGGTTTTGGGTCGTGGGGTAGTTGAGGCTTGCGTGTTCCTGGCCTACACCGTGGAACAGAATAAAATAAAAGTAAAGCAAACTATGGAAAACTGAACTTAAATTAAGTGATCCTATAATTCGTGCCACGAACCCTGAGGAACGTTTTAAATAAAATAATAACCGAGTGTGTAATCCCCCACAATTCAAACTTCGACAGCATTAGACCGCCGAAGCGCCACGGGGAGACCGTGTAGATTTTACGGTCGTCCACGAATGAACGACACATGTGCCGGGCTCGCCACTCCGACCCTGTCCGAAGTAGCACAAATGGGTTGGGATAACGTCGTACCGCCGTTAGCTGAATGACTAGTGGTCTGCTAGCCGACGTTGGTACAACGGTATGGTAACGATGCTACAACGGTATTGGGGAATAAATCTTAGGTTGTTATAACGTCGTAATAACCACTATTTGTCTTTTCAAATGACTGAAGTTTTAGTTAGATGGGAGTCGCTTCTAATTCAGTCGCACAACTATTACGTTCGTAAAAAAAACTAATTTCGTCTGTCAGTCGGATTATATTTTATGGAGAGGGAACTTTTTTTTTCAAAATATGTAAACAATCATGCTATCTTTTTCATAACGTTATTTATTTCTTTTTCTTGTTTTATAAAAAAATACAATAATGTTCATTTGTTCTTACTTTGAAAGATTCTTTATAAAAATTAAAATTTATAGAATCATTGTTAAACTAATAATTCAAATTTCGTGTTAATTACGGCTTATTTTTTCAAACAAATTAAGTTTTATTGTAAATATGTACCTGTCTCCCAACTCAAAACTTACGGGCTTCCATAATTTCTTTATTTTAAATTATAAGTTGATGTTTCAAAAAATAAATAAATAAATAAATATGATTAAATTACTCTAAAAGCAGGGAAAATCTGTTCAAAAACATCCCCATCATTAAAATTATGATACTATATTGACATATAGTCATGAAAATTATCAAAATAACAAATTTTGTTTTTCAGAAGTAAATAATTTTTAATGAAACCTAAAGAAAAATGGCGTGTTTCATAATGTATATGAAAATGGCAAAAAAGTTATAATAAAGACTAATTTATAGCAAACGTATCTCAAAAAACACAAAAAAGTTATTTCACAATCAAATAAGTTATTTTCCCAACAAATTTGTCACTCTGGCAACAACTTGGTTATTTTTTTAACTTAATTGTCAAAATTACTTTTTCTATTGACTTTTAGATGTAAAGGTTTTGTTTAATTAAAATTTCACTTTCCGAAAAAATAATGTCGAATGTTTAAATGGCTTCTTTTTTAATTTAAAATGATCCACATTTAATTATTTATAAATAATAAATTTTTGTACATTTAACGTTTGTCGATAAATAATATTCTCGATAAAATTGTCAAGCGAGTCAACTATGCCACAAAATTGTGATATTTACGTGAAACATGTTATTTCGTCGTCGTGCGTAGGTCAAATAACTTATTTAAGTTGAATTTCAGTTTTTAAATGACAATAAAGTCGCCAACTGGTCATTAAATATCGGGTAAAACGACCGGTAAACTAAAGAGTCGGCACGTGGGTAAATAACGACCATTAAGTTACAGTAGTCGGATAATAGTTAGAAAATGTGAAATAAGTTGGCCAATTCGTTAAAAAATAGCTTGATACTGACTGGTAAAAGATACCGTCGTATGGTGGTCGGACCGACCGATAGATAAGAAATTTTAGATTTAAGGTCAAAATGTCTAATTTTTCAAGTTTCTAGCGGTTGCACCGACGTCGGGATTTGGTCATAAAACTATAAAGTTATTTGGTGCTACTTGGGCTATCCCATGAATTGCTTGAACTTTTAATGAAAAAAATTAAGTTGATCGTGGACACAGACGGACAGACGGCAAACCGAAACCATATAGCATTTTTTTTAACAAAAATGCTTAAAAAAATTACTATGACACAAAAAATCCAATACATCTTTACTTAGTTATCGTTTATTTCATATGTGTGGAGTTAGCCGGACTTACATTTAAGTAGGTTCTACCCTAGCTTTCCGAAAAACAACCGGATGTTTTGGTTACCTGTGGGAGTTTTTGAAATACTAGCCATAATTTGAAACTTTTTTGTTTGACCTCAAAAAATCGAAATATTACTTAGAGCTTTCTAAACGATCCCTTAATTTTCTTATTCGATTCGCAAGTTTCCACACCAAAATTTAAATACAAAACTGCACAACTATATTGAATTTTAAGGAAGTGACGAGAAGCGCCCATCATTGACTCATTTCAGAGCCTTGTTCAAAATACACGTTAGAATTACAGTATAGACCTGCGATTCAAATTTCACAATTATTGATTAAGAATTAAGCAAGCTCTCTCCAGCTCATTCATTTCAATCGTATAGAATGGACAGGTACCAGAACTCCATCTAAAATTTATATTTCAATCCAAAATCAATCTAGAAACCAAATTTTATAAGGATTGGCATTGAAATGATGAAGTTTAGTCTAGTATGAACAGATCCTAGATCTTTGCTTAAAACTCACTTTACAACCCCTAACCAATACAACCAAACCAACCAAATTGAATCATATTTGAATCATAATTGAATCATACGGGTTAATAGCGCTTCATGTGCATTGCAACTTAGCAGAACTGGCCAAGGCTAAACTTATCAAGATTCTTCTATGCGAAGGCGTCATTCCAACGTGGATGTGCATGATACTACAGAGCCCTGTCTCATAGATGCCACCTCATTGGCACAGGTGCGAAAATAAAGATGAGGTTGAAACCGTACTCCACTTGCTTTGCACCCATATATCGTCAATCAAGCACATATCCCTGGAAGCCTCGCATTTTAATGACCTGATACACCTCTATAGGGCGGACGAACGTCAATGCAATTTTACGATTTTGAAAGCTGTGGTACGACCTTGAGGGGTCACAACATTATTTCTTATTTAATTTTGTTTTTGAATTTTTAATTTCGTTTCACCCAATGGTTGGCACCTTTGACTGGTGGCATTTCCATCTGTTGCCTGTGCATTGATTGACACTAAGGGTTTTTTTGTGATTGTGAATTGGCATTTATATGTCTCGCGTAAGCGTCAAATAATTTTGAGAGCGAGGCCAGCGTGTACCTTATGCGTGTGTGCGGCCGGTGGAGATGTAGAGGAGCAGTTTTTGTGTGTTTCTAGTTTTGGCATATATTAGTTAGCTTATATATAGGACAGACGCGTTCTTTTTTTCTTTCGTTGTTTGGTTACTTTATTGTTTTAACAACTAACCTAGACAGTTGAAACAGTTCAAATTAGTTTTACTTTTGCTCGCTCACACGATTATTCACGTTCGGCGGCCATATTTTTGTCATTGTTTGATTTATATATTTCCGCTCTACAAAATATGCTAATTTAGCTATCATTTTCTTGTTTTGATGGTTTTGTTGTTTATTGAACAAAAAATTGCGCTGCGATTCCAATTGGCATTCGGTTCCATTTTCTTTTGATTCATCGGCCGGGATCGCCCCAAGTAGCACCAAATAACTTTATAGTTTTATGACCAAATCCCGACGTCGGTGCAACCGCTAGAAACATGAAAAATTAGACATTTTGAACTTAAAACTAAAATTTCTTATTTATCGGTCGGTCCGACCACCATACGACGGTATCTTTTACCCAGTAATACAAATCGGCGCACAATGAGCGCATAAACAGCATATAATTAGAGCGCTCAATTTTAACTTCAAATTGATGCACCTAATTCCATGCTTTTCGTATTTTGGCGACCGAAAAATCGGTTTTGTTTCCCCTACGTTAAAATAACGGTTTAAGTAGAAACAATATTTTTTATTTTTATGTTTTGTTGTATATACCAAGTCTACACACTCGCAGATACATACAACTACATATTTTTAATTTTGTATACTCATTTTATATGTTGTCCGTGTATTATCCATCTGAAAACAATTGTAAAATATATGTACAATGAATATTTTACACATCAATCAGAATCTACATAAATATATATTTAAGTAGATTCTGCATCAACTCCCTCACACCTCAAATGAAATCTCCAGACTGATAAAAATAAAATAGAAATTTTTCTAAATGAAATTGATAAACAAGAAAATAAGTGGGGGTAAATATGCAGTGTATGTGTATCTGTATGTATTATAAAAGAAACCGAAGTAAATTTATTTGTTTTCTCACTTCGACGAGTGCAAATGGTTCAATCTGTTTCATACTGCTATCAACGTTTGTTTGCTGGGTACCAGTCAGTATCAAGTTATTTTTTATCGAGTTGGCCAACTTATTTCACATTTTCTAACTATTATCCGACTACCATAACTTAATTGTCATTATTTACCCACGTGCCGACTCTTTATTTTACCGGTCGTTATACCCGATATTTAATGACCAGTTGGCGACTTTATTGTCATTTAAAAACTGAAATCTAACTTAAATAAGTTATTTGACATATGCACGACGACGAAATAACATTTTTCACGTATCACAGTTTTGTTGACTCGCTTGACAATTTTATCGAGAATATTATTTATCGACAAACGTCAAATGTACAAAAATTTATTATTTATAAATAATTAAATATGGATAATTTTAAATTAAAAAAGAAGCCATTTAAACATTCGACATTATTTTTCCGGCAAGTGAAATTTTACTTAAACAAACCCTTAAATCTAAAAGTCAATAGAAAAAGTAATTTTGACAATATTAAGTTAAAAAAATAACCAAGTAGTTTCCAAAGTGACAAATTTGTTGGGAAAATAGTTTATTTGATTTTGAAATAACTTTTTTGTGTTTTTTGAGTCTTTACTATAACTTTTTTGTCATTTGCATATACACTATGAAACTCGCCATTTTTTCTTTAGATTTCATTAAAAATTATTTACTTCTGAAAAACAAAATTTGTTATTTTGATAATTTTCATGACTATATGTTAATATAGTATCATAATTTTAATGACGGGGATGTTTCTGAACAGATTTTCTCTGCTTTTATAGTAATTTAATCATATTTAATTATTTTTATTTTTTTGAAATATCAACTTATGTTTTAAAATAAAGAAATTATGGAAGCCCGTAAGTTTTGAGTTGGGAGACAGGTACATATTTACTATAAAACAAAATTTGTTTGAAAAAATAAGCCGTAATTAACACCAAACTTGAATTATTAGTTTAACAATGATTCTATAAATTTTAATTTTTATAAAGAACCTTTCAAAATAGGAACGTATTTTTTTATAAAACAAGAAAAAGAAATAAATAATATTATGAAAAAGACAGCACGATTATTTACATATATTGAAAAAAAAAGTTCCCTCTCCACAAAATATAATCCGAATGACGGACGAAATTAGTTTTTTTACGAACGTAATAGTTGTATAAGCGACTCCCATCTAACTAAAACTTCAGTCATTTGAAAAGATAAATAGTGGTTATTACGACGTTATAACAACCTAAGATTTATTCCCCAATACCGTTGTAGCACCGTTACCATACCGTTGTACCAACGTCGGCTAGCCGACCACTAGTCATTCAGCTAACGGCGGTACGACGTTATCCCAACCCATTTGTGCTACTTGGGAGATTCCTATTGATTTATATACACTTCTGTGTTTAGGGCATTTGGAGATATGTAGGGTTTTGTTAACCCCTCCCCCCTTTTGTGTGTGGGAGTAGGTAACTCAACCTATGGTGGATTGGGATCGGTTGGGCTGGGTGTAGATGAGGTTAGATGGGTGTGGATGGGCGTGATATTTGAAATACGCAAACTACACTGCGCATAGAAGTTCTTTATAGGAAACAAGAATGCTTATAGAGTTCGACTCTGAACCTTCCCCTCATTTTTTTAAATAAGTAAGTATAAATGTGCGATCATATGCTTGTCATATTTAAATATAAGTGCAAACTGTCATCTACGTTTAACAGACAAGCACAAAAGACCGTTCGATGGAATATCAATGCTCTAAAAGACCAAGCGTCATTGCAGAGTTACCAATCAGCTGTCACTAACTATTTAGAGCGGCCCAGCAACAACGAAGAAGCTCCCTCTAACATCGAGGAGCAGTGGCATGTTATACAGTCAGCCATTACCACCGCGGTGCAAAATACCATCGGAAGAAGACCTCCGAGGCCCCGCAATGATTGGTTCGATGACCAATGCCGTAGGGTCGTCGAAAATAAACGAACGCTTCGTGAAAAATGGTTGGCTCGCAACACTAGAAGCACTCTAGCAGAATATCTCCGCGCTAGGAAAGCCACGACTAAATACCTTCGACAAAAAAAGCGCGAACATATGAGATTATGCATCGAAAACATCAGCTTCCAAGCGGAACTGGGAAACTCAAGGGACTGTTTTGCCAACGCCAGGAATCTCACTAAAGACTTCCACCCAAGAAGTACAGCCATCAAAGACGGGAATGGAGAGTTGAGAACAAACGTGGCTGATGTTCTCTCAGTATGGCAAACCTACTTTCAAAATCTGCTAAATCGGAATGACGACGTGACCCCCATTAGAGCAATAGCTCCTCCAGGTGACGAGGTCTTTGTCGAATATCCCACAGTGGAGGAAGTAGACGCAGCTATTAGTCGATTGAAAAACGGCAAGGCACCCGGTCTCGATGGAATCCCCGCAGAATTGATTAAACTCGGAGGCGCTACTCTTGCAACAAGTCTATACGATCTCGTCGTCTGTATTTGGGACCAAGAAGAGCTGCCTGAGAATTGGAAGACCGCGCTCATATGTCCGCTGCATAAAAAAGGAGACCGTCTTAAATGTGAAAACTATCGTGGCATAGCCCTATTGAACGCTGCTTACAAAGTGTTGGCTAATGTTGTACTTGCCAGACTCATCCCTTTCGCCGAAAACATCATTGGCGACTATCAATGTGGTTTTCGACCCAACCGATCAACCACGGACCAGTGTTTTACCATGAGGATGATCTTGGAAAAATGTTGGGAGTACAACATAACCAGACATCAACTATATATAGACTTCCGGCAGGCATATGACAGTATAAACCGCAACAACCTATGGGCCGCGCTCATATGCCTAGGAATCCCAGAGAAACTCGTTTCGCTGTGTAAATTAACAACGTATGGGTCTGTATGTAGAATCGTAATTGAAGGAACTGTGTCAGACTCCTTTGAAATAACATCTGGCGTTCGACAAGGTGATGCACTCGCGCCTTTGCTGTTCAATTTGGCGCTTGAGTACGTAGTAAGAAAAAGCAACATCGAATCTTCGCGCTGTATATTTAATAAATCCGGCCAAATTCTTGGATATGCAGATGATATCGTGCTTCTTGGCCGAAGACCTAGCGATATCAAAGACAGTTTCATACCGCTCGATCGCTGCGCAAGAAGACTTGGTTTGGAGGTGAACAGCAGTAAAACCAAATATCTAACAACACCCAGGAACATCTCTAGTGCAAATCTCGGAATTGGCGACCACAATTTTGATGGTGTCGAAAACTTTAAATACCTCGGGTCAGTTATAACATCACTGAATGAAATGCAGGCAGAAATAAAAGCCCGAATCGCTGCCGGACAACGAGTTTTCTACGCCCAATCAAGATTATTGCGTTCGAAACATCTGTCGCAGTCGTGCAAGCTCGCACTTTATAAAGCACTAATAAGACCTGTGCTGACTTTCGAAAGCGAGAGCTGGACCATGACCTCTAATGATTGTAGATTGTTATATACATTCGAAAGGAAGGTCATCCGTTCAATTTTTGGTCCAATTAAAGTTGCGAACAACGAACATCGGATTCGTATGAATCACGAAATAAAGCAACTCCTCGGAGGCAGCGATATCATCGGATTCATTAAATCCAATCGAGTGAGATGGCTCGGCCACGTTACAAGGTCCCAACAACAACGGATGATATATAAAGTGTTTCACCAAAAACCAGCCGGAGTACGTCTTAGAGGAAGACCCCGACTACGCTGGCGTGACGACATTGAACAAGATCTGCAAGCATTAGGATGTCGAAACTGGAGGACGAGAGCAATGGATCGGGATGGATGGAGGGCCATTGTGCAGGCGGCGAAATCCCTTCATGGGATGTGAAAGCCAGAGAGAGAGAGAGAAAGTATAAATGTGTTGGTGCAGGAATAAAAAAAGTGAAAAAAATCTAATTTATGTTGCCTTGTTAGTGTAACCAACACACTCTTTGTTAGTTTTTTTAAATGTATCTGTCAATGAGATGAATTAACAGAACTTATATTTAAGTAGATTCTAGCTAGGGTCGAATTGACACTACACGAGAAATTTATCAGTTGTAATTTTTCTAATACAGTTAAATGATTGGGCATTTGTCGGGAGGATGAACTACGATTTCAACAACATATAGAGCTCCGCCACTTGTTGTCCAACCAGTTCGTGCATTCTTGAACGATCGGCTCCCTTAACAGTGGATTGGAAGAGGTAGACTAATTGAGTATTGACTTCTTTCGTATGGAGACATCTCAAATCGACACCTAAAAATATAAAATTGTAAATGAAAATCGTTATATAATTAGGGAATAGTTGAGCAGAGCTCGAAGAAACTTCGAACAAGGTTTGTTTTACTTTATAGAAGTTAGAGGATTAATTTCAATATTTTAGTTTCAAAATATTATCATTTTTTGTCTTGTATTGCTCAGTTACCGTTTAGCCCATTTTTGAAATGTTTTCCATCACATGCAGAAATACCTTTCAAATGATATATCACACGACTCCAAAATATAGTCGGAATGTCTGACATTTTTTCGCAAAATTAAATATTTTAAAAGTTATTGTGGATGTTTTTCTGTAAACTTGAACCAGAGTCTACCTACTGCTCCTTTTCGTTTGTCTACATTCGTGTAGTAGCTAGCAACTGGTTCAGAGCCGCTTTTCTTACCCAGTCTTCTCTATGGTGGGAATATTAGTTCTAAACTCTACTTTTTCTCTGTTTTTTAAGATAGATGAATACTCCGTGTTCATGCATATCCTTGAGCTTGAGTGGGTGTGATACTGAGCGCCAGGATTGCTGTCAGCCGCACTTTCATCAAACACTTACGTATCACTATTGCATTTAAAGCAGGCCACCCAACAGAAATCCCATAAAATAAAATGGGCGTAATTTGTGTAGTGTAGACCCTCTCTACAGCTTAGTTTGCTGTGTAACATAAGAACCAGGTACTTCGCTTCATTCAATATTTCTTCCCTAACCTCACTATGTAATACGACTTTACACATTCAATTCAAATTGAAAGTAAAAGTATATTTTCTGCGAATCCCCGAATAATAAAAAGATAATTTCCCTTGTGAAAGAGAAAAGAAAGAGAAAAAATTCCTAAAAATCCAATTTCCGGTTAACTGAGATTTCCGGTTGATTGGATGCCGAATAATCAGGTTTTTACTGTAATATGAAAATTGAAGCCATTTAAAATTTTCAACTAATGCTTTCGCAAAAAATAATTGAAAATTTCAAAATGAATTAAAAAATGCATATGAAATGTTTAAATTTTTTATGTAATAATGTATTTTATAAAATTATAACCTGAAACCCATTAAAAAACTGACTTACCAATGTGGCCGAAAACAGTCTAGCAAATGTTAGTCAATTTCGTATCTTTATTGTAATAAGAAATGGCCGTCAAAAGACCTACCCGTTTTGATGTCTTTTGGCTGTCAATTTTGACATACAAAAGCCGTTCTGATTTTACGAAGCTTATGCGTCCGTAATTTGTTAGCCAATTATAATGGTCAAATGTCTCTAAATGTCGTCCCTTTTCTAGCAAGGATTAGATGCACAAATGACTGAACAATTGACCGACAATTGACTTATTTCGTCTCTTATGGATGAATGGTCAATTTTCGGCCTTTTTATGGCAATAAATCCAAAAAATGTTTTACGGGCTATCTGTCAGATTCACGTTTTCGTCGGTCTTCGCATTAGTGTCCCTAATGTAAGGTGCAACCATTGTTTTTCCAGAAGAAAAATCACGTTACGAGCTATCCGAATTTTGTTCGTCTCCGATTCCACACTTGATATACGACTTCGAATGATTATCATATCCGACAAACACACTTACCTACCGTGCCATAATTCATACAGTGATTTCTCATACACTGTGATCATTTTCGTTCGAGTCAGTACATGCACGGCTAAACTAACAGCCTCCGCCCAGATTTGTAGTCCATCTGATGCGCATGAATCATTGTCCGTGAAGGTTCCATAATTGTGCGATTGTTACGTTCCACACAGCCAATCACCAGCGAATACGGTGCAGTTCGCCGATACTCAATGCCCATCTCATTGAATTTTTTTTTTAAATTCTGAGTTCGTCAATCTCTGTACAACCCTTCGCATTACCGCGAATTTGATCTTTGCTGCAGCCTACAACTTTTGCTTCATAAAATAAACATGTGCGACGCTCTGATCTGTGGAGTGAAATTTCTTCGAGCTGAATTCATACATCGAGACCAACATACATCCACTCCCAATCCCTGAGGAGATGTCCAGGCAACTCACCAATCACCATCAGTAAAGTGACAATTCGAGGTTGACGACAAATAAAAGCTATTCCTGACGATCAACACACAAAAGGGCTCCACGTCCAATCGTCTTTCCGGAGTGAAATCTGTCCGGCATTTTTCAGCAGATCGTAGGCAATGTTGGCCGGCCTTGATGGATCAATTACCTATTTTCACGATAATCTAGCACACTTCATGCACCACCGGATTCACAAAGCGGCCCTAAAACAACTTTTTCAATATGACTACGGTTTCCGAGTAAGTTAACCAAATGTAATTTTTTTTTACAATGAAGTCGATTATTTGGGGATGATCGTAAATAGTCAAGGCATCTTTGCTGGAAAATTGCTACTGTATCAAGTGAATCGCTCTGTCGAAGGACTTGTCATCTGACTAAAAGGAGCAAGGAGGAAGGAATAACAAGGAAATGTTTACTAAATTCTTCCTAGCATATCGATCAGCAGCAAACCGAAACGCACAACAAACCAGCAGAACTATTCGTGGGTCGTCCAATTCGAATGGAACTCAACTTGTTGAAACCTACTCCAGAATACGATATGGATCGCGTTATTCAAGAAGAATGACAGTTCGACCAACCACACGGAACCCAGTGTAGTGTGAAACCAATATTTAGCAATATAATTATATAATTATATCGGTTGTCGAAAATTCGTTTTATTTTTTTAATTTCTATACAGCAAAATGTCTAAAAGGTAAATTATAATTCTAATAAAGCGGAAGAAAAGGAATTTATAATAAAATGCATCGAAGTAAGAGACATTATTACATATTTAAATGCGTAATAAGGAAAAATTGAGCAATAATGTTGAGCAGTTTTTAGGCTAAAAATGTGTTTGCGCATTATTTAGCACAATAATATTGCACAATAATATTGAACGTACAAGAGGCTATTATAATTGAGTCTAAAACCACGGTACACACCACTGGTTGCGTCCAGTGCACAACAAAACGTTACTAAAACTTACATTTGTCGACAATTTGTCGTTCACTGAGCAGCAAAGTAGGACAGTTTGCTGTAACTTGTCGTCAGATGGTGAAAATCCAAAAAAACAAAATTGTTAGAGCTTGTCAAAAGTATTATTGTAGTATTTACTAATATTATTTATTATTGTAAACTTTATCGATTTTTTATATTAAAATATGTTAGAAAAGTTTACAATTGCCTTTTGTTTACAAGTGACACAAATGGCATACAATCATACATGTCGTACACTGAGTTTTAAAGTTACTTCGGCTGACAGTGTTGCCTATTTGACATTACTAACACTATAACACCACACCGATAACAACTGTTTGCAATGAATGCAACCATAATGTGCCAAACCTGTCATAACTTTAAATAAATTACACCAGATAAGTGTGTTCACTAATTTCAATAAATCTGATGAAGTTTGTAATTAGTTCGGTTTATATTTATAACAATGAGCTGCAGCCTTTTAAAAATATTACTTTTTACAAAACCTTACTGATGCAATTTTAAAACAAAATCATGTTTCACTTCCATTTTAATGATCAAATATCACGCCTAATTATCATCATCATGTAATTTTTTGTTTTCGTAGCCTACTAAGATTGAGTTATTTTAATAATCAATCATTTTAATTGAAATAACTACAATACATAATCCAACAACATTAATTTCATTATACAAGTAGAGTCACAATGTCTCAGAATGTTTTGAATTAAAACCTCATTTTATAAATTGCATATGGTAATGCAATTAACATTGGAAATGATGGTACACGGAATCATCGTTGCAGTTAATTAAGGCCCCCACCCTCTAACCTAAAGCCTCTTATATCTAAAAAAAACATAAAATGTACGACTGCGAACCGAAGTTCCTCTACTACCTTTATAATAAACAGAACAAAATTTTTTCAACCCATTCACAAGATTTTATTTTTTTATTATACATAAGCAATACAATCAAATATTACGAGTATATAGAAAAGAGTCTACAGATCGAGTACCAATCTTCATCTCAACTATAATATAGCATTACTACGGGAATAATAGAAAAACAAAAGAAATGTGTATATATGGTATTGTGTGTACCTTTGTTGTGTTATGCCTAAAGGGATGATTTTATGTTGAAAGATTTGATTACATCATCATTATTATCTTTATGCTAATCATCATCATCATCATCATCATCATAACCATCAACCAAGGTAGTCGTAGTAGTAGTAATAATAATAATAATTTTCGTATTAAGATCCTAATTTGTAATTAAAACCACCTTGTCTTGTTTACTATAACAACAAAATGGCGCCTCCATCCACCACACCACGTGTTTATACATAACCATCAACGCCCTCCATTAATTTTTGTTTATTTTTATTTTTTTATTTTTTGGTAATAGTCAAGATAATTAACTTAAATGATTTTAATTTTACTCTTTACACAGGCAATTAGGAACATATTCAGTTCATACAATAGGACTATTAGATTCATCGGGATCATTACGGGGCCACACAGAAATATGTCATAATTTTTTAAATTTAACGCCCGATCAAAGGCAAATGTGTACCGAATCACAGATGCGACTAAATGCCATCACATTGGGTGCCAAACTGGGTAAAGAGGAATGTCAACATCAATTTCGGCACAGTCGATGGAATTGTACGGTGGCCTCGGATGGTGACAATATTTATGGGGAGGTGATTAAGATAAGTAAGCATAACAAAAATTTGGTTTTAATTTTAATAATTTTGTAACTAATAATTTATTTTGTTGTTATACTAGAAAGTCGAGAGACGGCCTATGTACATGCGATAAATGCAGCCGCACTTGCTTGGTCGATTACACGGGCTTGCACAAAAGGCTTACTAACCGAATGTGATTGTGATAATAATATACGAAAGAGACCGCGACAATGGCAATGGGGTGGTTGCTCTGAAGATGTTGACTATGGCATTTCGTTTTCGAGGCGGTTTATTGATCGGCAGGAAAATAATCGTTCGGCAGCAGGTCTAATGAATTTACACAATAACGAAGCTGGGCGAAGGGTAAATATCGGATCGGTATAATGTTAAATGTTATACATTAAGATTATATTTTATATGCACAGGCTTTAAGATCTCGTATGCAGCGAGTTTGTAAATGTCACGGAATGTCCGGTTCGTGTTCGGTCCGCGTATGTTGGAGACGATTACCCGCGATCCGAGATGTTGGTGAGGCTCTAGGAAATTTATATGATGGCGCTTCGCACGTAAAACTAGTTCAACGGAAAGGTAAACCACTTAAATTAAGGCGGCGGGATCCTGAACTAAAAAAACTAATCAAATCGGATTTAGTGTATTTAGAAGATTCGCCCGATTATTGTGAGCGGAATGATGAGTACGTCATAATCTCATCGCTCAGTGAACATTTTTTACTAAATTTTTATTGTAATATTTTAGGCTTGGTATACTCGGCACAAAGGGACGATTATGTAATCGTACCTCACACGGAATTGATGGATGCCGCCTACTATGTTGTGGACGTGGCTATCAAACTCGCATTCGAACGGTGCAGGAGCAATGTAATTGTAAATTTGAATGGTGCTGCACGGTGAAGTGTGAGACGTGTAGTTATACACGGGACGAGCATATTTGTAATTAAAATAACTAATAATTTATATTCGATTATTTGTACTTAATTAAATTAATTTTTATCTCACCGAAATAAAACAACAATAAAAAAATAATTAATTAATTATTATCATTATTTATTTATATAAATTAAATTATTTACTTATATATATATTAATTTTATTTCATTACGTTTTAGTAATATATTTTAACTTATTTACGTTATTTTCCTTCAATTTGAAATAAACACATTTAATATAAATTAAAAATATAATTAATTAAAATTAAAAATTAAATCATGTTTTAATGATAATATTAAAATAAAATAAAATCACAAAAAATAATTTTCATACTTAATTTAATTAATAATTATTTATATAAATATAGCTTTATGTATTAATATAAATTTAAAAATTTAAAATATAAAACAAAAATCAATATTTATTAATATTTTGTAGTTTTTAAACAAAAAAATTAATTAATAATAAATAATTAATTTTCATACATAAATAATAATTTTGTAAATAAAAAAAACTTTTATTGTATAATAATTATAAATTACAAAACGAACAGCAAAAAACTTTGTGTGTGAACTCAGCGTTAAAAATATTTATGAATTAAAACTGTTATAATTTGATTATAAGGCTGACAACCCTGGTAATTTTATTTTTTAAATCTAATAAATAATACATAAATAAAATATATATTATTATAATTTTATATGATACATAATAAATATAAATAAATTTTATGTGTAATATTATAAATTAAAATAAAATTTAATATTTAAGAGTTGAAATAAAATTTACAAAAAATAAATTTGAATAGAACAAAAACTGGTGATGCAAAAATAAATTTTAATTGTATTATAAAAAAGAAAAACAACAATAAACTGGAATAATTTTGTGTATGAAATAATATGTTGTTTTGTGTTTGAGTCTTGAGTGCAAATGTATATTACTTTCGATAGATGGTAGGTTGATATAATAAATTATGAATTTAGTAGGTTCTTCAGTTTTATGAAGTACAAAATTAGAATTTGATTAGTACATAAAACATAGAATTTATTTAATTTACTTAGATTAAAATTAAGACTTAAATTAAGTAATTTTGAGGATTGGTTTAGCAAAGTCATAGAAACAAATGCACCAAATAAAGATTTAGATTAATTAAATATGTATTTCACATTTAAGTCACATTTTGTAATCGAACCTGGGGATTACATCATCAACTCGAAATAATCGAAGCATACGGAATTTGTACACCAGTGACAATAAATTGTATCCGTTCAAAATCAATAATCATCAGGGAGCACAAAATATTGAATAACTTTTTATTGTTGAATTTCCGGTTCAAAATGATTACAGGTAATGGTAATAACATGTTTAACGGTAAATTGTCAATGAAAAGCCTTGATATTCAAGTCAGACACGCTCGACTTTTATTTGTTCCTTTAAATTTAAATTTATTTATAATATTTTGAAACAAAGTTCCAAATTATCAAGAATGTTGGTTGATATATTGTATATAAAAATTAAGAATTCAAAACATTAAAGGGGCGCAGAACCAATCATAGCAAGATCAACGAAACTTCCAGCCAATCTGGTAGAGGAGTTGTGAATTGGGATCGTGAAATTGTTAAAAATATTTAATAAATTAAAATTTTACATTGCATACGAACATAAGAAGACATTAAAGCTCAACTGTATAAACCAGGCGTGATAAATCATAATCCGTAAGCATGCTAAAGTCACCTCATACAAAAAAATCTACACACACGATGTCGTACCTATATTTTATTCTATATTTTTAAAATGTAGGGTACATTCCATGCTTCATAGTCCATTATAAATGAGAAGCTTTTGCTCAAAATGGAGTATGAAAGTGAGAAGTGGATCTATGCTTAAAAAAATGTAAACTGTAAACAAATAAATAAATAATAGCGCGGTTATTGGAAAAATCATATTTTGAAATTGGTCTCATTTTGCAATCGGCCTCGGATTGCAGTGCAGGCGAATAAGACGACATTGTTACAAAAACTTAACCTCAGCTCTACTCAAAAATACATCACCAACTGTGACAATAAATTTCATCCGTTCAAAATCAATAAGGCTTAACCTCAGGGATTATCGCGATAAATTAAAAAAAAATATTATTGAATTTCCGGTTCAAAATAATTACAGGTAATGGTAATAACATGTTTAGTGACAAAGTAACGGAAGATTGCCCACGAAAATTGCGATTATTGAAAAGATCGTATTTTCAAATCCGTCACGCTTTGTAATCGAACCACAGAATTATAATATCTATTCTGTGGTCGACCGCCCGGCTATCAGCGACTCCGGGGTGGGCTTGCCTGCAAAGAGGGCACTCAACTATAGTCAATTCTGTGATACATGACCTGGTGAATTTGGACTACATAACACCCCTGATGTGCTTCGACGGGCTCTCTGGGGGGGGATTGGAAGGGTGGTCTCGTCATGGATACCGGGACAGTTAAATTTTTCACCGACAGCTCCAAGCTCGATGGCAAAGTAGGAGCTGGTGTGTTCTGTGGGGAATTAAACGTAAGTTTATCTTTTCGTCTACCTGATGACTGCAGCCTGTACCAGACTGATGTTATAGCGATTGAAGAGGTCATGAACTGGTTGAAGCATAGTGTATAGTATCGTTGAGTTGACTGATATTACTATGTATGTGGACACTCGGGCGGCCATTCTTTCACTGGATTTAGTTTCCCTGGCATCAAGAGTGGCCTTGGATTGTCACACATCTCTCAACGAGATGAGCGAATTTTTCAATATCCAGTTGGTCTGGGTTCCGGGCCATTCTTGGCGTTTGTGTGCCATCGTAATTAATTCAAATACGAAATTTACATTTTTATGTATGGCGTCCGTTTTTATTGTGAATCCTTAACATTTATAAATATAAAATAATTTTTTTTTTAATTTAAAAATTGTTGCCATAAAAATACTCGGATCGAATATATTTTAAGGCAATATTTTCATTTTTATAGTGGTTTAGGCGGTGTAGTGGCTCAAATAGTCTTCTGCAAAATTTTGTTCGGGTATATTTCTTTTCTTGTCTCTCATGTGCAAAAAGTCAATCTTATATCTCTTTTCGTATGTAAATCCGCCTTTTTATCCGTCGGTCGTATGTAAATCCGCCTTTTCATACTTTGATTCTTTCATCGTTAAAGAATAACGAACCCTTGTTTCCTTCCTCTTCATCTTCAAACTGTTGTTAGTTTGTGGGTGAAGGGGAAGGAAACGAGAAAAGAATCATGTCGAAAGAATCAAAGTGTGGAATGGTGGAATAATGTGGGTAATATTCAAATAAGTCTGCTTCGATAGCAGTAGTGATTAAAGCCTTTATTCCACAATGAAACATACTTTTTCAGTAAAAAAAGAGATAAAAATATAATTTCGCCACGTACCAAAACGAAACAAAAAAAATTTGTACAAAACAAAAAAACAGTACATATTTCGATTCACTTTAAGATACAAATTAGCCTTGTAATGACCGCCCAGTTGGCGCCACTTGCTATGCGAGCGAAAGGTGATGTTTGTTTATACGAAAAAAATCTCATTCGATTTTTATTATTATTTCATCATTTGTTCAAAATAACTACAGGTAATGGTAATAACAAATAATTACAGGTAATGGTAATAACATGTTTAGTGACAAAGTAACGGAAGATTGCCCACGAAAATTGCGATTATTGAAAAGATCGTATTTTCAAATCCGTCACGCTTTGTAATCGAACCACAGAATTATAATATCTATTCTGTGGTCGACCGCCCGGCTATCAGCGACTCCGGGGTGGGCTTGCCTGCAAAGAGGGCACTCAACTATAGTCAATTCTGTGATACATGACCTGGTGAATTTGGACTACATAACACCCCTGATGTGCTTCGACGGGCTCTCTGGGGGGGGATTGGAAGGGTGGTCTCGTCATGGATACCGGGACAGTTAAATTTTTCACCGACAGCTCCAAGCTCGATGGCAAAGTAGGAGCTGGTGTGTTCTGTGGGGAATTAAACGTAAGTTTATCTTTTCGTCTACCTGATGACTGCAGCCTGTACCAGACTGATGTTATAGCGATTGAAGAGGTCATGAACTGGTTGAAGCATAGTGTATAGTATCGTTGAGTTGACTGATATTACTATGTATGTGGACACTCGGGCGGCCATTCTTTCACTGGATTTAGTTTCCCTGGCATCAAGAGTGGCCTTGGATTGTCACACATCTCTCAACGAGATGAGCGAATTTTTCAATATCCAGTTGGTCTGGGTTCCGGGCCATTCTTGGCGTTTGTGTGCCATCGTAATTAATTCAAATACGAAATTTACATTTTTATGTATGGCGTCCGTTTTTATTGTGAATCCTTAACATTTATAAATATAAAATAATTTTTTTTTTAATTTAAAAATTGTTGCCATAAAAATACTCGGATCGAATATATTTTAAGGCAATATTTTCATTTTTATAGTGGTTTAGGCGGTGTAGTGGCTCAAATAGTCTTCTGCAAAATTTTGTTCGGGTATATTTCTTTTCTTGTCTCTCATGTGCAAAAAGTCAATCTTATATCTCTTTTCGTATGTAAATCCGCCTTTTTATCCGTCGGTCGTATGTAAATCCGCCTTTTCATACTTTGATTCTTTCATCGTTAAAGAATAACGAACCCTTGTTTCCTTCCTCTTCATCTTCAAACTGTTGTTAGTTTGTGGGTGAAGGGGAAGGAAACGAGAAAAGAATCATGTCGAAAGAATCAAAGTGTGGAATGGTGGAATAATGTGGGTAATATTCAAATAAGTCTGCTTCGATAGCAGTAGTGATTAAAGCCTTTATTCCACAATGAAACATACTTTTTCAGTAAAAAAAGAGATAAAAATATAATTTCGCCACGTACCAAAACGAAACAAAAAAAATTTGTACAAAACAAAAAAACAGTACATATTTCGATTCACTTTAAGATACAAATTAGCCTTGTAATGACCGCCCAGTTGGCGCCACTTGCTATGCGAGCGAAAGGTGATGTTTGTTTATACGAAAAAAATCTCATTCGATTTTTATTATTATTTCATCATTTGTTACATTAGTTGTAAACTAATTGAACTTTTTACATAATATCCAGTAGAATTATAGTCATCTATGAAGTTTATATTACATTGAAACTAGTTTTTTGAGAAGTCGATCATCTTTCGCTCTAGTCCCAAAATATTCCGTCAGATGTCAGCCACTTTGCGTTAAAAGGCGTATAACGAAATAAACCAAGGGCGGCATGTTGTACCATCACTTCGAATCGAAAAAAGTCCAGTTCGAAAAAAGTCGAATCGTAAAAGCGAAAGTTGTATCATTATTGCTTTTCGAAAATGAAACAACATATACCGCCATTCAACTTTTTCGAATTTCGATTCGAAGTGATGGTACAACATACCGCCCCAAGGGTGGAATGTTGTACCATCACTTCGAATCGAAATTCGAAAAAAGCCGAATGGTGGTTAGTTGTATCATTTTCGAATCGCGATAAATGATAAAGTTTCATCATTTCAAAACCAAAGTAATAATAAATTTAGCTGACATTTCATTCTAGAAAAAGTATTGCAAGACTAAAAAACGGTAAAAGCCGAAAATGATACAACTTTCACTTTTTCGATTCGACTTTTTTCGATTCAAAGTGATGGTACAACATACCGCCCGAAAATTTCTTTTTTAGCAGTAAATTATAAACTCACCAGAGGCGCTACTTCAAAAGTATATCCATATCATTTTTTTATACCTCAACCAGTCAAAGCTTAAGAGCTTAAATTGTGCTTCGTTTGAACCACTTAGGAGAGCGGTACGACCCAAAATTTTAGAGGTCAGTTGTTTATTTGTGACGCGAAGCCTACAATTAGGCAACAATTTTTGACTAAAGTGTAGATGACGTATACATCGCGGAAATCGGGTAATATGAAAAAAATTTTAAAATGTTTCCTTGTATCTATAATTTTTAGGAGGTGCAAGCCAAAAATTTCGGAAAAATTATCACATTTTACGGGAACATTTTAACATTTTCATTTGGTTTTGGTGACAAATTGCGTATTATTTTTTTCAAAATACCTACAAATGTGTAATTTTTATAAAAATTTTGACATTAGGATTGTATTTTAACAGTTTTTCGACAGTATTTTTTCAAATTTATTTAAAACTTAGTTTAAAATTATAAATAAAATTTGACACTTGAAGAAATGTGTAAATTCTGGAAAAGCTAAAGTTTTAGGCGGCAGCCCCCATCCTTTAAGATATACAACGAATTAAAATTACATTAAAATAAATTTTATATTTGCAAGAGTTGATTTTTTTAACATTTGTGGCACTCCTAGTGTTCAGTCGGGCAAAATTGATAAAAAATATCATGATATTTTTTTACCAGATTTGCCATAAAACGCACTCATTTATCACAAAAAACCACAGGGCGGTATGTTGTACCATCACTTCGAATCGAAAAAAGTCGAATTCGAAAAAATTCGAATCGAAAAAGTGAAAGTTGTATAATTTTTGCTTTTCGAAAATGATACAACATACCACCATTCGACTTTTTTCGAATTTCGATTCGAAGTGATGGTACAACATACCGCCCGGGCGGTATGTTGTACCATCACTTCGAATCGAAAAAAGTCGAATTCGAAAAAAGTCGAATCGAAAAAGTGAAAGTTGTATCATTTTTGCTTTTCGAAAATGATACAACATACCGCCATTCGACTTTTTTCGAATTTCGATTCGAAGTGATAGTACAACATACCGCCTTTAAGTCGAATATTTTCATTCAAGAATATTTTCGATTCTGGCTGTCAAAATTTGTGTTCATTTTATTTCTAATGTTTCTGCGTTATGATTTTACATTGACAGGAACAACATTTTGTTCAACTTTAATGTTATAGTTTCGTATTAAACAATAATACATTAACTGCGAGTTCATACGACGGATAAAAATCTCGGATTTTACTATCCCATCGTTTTAACCAATTACATCACGTAAATTATACAACGAGCACGCCTCTTTTCATATGAAAAAGTTGAAAATATTGAAAAAAAAAATCTGGGATAGAAAAATCCGAGATTTTTATCTGTCGTATGAACTCGCAGTAAAAATAATGTAGTTCAAACCAGTGTCTGGAATAAAATCAACAACAAAAATATTGTTTATGATTTGTGTGTGTAGTTTCTTTTCTGTATTCTTGTTCAATGTCCATTTCATTTCCTTCGAATGATTGATTAGATGACGTTGTGTGCTTAAAATTATTCGTATATTCACGAATTGGGTGAGAATGTGATTTCCTTTACAGATATAAATGTCACCTAAAAACGATTTGTGAACGTTTTTAGCGCAAGCAATTATGTGCAAATCTCTGTCACGTGAATTATAATTGAATGAATGTTTAAATGGGTGAATTACTATATGTACTACCCGGGTTTGTTTTATTAGCTAAGAAAATATGTGAAGTATTAACCTATTGTGAGAGACACTTAGGCATTAGTAAACAATACATTTTTGTTATGACAGCGTCTACAATGTTTTGACGTGCAGAATCAATTTATAATTATTTTTTCGATTTGGTTGTTCACTCGGGTTGGACATAAATTTATACGTAGTGAAGTTAGGGTCGCAAAAAATATAATGATAATTTTTATCATTTGGTCGGACTGAACACGCCGACTATCAGAAGAAGCGATAAAAACTCTATGAATAATTTTATTAAAATAACGCAAATGTAATTTTTACCTGGTTCATGACAGTGTAATTCGAATTTTATAATTAAAATTAAGATTTGATAAATAAAAAACGTAGATTTTTAATTTTGGAATGAAAAAAACAAAAAAAATTTTGGAAAAACTGAAAATTTTTCCGGAAAATGTGATTTTTCCAAAGTTTTTGGCTTGCATCTCCTAAAAATGATAGGTAGATAGATATACAATTCTATAAAGAAAATTTTTCAAAAAAAAATTATCTTACCCGATTTCGGCGATGTATACGTCAACTACACTTACGCCCAATTTTGGTGATTATGTAGCACTAACCGAAGTTGTGCAACCAGTGGGTTACTTAAGCTCTTAAGTCGTGACTCGTTGAGGCAGTAATAGTTGATGTACAAATTTTTTGGTTTAGAGGGATCTGACATTTAACCGCTATTATATTCACTATTTGGGTTATTTTTATTTGTTTGTGCTTTGTGAAGATAATTTCTATTTTATTTTAAAATATGTTTGCCAATTTTAACAAATAAAGCACAACTAATAACTAGGTAATAATAAACTGTTATATTTTACTTTTGCCGAAGTGCTTAATATGTCAAAAGAAGAAAATCTATCGGGACCATCAAGAAAACGGGTATGAATATAAAAATAGTTTAGCGTCCTAAAACATGTCTACCCGCGTGTTTTTTTATAGGATTCTCTAATTTCACATTAAACATTTCTTTAGGTAAATTTGAAATCACCAATCGAAGGCTGTTCCTCAAGTCAAACTGCTGCCACAGGCCAAGGCTCATCGACATTTTGTAAAGAATATGTTCGTACAAAATTTGCACTCTATTTGGAAATCGGGGAATCTAATATGATCAATGAATCTCATTTGAAAAGATTAACAAACCTTCGTAAGGAATTAAATTACATCAAAAATACTGATTGGCAATACTATCCTCCTTTTGGTCAGTCATAATGTTCACATTAATCGGAAAAGTATTTAATTATATTCTTGAGTCGACGTCGGTCGATCGAACTAAATTACAAAATGAATTACATAAAACCTTGGAAAAATTAAACGATGATAGGGATAGTGAAGAGAGTGATGAGGAGGCGAATGTAAACTTGATTCAAAAAGTCTGTCCGAAGCCTAACGATTTCATAGAAGAAGTTTGCTTCCGCAGAACCGGAATCTTAACCAAATTAGACACAAAATTGGGAGTAATTGATAATCAGTATTGCTTCTCTGTGGATTTAATAAGCTCCCATATAAATAATCTTGAAATTGGAGCAAAAATAGCTTATCTTGTATACAAAAATGATAAAGATAAAATGGTTAAAATTAAAAAAATATTAAATGTCGTGAACGAAGCATGGGATAAAACAAAACAGGACATTGAAAAAGCAATCGAAGACGGCAAAGATGATGAAATTCGAAAGTATACTATTCGAACGATGATAGTTTTAGGGGAAGTAACTCAAAAGGATCCTTCAAACCTTTATATTGATACAATAAACGATCATTCACTTAAATTAAAGATTGATGATGTGGTTCTTTCGTTTATTCCCTTAGCCGGTGATAAAATCGAAATGGATTGCAAAGTGCAATTTGATGAAGAAATATTCGATTACACCGGTGAAATAATTGAAGTTCTTACAATACGGCCGCAACGGTCCAAAACCATCAAAGGTATTGTAACCTTTATGAACGAGTATTATGGTACCGTTGATAATCAATGCGTCTTTTTTCCGGATATTTTGGAAGATGGCATTCGCATAGTAGTAAACTGTAATATAATAGCCGATGCCATTGAGAGCGTTCAAGGAAAATTCGCATGGCGTTGCCTGAAAATAGTTCTGACAGAATCCAGTAAAGTTGAACATAACGATTTAATTAATAATATGCTGGAGAAATCAAAAGAGAATAATAGAAATGCGGTAAATTCCAAAATAATTGAAGATAAATATTTAATATCCATAGAAGGTGATTTTTTATATCAATTTGAGCGGATTGACGAAGAAAAAGAAGCCACAATCACTGTACAAAATAACCATCCTAGTAAATCATATAAGCTTCTAAATTTATACTTCTCAGATAGTAAAGCGAGTTCGCAAATTAATATAAAGGATTGGCGTTTCAAAAATCGTATAATCTATCCTAGTGAAACGGTTCGAATACAATTAAAAATAAATTCCAAATTCTATGGATACAGCTCGGAAAGGATAAAAATGCAGTTTGATGGATTTTTTATTATCAAGCACGTTTCCATGAATGTTGGGGCAGAGACTGATGAAGTAGATCCGACTATTAAGAATAAAAGTAAATATCGATCTAATACGGATTACACTAGAAATGTATTTACACAAATGGAAGGTCCGGATTATGTCCCTGGTACGAAAACGATACAAGCTTCAAGATTTTTACCAAATAAAATTCCTTCTTACCTGGTTCCAGACATTTTAAAAAATATTGTGTTAAATTCTACGAAAACAAATGTCGAAATTGAACAGGATTTGGTTAATATTTCCCCAATATTCAATCAGCCGGCCTCTTATCGGTATTATGTTGAAAAGTTTGATATTTTAATACATTTAGAAGAAATCTATATGTTCCATTCTTTCCGGAAGTATGATATGGATAATGCAATATTCCATCGAGAAGGTGAATATTTATCGTTGTACATCGATAATGTGCTAGAACAGCGGCCATCGATTGCCATAGGTGATTCAGTCAAAGTCGACATGCTTAGTGGAGGCAATAAGTTTAAACTGTTCGAAGGTTTTATTCATAAAATATTAAATAATCGAATTCTGCTCAAATTCAACCCGAGTTTTCACGAATCATACAACGGAGAATCTTACAAAGTTATATTCTACTTTTCACGATCTGTATATCGTAAACAGCATTTTGCGATTCGTCAGGTTCATAAATCGCTTGGACCAGATTTCCTGTTTCCATATAAAATTATAAATAAACCTCCGCAACTGAATGTCGAATTGCTAAACGAAGAATTAATTGTGGAAAATAATAGAAAGTTGCCATGGTTTAATCCCGATTTAAATGTGATTCAAAAGGCAGCGATAAAAAATATTCTTCGTGGTGAAGTAAGACCAATGCCTTACGTCATATTTGGTCCACCAGGCACCGGAAAAACCATTACTGTTATAGAGACCATTCTTCAAATACTTAAACATATACCATCATCCAGAATTTTAGTTGGAACTCCATCAAATTCATCATCTGATCTAATCCTCGAACGAATTGTGCGGTCTGGTGTGTTGAAAAAGGGTGAATTTATTAGAATCGTTTCACAAAATGCAATCGAACGCGAACAAATTCCGGCCCATCTTCAGGAATATTGTGCTAAATGTGATATGTCGATTGAATCATTTAATGGGCCGTCCTCATCAACCCAAGTAAAATTGCAGTCGGGTGGAGTAATTAGCCTTACTCGAACACAATTGGGTCAGCATCGTTTAACTATTGGGACTTGTCTTGCTTTGTCCCAATTGTTCCATTATGATTTTCCTAGTAATCATTTCACTCATGTGATTATTGACGAGGCTGGACAGTGTTGTGAATCTGAAAACATGATACCAGCAATGTTTTTGGATATACGTGAAGGGCAAATCATTTTAGCAGGAGATCCGATGCAATTAGGTCCCATAATATTTAATAAAATTGCAGCTGACAATGGTTATCAGACATCGTTTTTGGCGCGGCTTTTAGAACGTGTTCCTTATCAACGAGATAAACAACGTTTCAAACATGAATATGATGAAAGATTGGTCACTAAACTTCTGTACAATTATCGGGCTTTGCCAAGTGTCGTGAAATTGTACAGTGATATGTTTTATACGTCATCGTTAATACCCATCATAAATGAAAATGATTCGATTGAAGCTAAAAATTTAGCACGGGTATCAAATATTTTTGATCGAATTTGCCCAGATCGAGTAAAAAATTTTGGCGTCTTTTTCCACGGATTACGTGGTCAAAATCTACAACTCACCGACAGTCCATCATGGTTCAATTCAGCCGAGGCAACCCAATTATTTGAATTCGTTATCAAGCTTTATCAGAACGGATTTAATTCATTGGACATCGGCATAATTGCCCCTTACAGTCAACAGTGTCGCGTTATCCGGAGACTATTCGAGGAGTCTGACATGGAGGCCCCAAAAGTTGGGTCAGTCGAAGAATTCCAGGGGCAAGAAAGACAGATTATACTCATTTCAACCGTACGCTCAACAAAACGATTGGCCATCAAAGACCGGCAAAATGCTATTGGATTTGTCGATGATGTAAAACGAATCAACGTGGCGATTTCACGCACTCGTGCATTTCTTGTAATCTTCGGAAATCCCTACTTATTGTGCATCGACCAAAATTGGCGGTACATTATAAATTATTGTGTCCATAATAACACTTATGCCGGATGTAGTTTACCTGACATTTTTAAAAAATAAAACAACTTGATTAATGGAAATTTCCGGCTTTTTATTATAAATGTAATTTTCATATTTTCGGATCATTCTGAATTCTCAACTTTATCGGATATTATAAAAAGAAAAAATGTTTGCGCTACACAAATTGTTTAATAGTACTTCCAATTATTTTCACCACTTTCTTGTGCTTTAGCTTTATGTTTTCTTTCTACAATACCAGTGAGAGCTTCCGAACGAACCGAAAGGGAATCAATTTTTTCAACTAACTGTTGATATGGTGACAAAGGTTGCGTTCCCATTACAACATGTCCCAATTTCGAATCAATTTTAGCATCGAGTCGAGCATTACGGATTAAATTTACAATCCAGCATTCAGCTTCCTCCGATTTCATGTTTAATTTATCGGCCAACATACTAATGGTAATGCATTGATGGATTCTGCAAAATGTTTCAAAAATCATTAAACGGGCGTTTTCAACAAATTCATCTAAACATCCGATTATAAAGAAATCATTGATGATTACTGTTTGGCATTCGTGAAGTTTCATCCGAGCCCCCTCGAAATCAAAGTTTACATATAAATGTTCCAAAAATTCGGTGATGGGATCTCGATAAGTATAACTTTCCTGCTGAATAACTTTAATCAAGTCCTTTAATGCATTACGCCGCCCTCGATTAATGATAACCGCTGTTGCCAAATATCGAAGAATATGAGGACACATTGTCTGAATGGCATTCAAATAAAGTGGTTTATATAAAAACATTTCGATAATCAAGTCCCGCCCCTTAGTGTGATTGAAGAAGACGAGTACACTCCAGTGTATCAACCAGGTCCGTTGCTGAAGAGCTTGAATATGATTGAAATTGCTGTTGTCGATATAATCCCGTAGGCGATTTAAATTCTCCAATGCCGAACCCCAGTTAAGGACTAAGATTTCTGATGCCAAATATCCCCATAAGACATTTAAATAATTTTTGTCGGATGGTTGCATGACCAACAGGCAAAAATATAAGTACGGAATTGAATCCTGATAGTTACCACTCTCATACAAATATTTGGCCAGTTTGTACACGCTATCGATCATTTCAATTTTGAAATCGAATTCCTTTTGAAGAGCTGATATTAATGTTTTTGGATCTTTAACACTATCCGTATTCTTCAAGAGTTCCATAGCTTTCATTAACGGGGCTACTTCAGTTTGCAATTCTTTCAGTGTAGCTAATACGACCGATTTGCGATTTGAAAGCTCTTCCGGCATAGCTTCACTCATGTTTAACCTTTGGCGAATATCCGCCGTATAATCCACCATATCCGTTTTATTCACCGTTTCTAAAATTTTTTCGTGTAGTTCTTTTTTGTCGTATATCTAAAAAAAAAAAATAGTCAAACTATGATTTTTAGGTTATGTTGTCATCATACATACATTCTTGTCGCACAAAAATTCCAATAGCGGAAAAGTTAAATGCCGATCCAGATATTGGCAAGTTTTTGCAGTTAAATCGAACTTTGCCATTTTAGTTTAATTCTTTACACACTTAAACTATTTAATTACAATTTTTCTTTATAAAAAATTCACAGAATTACATGCGGACGTTTAATATATTTGACGTCTGCAATAAAAAGATGGCGAATCGTGATTACAAAAAAAGTGAATGCGACAGAATGAGGGGAAAAGACTTTTCCAATTCGTGGCGGGCAACAACGACTACTGCGCCTTTTTGTATAAAGTGGTTGTTTAAGTTAAAATTGTTGAAAATTATCACCTAAACAGATAGCTAGCGCACCCCACCGATCTTAAGGCTCGTACGCTAAATTATTTTTGTAAATATGTACTCGTTAGTCGTTTTCGAAAATGTCGAATTGTAACTATTGAGTCATTTTAATTTTTTTAATGTTGGTAACAAAAGTTATCCAAGGGGGTCTTACCCGGCGTCTTCACTATGCAAAATCGCTGAGATTTTCTATCATGAGACTAAATTTATGAATGTATGTGTAAGTATGTTATACAAATTTTGAAACACTCAGCAAATTATCAGGAGGAAAAAATTATCATGAAATTTTTAAGAAATGTCAGTGAAATTGTCAATGCTATACTATTTTAACATAAAAATCTATAAATTGGTTGACAATATTTACGGATTTTTCGACATTTGAAGAAATTATTATGAGACTAAAATGCTCAGTTATGATATTAGTTTGATAATTATTTGTCAATACATTGAAAAAATCCCAAGTTTGAGCCTAACGCTAAAAATTTAAACATCGAAGATGGGGCTTGAAATTTTGATTTATGCCTAAATAAAAAAGCTTAAGCCTACTGATTTGTTTTGGGCTAGAGTACTTGTATTTATATAGTAAAAATAAAAAATAATAAAGTTTGAGTCCAAAAATTATTTTTTTTTGCGCACCAGCGTGTTTTGGTTCTCTCGTATTTACTTTATTTTTTGGTTTTTTATTTTTATTTGTAATGGGTGTTTTTTTAAGCCCCATAGAACTTGGAATTGTAAAAAATAACACAAACAATTAAATTGTAATCAAATTGTTTTTTTATTTGAAAGATCAACACATGGCATTACTATTTGAAAATTATTTCGGGCACTGCTGGCTTATGTCACGAATAACACGAACAATGCTGGCCACCAAGGCGTCAATTGTTGCTGGTTTATCAGCAGAAACCAGTGACCACGTAGCCCCACAGGAAATAATCGAGAGGCGTCAAATCGCACGACCGATTTCGAGAAATGGACCTGTCAATTGGGCTCCAACAATTGACAGGTCCATTTCTCGAAATCAACTTATCACCGGATTTTGATTTTAATAAGTCGATGGTTGCCGTCGCCGGTACGTAACGCCATCCTGGTGAAACCACTCTCATCTGGATCAATGTCATCTATATTTTCAAACAATAAATCATGGTGAGGTAATGATCTCCATTGACCTCGCCTATAAGTTGCGCGAATCGACGACTGATTTTGAAAGTAAATTTTAATAATTTCGTAGCGTTGTTCAAGCGTCAGTATATTCATGATGTTTTATCAGAGTATATTTTTCATAAAAATTAAATTTTTTGTTTTATTTTTTACAATTTCAAGTTCTATCAGGCTTAAAAAAACACCCGTTATAATACGCTCACTAATTGATATCGTAGATGAGAAATAGGTGCATAGAGAGAGCACAAAACAAAATTAGCGCACCAGCGTGTTTTGGTTCTCTCGTATGTACTTTATTTTTTATTTTTTTTTATTTCGTTGCATATTCTTGGGACAAAATTTCGTTGCATTTTTCTATATAATGCGACGCCAAAAACATCTTCGATGTTAAAAACATACACATTCATAAAATATCATGAGAGAAAGTCTCAGCGATTTTGCCTAGTGAAGACCCAGTGTTATCCTGGCTATAAAATTACATTTCGCGTGGTAGTATTTATAATCAGCAAAATTCAATTTACGTATTTTAACAGATATGTACATTTTTGTTGTATTTTTTTAAATAGTTTATGCTTTGGAAGCTTGTGCTTTAATTTTTCTCACTACTAATTTAATACAAATTGACAGAAAGACAGAAATTAAAAAATCAACTAAAAGTAAATTACCCTAAAGTTACTCTGGATGTTCGGAAATAGATTTGGTAATTTTTAGTCAGCAAGTTAACCTAAAGTTACCATAGGCTATTTCCGAAAACGCTTAGTAATACATTCATATCAATAGATATATACATTCATGCATACAAACGACATCCGTAAGCAGGTTTGCTCATACTTTGAATACCACAGCAAACCACTTGTTATTCACTTTGACTGTGTACGACACCTATAATACATTTTTTCTTGTAATTATTGACGTTTATATGAAAAAATTTCACCAATACAATACTTTTACAATTTTACTGCTCGAATGCCGTTGTAATTTTGTATATGCATTTCCCCTGTCAAAGAAGCTTTTCCTCATCAGAATATTTATTTGTTTTTGTCTTACCTGTACAGCGAAAGCTGTATATTATGTACAGATTTTTTTTTTCAGAAAATGTTGCGAGTTTATACGAATTTTCCGTTGTAAAATTTGCAACACGCACCTAAATGCCCAATCTCAGCAAGTCGTTTTCTCAACAAATCCGCTTTTCTGCTCTGATATAAATCAGTAATATTATGGCAAAAGGTTAAATGACGAAAATAAGGATTGTTGTTTGATATAATCATTTGTTCGAAGAAATTCATGAAAATTTCAGCTAACGGGTCGGGTCGTCATGTTTCCAATTTCATCCACGTTTTAAGAACTTGCCCCAGTCGGATTCAGTAGTGCAGAGATTCAAATGCTAAGCAACGGCGTGAATTCTGCTCCTACACCAAATAAAATCAGCCTTCAGTCATTCGAAAATCTCTTTGTAGATGCTGAAACTGCCGTGGTTGACTAGCCAACCCAACTACAATCAGCAAGTGCATTACAAATAAATAAAGGTATTGATAACTCTTCTTCTGCTGTTTCTATCGCTCTTACTTCTGCTAATCCAAATACCAACCTCAAAGTGATTGGTGCGATAAAGAAAAGGTTACGTGATCATGACCTGATATCGTGTAAACCGGATAAAGGCAATACAATTATTGTGCTCACAAAAGCCGATTACTGTAATAAAATTTCTGATTTTATTACAGAAAGCAAAGCAATTAAAGATATGTACATCTTAGTCTTGGTCTGCAGGGATCCAACGAGGTCTTTTAAGAATTCGATCAGTAAGTGTGCCAATCAATGCTAAAAGTTGTTTAATGGAACTGGTTGGAAGTACTCTGTCATGAATCCATCTGCTCTGATTCTTTGTGGTTTAAAAAAAATCCATAAGGAAGGCATTCCGATTAGACCCGATTAGAAGGGTTTCATAACTTTTTTCAATGATCATACTAATTTTTTCGGCTCTCTTCTGCTTCGGCTAAAATTCAATACGTCGACATTTCATTACATTCAAAACTAGTTTCATTTGACGTTGCCAGGTATTTTTACTTCTATACTAATTAAAACTTTGTCTCAAATAGTGCGTAATTACTTAGATCAGGATGTTAAAGATGAGGGCTTACGTCGTGAACTGTTGGTGTTTGAAACTTATATTAAACAAAATTATTTCTGTTTTAATAATACATATTTCAAATCCGCTGATGGTCTACTCATGGGCTCCCTTCTGTCACCTTTGTTACGGATCTCGCCCTGTTCTATTCTCACACCCGTAATAATATGACTAAGACGTCGGGTAATTAAATGAACTTCATTCGCTTACCTGCTATGCCCCTTTTTATTATTAATTTTTCCGTATCAAGCCTTTATTGCACAATGAAACATATTTTTCAGTAAAAAATACTGAGAAACCGAAAAGAGGAGAGTATATTATGTACATATTAAAATTACGTTAGAGTAACAAAGACAACAAATGTTGCCATAAAAAGTATTGAGTTTCATATTTGTTATGGCAACATTTTCCCCAGTAAATTTTTCTGAAATTTTTTCTTTGTTTCGTTTTGGTACGTGGCGAAATTATATTTTTATCTCGCTTTTTTTTTACTGAAAAAATATGTTTCATTGTGAAATAAAGGCTTACACAGATGGTTGTCTCTCCTTCTTTTATTTCTTTCTCTTACTATATATCCCTTTTCCAGCCAGAATTTTTTTTTCTTCAAATTATGTTGACCGTACACAATTGTGTATATACATAAATAATGAATGATTGTAATGTCTTCCGGATTTTAACGGATCTTAGTTAAATTGGATTATTTTAAAAAAAATTTATAATTTGATAACATATCCCTTTCGCTGCCCGGTAACACAGTTGTGTGGGTATGGCAAAAGTAATATGTCAAAAATTTATTTTTGTATGTGTTTTGACCCAACTTACACATTTGTGCGTTCCTTTCGAACTAATTTTCGTCCAAAAAACACTATATCTATACACACAATTATGTTGGTTGTACTTCAAAACAAGCGAAATTTTTTTATCAAAAACGCCATTACATACTATGTTTTTTTAACTCAAACGTGTGGTTTGGACTTAAATTGAGCCAACATTCATTTCTTTTGGTAGAAAAACGGATAAGCCACAGATGGTTGTCTCTCCCTCTTTTATTTCTTTTTTTTCCTACCATATCCCGTTTCCAGCCAGAATTTTTTTTCTTTAATGTAAGCACGCTTTACATAATTGTATGTAAATAATGATAGATTGTAGTGTCTTCCGGATTTTAACGGATCTTAGTTAAATCGTTTTTTTTTTTAAATCATATGTAATTTGATAACACATAACATAAATTATATCCCTTTGTCAACAAAAAAAAATGGCTCAATTTAAGTCCAAACCACACGAATGTGTGAGTGAAATTCAGTATGTAATGGCGTTTTGGATAAAAAAAAATTCGCTTGATTTGAAGTACAACCAACACAATTGTGTGTATAATTATAGTGTTGGACGAAAATAAGTTTGAAAGGAATGCACAAATGTGTAAGTTGGTTGAAAACACATACAAAAATACATTTTTGACATGGTAATTTTGCCGTTTACACACAATTGTGCAGGAAAAGGGATATAACATATTAAATATTTGTTTTTGATAACATATTAATTATTTTGGTATGCTCAATTGTGTCTGTCTGTTGCTTTAAAATACAAAAATAAATTTTTGGCATGATCCTCTTTCGTACAAGATTATTATACGCACAATTGTGATCACGGGCTGGTAGAGATAATCACTTGGTCTGAACGTATGTACGCGTCGCGTTATATGCATCTTTTGAAATTTCGCGCGTCGCGCTTGCTGTGTCCTTAACTGAAAAAAACAGTGAAACCTATTGCAGCGACAATTACATCAAAATACTTAAAATTTGAACTAAATTTGACAATTATTTAAATTCAAAGTTTCAATTTTGCTATGTATCTTTGTACATAAATTGTTAATAAATAATATTTATTAAATATGCGTCGATCATTGGCACCATCAATAATTCGGCTTAATAGCAGCACAATTGTCTCAACTGAAGAAAATTCCATAAAAAGTGTACAAAATACAGAAATATCTTCTTCAGATAAAAATACAACTTCAAAACGCGGGCTCACTTCGTCTAGCGACGATCATTCAGACACAACCAAAGAGAACAAATTTAATGTGGTGTACGGCAGGATTACTACAAAGAAACACAAAACATTTGAAAATGACGGAATATTGGTTATCACTGACCAGCAAATTGTGCTGAAAGATTTAAATAATCGAGTCTTAGATAGACAGCCTCGATTGATGTCTGGTGATCTGAGCGAGGGATCAAGAATCATAATAGGTGGTAACGAAGTAGAGCTAATCGATCGATGTGAAGAGATATCTGTTGTCAATCCACCTCGCAAACGATCTTCAACTAGTGCAACTGAGTCTTGGTTCAATAAATCAAAATTTAAACAGTTTATTCAAGCGAAATTTATTGAACCCGGTTCAGCTCAAGTCCACACTGAAAATGGTAAACCGTTTAAACTTCCTGCTCCAAGTGTCGAACACCAGTGGAAATATAATACTCAGAAACTCGCAATTACGGATGTACATATTCCGACCAATTTAACAGCAGTTCTCCGGCCGCATCAAATAGAAGGTGTAACATTTTTATACGAATGCCTAATGGGATTCCGTTACAACGAAAACGGAGAGTACAATGGTGCAATTTTAGCAGATGAAATGGGTCTTGGCAAAACCTTGCAATGCATTACAACTTGTTGTATTCTTCTAAAATCGGGTCCGTACGGAAATCGACCGATGGCCCAACGAGTGTTAATATTAGCACCAAGCAGTTTGGTTGATAATTGGGCCCGGGAAATTCAAAAATGGTTAAAAGGCGAGCGTTACTTTACACATATAATCAATTCGAAATCTAAATGTAAAAGTATTCCAAGCCATATACCGTTCGTGATTGTATCCTACGAAACATTTCTAAACCAAGTAAGTGAGATCGAGAAATATAATTTTGATGTATTAGTTTGTGATGAGGGCCACCGACTTAAAAATAGCACTATCAAAATAACGAAACAATTGAGCCAATTTTCCTGCAAAAAACGTATAATTCTTACTGGAACTCCTATTCAAAATGATTTACATGAATTTTACACGTTAATCAATTTCGTTAATCCAGGAATTCTTGGTGAATATAGTCATTACAAAAAATATTACGAGATACCGATTGTACAATCCCAACAATCAAATGTATTACCAGAATTTCGAAAACTTGGGGAGACACGAGCACAAGAACTAAACAAAATCATTCAAACATTCGTACTTAGGCGCACTTCCGACATAAATATATCATATTTGCCGAAAAAGCAAGAACTTGTAGTGTTGCTCGATCCAACCGAATTGCAAAAATATCTCATTAAATCTACGCTTGAATACTACGAGAATCGATCGGAAACCATTTCTCCGCTTGAAATTATTACGATTCTAAAGAAAATTTGTAATCATCCAGCGCTTCTTACAAAAATGGAGTCTGATTCGAAATTATTAGGATATTTACGATCAATCATGCCATCGCAGAATGATATAGGACCGGATGATGCAACAAAATTAGCTACTGTAATGAGTTTACTACGAAATATTCGGGAAAAAAATGAAAAAATTATATTGATCTCGTATTCAACTAAGACATTGGATATGTTACAAGATTTATGTTGTCATTTAAATTATATTTGTTGTCGATTAGATGGTGGGACACCAAGTGCAGATCGGAACAAAATCGTTCTTAATTTTAACAAACCAGATTCGAACGTCTTTGTGTTTCTGCTCAGCGCTAAGGCAGGTGGAGTTGGACTAAATTTAATTGGGGCGTCCCGCTTACTGTTGTACGACAATGATTGGAATCCTGCATCAGATTTACAGGCACTCTCTCGAATTTGGCGTGATGGTCAAATACGCGATGTTTACATTTATCGGTTGATCACAGCCGGAACAATTGAGGAGAAAATTTATCAAAGGCAAATATCGAAAACGGCCTTAAGTGATTGCATCGTGTTTGACTCGGCGATTAAAAATAAATCTAATATAAAATTATCAGACGAAGATTTGCGGGACTTGTTCTCATTCGATTCTGAATTAGCTGCCAATAAAATTTGCTCTACACATCGTATTATCGAATGTCAATGTTCGGGCGCTGGAGCAGTTCCATCGGACGATTCAAAAAATGTGGTTGCACCTCGAGTTGATGACGACGACGAGGAAGAGTACAGTTTTTTTAGGATCATTGATAAACCGCAAAATAAAAACACAGATAGCACTTGTAGTTCGAAAATGAACGAACTCATGAATTGGGAACACCACAAGAATCCAGTATCAAGTAGTGTTTTATCTGAAATCGGTTTGGCAGATGTAAGTGAAGAAATCGTGTTCATTTTTCGAAATCAAATTGAAAATTAAAACAACCCATTTTTTATTTATACATATAATTAATAAAGCGAAAACAAATGTTATGAAGATTCATACTTAACCGGAATTTATTCATTCTCCAAATAGATATGATTACCAAATCTCCCGTACAAATGCCCTTTTAATTCACTCATTTTTTCTTGAATTTCACTAATTTTGTCCTCGATTTCTTTAATCTCCTTTTTCTTTTTTTCCTTGGCGCTGGCTAAGAATTCTTGGGCCTGGTTCAAATTATGCGAAATGAATACATCACCGATTAAAATGGGTATGGGCTCTTCTTCATCGAACAGTTCAATTTCATCGCTCGCCTCCTCTAAATTCTTTAGTGTATTCATTTTTATTTTTAATTCTTCTTTTAAGTCATCGATATCGGCATTATGTTTAGCAAAAATGTTAATTCTTTGTTGGTCCTCAAACGTGACATGAACATCTGAATCCTAACAGAAGAATATAAAAAAATCAATGGTATTCTTTATGTTCTAGTTAACGTTGTGAGAATACTACCGGTTGAAATGTTCCTTTGCTTGCAGTTGCAGCCATTTGATTTGGAAATTATTAAATTAAATATAAAAAACTTTTGAGAAAAAATCACGTTTAAATGTTGACAGTCCGTGTCAAGTCAATTTTAATCAAAGTGAAGGTAGAAACGATTATTTAAATTTAGTACAAATAAATGGAAGAGATGTACTAAATGAGTTCGTTCATAATTGTGTTGGTGAGACAGCGTTCATTAAATCCATGCTACTTAGGGCTCGATTTTTTCTAAAATTCGACGAACGACACATGACGTTTTCGTATACGTATAAGGAGTATAGTATACAATTTTAAATTAGTGTAATTTTTCTTTGGTTAAATTTGTTTGTTTTCTGCGAATGGAAGCAGATCTCGCCAAGTACTTGAGTGGTGAGTTAACACGTTCGCGGAAATGGCTGCTATAACGGTCATACAACGTTATCGATTTTTAACACGCGCAAATAACATTCTTTTTTTAAGGAATAATTTGACATTTATTTTTCAATTCTCACAATACTTTTCTTTCTGCGAAGAAATATCATTACAATTATAAAAGTTATCAAATGTGTTTCTGAGTAGCACACACATTTAAAAAGTGTGCCTCAATGTGTTAAGAAAAAAAAAATGGGATGGGGACAAAATTCCAGAAAAAAAAAATTCCAATTCCATTATTCCAAAAATTTTATAAATTTTTTTTTTCAGTTTTCCAAAGTACAAAATTCCAATTTCTAAAATTCCAAAATTTTCCACAAAATTAAATTTACCCTAAAATACATCTATGACTACTTTGAAATGCGAGTGCTGAATTTATAGGCCAATCGATCTTAAGTGCCTGTACTATAGGATGTCCTGGTGTTGAGTAATGCTTACATAGTTGATATCAGTAAATCGGACCTCGATCCTCTACAATTTCGTCGTAACCAGTTAAGATAGAACGTAAAATGTGATTTATTTCAGAGGTTGGAGTGCCGCCAGCCACAGAAAAAATTAATTTTAACAACCAAGTTAAATTTAATATTGTAGATTTACTATCTTTTCTAATAAAATTTATAAAACCGCGTTCCATTGGTGTTAGTAAAGTACTCGCGAGTACTTCTAGCTAGTTATCTAGTGACACAATCAACATTTTTGTTTTCTTATGTTTTAATTCTAACTAACAAATTTTCGTTCCATTGAATATCTACTCACAAGTCCTTTGCTAACGCCAATGGAACGCGGCTGTTAGAAAAAATAAAAAATTTTTGGCTCAATTAAAATCCAAACCACACAAATGTGTGAGTAAAAAACACATAGTATGTAATGGCGTTTTTGATAAAAAATTGCGCATGGTTTGAAGTACACCCAACACAATTGTGTGTTTAGATATAGTGTTTTTTTCGGGCGAAAATAAATTTAAAAGGAATACACAAATGTGTAAGTTGGTTCAAAACACATACACAAATAAAATTTTGACATGATTCTTTTGCCTTACTCACACAATTGTGTGGGTAGGGAGGAAAAGGGATATATGATAATTACATTTCGTTCTATTGTACATGTAGTAACGCACAGAACATATTCCATTCCAATTTATTTTCCTCAGAATAGAGAAAAAATCGCGCGATTTTTTCTCTATTCTGAGGAAATTAAATTGGAATGGAATTTTGGATTTGGAGTTTTGGATTTGGAATTTTGGTTTTTGGAATTTTGGAATTGGAGTTTTGGATTTGGAATTTTGGTATTTGGAATTTTAAATTTTGGAATTTTGGGTTTGGAGTTTTATGCCTGGAATATTGGGTTCTGGAAATACAACCCCAACCCAAAAAAAATTTAACTACACATATTTTTATTTTTTTTTCAATGCGATGTCGAATAAATGTTTTGTTTTCACAGAAACACAGAATTAGAAATTATTTTAGAACTAAAAATAAATAAATTTAATTTTATTTAAAGCATATTTATTTGCATTTACATATTTTATATGATAAATGGAAATGATTTCTAGAATGTCATATCCAAAAAAATTAAATGGCGCGCATTCCTACTAACACAAACACACGTACTACTACTATATACTTGCGGTTATTTCGTTAACTTGTCGAATTTTGGACAAAATCGACCCCTAGGACTTTTGGGGGTCGATTTTTTCCAAAATTCGACAAGTTGGCGAAATAACCGCAAATATATAGTAGTGGTATGCGTGTTTGTGTTAGTGTGATGTGCGCCATTTAATTTTCTTGAATATGACATTTCTAGATTCATTTAATTTATAATTTAAAATTTGTAAATGCAATGCAAATATGCTTTAAATAAAATTAAATTTATTTAATTTTAGTTTTAAAATAATTTCTAATTCTGCGTTTCTGCGAAAATAAAACATTCATTCGACATCGCATTAAAAAAAAATAAAATATGTGTTTAGTTTTAGTGTTTTCTTCACCAAATTAACTCCATAAATAATTTACAAGCTTAAATTACTTGTAATGATACAAATTGCATGTAGATTTATAATGTTCGGATGCACATGCCAGGAAAATTTACATTGTTGTAACTTCTTTCAAAATAAACAGGTTTTCTTGATTCCCGAAATAAAATCGTTGAGAGGTATTTTGTGTCGAATTGGAATCACTAATTTCCGCCTTACAATTAATCGCAGTTACAACTCTCGAATATTTTTATACAGGAAATAATTTCACTGTTCAGCTTCGTAATAATAACAGAGGCTGACATAATTTTTATAATTCATATTTATTTATAAATTATATTACATATTGTTTTTATTGTATTTAATACAACTTAAAATCTCTTTACACAACTATATAATTTGATTTGCGATTTAAACTCAATTCACGTTTTAATTGATATTTTATTTAACACAAAAACTAGTACTTATACTAACTGAAAATCGATTGCATTATTTGCAAATGTACATATAATGATTATTAATTAAGCAGAACTAAACTCTTAATAATCTATATAAAGAACTTAACTGAACTGATCAAAAATAAAAACAATTTCCCTTTATATAACGAAAAAACATTTGTTATACCCGGGCTTCTTATTAAAAAATTAAAACAATAATTATTTAAAGGTTGGTACCTGAACAATCTTTTAATTCTCTTGCCATCGAACGTACCCATCTTTTTTGCTCAAATTTGACGTTAGACCAAAAATATAGACATGACAAGAAAATTGAAAATTAGTAAACAGACTGAACCGACCAATAAAAATATAAGTAAGTAATTAAAAAACAATTTAAATAATATTTACTTTTATTATTTGTATAAACAGAACCACTACAAGTGTAGCAACATTTTTTTTTCTTAACACATTGACGCACACTTTCTAAATGTGTGTGCTACTCAGGAACAGATTTGATAACTTTTGTAATTGCAACGATATTTCGTCGCGGAAAGAAACATATTGTGAGAATTGAAAAATATGTCGAATTATTCCTTAAAAAAGGAATATTGTTTGCGCAAACGTGTTAAAAATCGAAAAAATTGTATGACCGTTATAGCAGTCATTTCCACGAACGTGTTAACTCACCACTCAAATATTTGGCGAGATGTCAAAAAGCGAGATGACGAAGACGACATAAGTACGAAAAAAACTGAACCGATTTGTACCGATTCATAATTTTTGATGCTTCCATTCGTAGAAAACAAACAAATTTAACCAAAGAAAAATTACACACACTAATATAAAATTGTATACTATACTCCTTATACGTATACGAAAGCGTCATGTGTCGTTCGTCGAATTTTGGAAAAAATCGACCCTTTGAATCGGGAGTAGGGACTCATTCCTCGTTTTTGCCCTCCTTCACCTATAAAACCTGTTTTCATTTTTCCGGTAGTACGTAGCTGATGCGAATGAAATTTTGCATACAAAAATGACACAAGCAAAAACGAAAATTAAAATTCCGCTATTAAATTTTATTTTGTGGTACAGGTCGGTATCCAGCTCGCGCTAAGATAAATTTTACATACAAGTTTGACGTAACATTTGGCTAGCGAAATAACGAAAAAATATTTAGCTCACGATTTCGCAGTTGCGGTACGGAGTTGACGTGAAAAGTTTGTAGTTCTCTCATTCACATATAGACTGCGCTAGTGGAAAATCTACAAACGTTTTCGCAGCAATGTATCTGCCTAGAACAAGAAAATTAAAGAAAATTTTGAGAACAAAAGGTGATTTTTTTTAAAAAGAATGATCAAAATAATTTTCTAGACTATGAAAATAGTTTCGAACTATATTTTTGTTTGTTGTAGGACAAATAAAACAAACGTCAAAATTTATCTCTACCTAAACTTTTTAGCTTACTAATTTATCAGTAATTAATTGGAGACCGCGTTAAAATTTATCTTAGCGCGAACTGGATACTTAACTTACGCAGTTTAACTAGTGAAATTGGTATGTTCGTATTAAAATATATGTCTCTGTTAAACTCTACACATTTTCACAGCGTTTTTATCTGCAGGTACGATGAAAGTGAGCTACATTTCTGACGTTTCATAATTATTTGTATTTTGCCTGGTTTACATGAGAAAATTGTTTTCTTCTGCAAATTTTTGCAGGTAAATAAAAAAGAATCCGCTATATAAAAATATTCAATATGCCAGAAAGAAATAAACATATATAGTAATGGCGTAATTTTTTTTATAGGATCATTATTAATTTATTTTTAATGAATTCAAATGCGAAATTTACATTTTTATCTATGGCGTCTGTTTTTATTATGTATCCTCAACATTTATAAATACGAAATAATTTTTTTTCTTGTTAATTTTAAAAATGTTGCCATAAAAATACTCGGATCGAATATATTTTATGGCAACATTTTCATTTTTGTGGTCATTTTTGCTCAAAAATTCTTCTGCAAAATTTTGTTGGGATATATTGCTTTTCTTGTCTCTCATGTGCAAAAAGTCAATGTTATATCTTATTCATTTTGCAGAAGAAAAATGTTGGTCTTATGTAAACCGGGCATTTGTTGTTGCGCGCGTGTTTTTAAATGTGGCGGATGAAAATTTTGCTTATTCGAATATTTATTTAGAGTGTGCGTTAAAATTTTACGAAATTCTATAAACTATTTTTTTCATGGAATATTTATCTGCTTAATTTTGGAGACCAGCAAAAATTTCATTTCATGCAGCTGACGGCATACTATAGCCTTAAAGGGGGAAAAACGAAGTATGAATCACGACTCAAACGTCATAATGTGGATTGGGTGTTCGGTATTCGCGATTTTCAACAAAGTAGCTGACATCTGGAGAACAAAATGTGAATCATTGTTCGCTATGAAGCAAGGGGGATTAAAACTGTCATAACAATGGATTTGACAATTCTCGTCCCCTTTGTAAACGTAGAAACCAGCGCTGGATGGATGTTGATAATGTTACAAATTTACATTGTCAAATCCGGTTCGTTTCACTGTATTGTGAATGTCGTTATAAATTTGATGGTTGATCTATGCGTTCATACGATGGTTCCGGTATCAAACTTCGTTTTTCCCCCTAAAGCTAAAACTAGAACTTCCCCTAGCATTAAAACACAACCACAACATTTTCCTCAATTAGCCACTAAACTAAATCATATATTATCAAGTATTATGTGCGTCCATCGGTGGTTCATTGGTTTTTTATTTTGGGAGCCGTTTTGGCCAAGGAATTTAACAAACTGAAATATATTTTCAAAGAGAGCTTTTACAAATTGGTGCAGCATCCTAAAGAAATTGTTGAAAATAGGCGCATTTCATGGATGACATAGGATAGAGAGATAAAATGTAATAAAATATGGAATTTTTTTTTTGTTTTTCAATTAATTTATTTTCTGCATGCTAAAGAAAAGGTAATAAGCTAGAATTTGGGATGCGCATTTTGCACAGCTCGATGCGGAAATCTTGGATAATAAACATTAAATTTTTATTTACCTGGATAATGTTAAGAATTTCTGCGACATTTTTTGGCCTTTGTTGAGGCAAACTTCAAAAAAATAGAATTAGTCTGGTAATTACGTTTTTTACAATTTACATTTTATTGTACTAAATTCACTTGATTTTCAATTTTATTGTCTTGGGCCCAATCCAATACACTTATACATTTAAGGTAGGTATAATATTATTATATTATTCTTTAGAGTTAATTATTTCTTTTAATAATCTTAAAATTAAAAACAAAAAATTTACATTAAAATAATAAAATAAAAACAAAACAAAAAAGAAAATTAAAAAAACTAATTGAATTTTTTTTTCTTAGTATTTCAACAAAATTTGAAAAGAAGAGCAAAGCAAAAAAAAAAAATAAAAAAATAAAAAATACATCACAATTTTGTAAAATTTATTATTTTGAGATTACAAATTTTATTACGAAAATTTTATTATGAAATTAAAATTTTGTTTGAATTTGAATTTTTATCAAAAGTAGATGGAATTGTTTTCAGTAACTGTTATTAAATTTGATTCTTTTGATAAAATCACAGTGGTAACATGTTTTAAAAGCTGCCCATCTATTCAACTTTCTCCTTAACGGATTCATCAACACTTCGTGGGTGGACGACTAAAAATATATTAAATTAAGAAATTAATCATGACGCTGATTAATGTTAAATAAAATTAAAATACTTACAATGTGGTCGTTCTGATTCGTCAGAATCGGCTTGTGATTGATTTTCTTGTGCTTGTTGCATAAAAGGCATCATTGGCACCGGGATACGAACTGGATTGATAAGGCTACGTCCGAACGAGATCATACGACCAATTGGTAATAGTTGTCGTTCCAATTCCGATGATTCACTTTCTTGGCTTGATCGCGGTGTACCCGATTCTTCGGATTTATCACTGTCATCGTTGTTCGAATCGGATTCAGAGTCGGAGCTCTCATCGTCCGTTACAAATTGTCGTAATTCCTCGTGAATTTTCGCTTCAGCGATACGTTGAATATTTCGTAAATCGTCTGGTGTGATACCGGCACGTTGTAAGGCGACCGATAGTGGTACTTCTTGTAATTGGACTTGTTGCACATCGCGGTCATGTTCTTGTTGCTGCTGTGGTTGTTGAGGTAACTGATGTTGAATTTGGATGGTAGGATGTTGGGTTTGTGGTTGTTGTGGTGATTGTTCAACTGATTCCTCACTTGAATCACCAATTGGAATTTGAATACGATGTAATTGGATACGGATTTCGGGCATTTCTGGACGAGGAGCTTGCATCATTGTTGCTGGCACTGGGGGTTGTTGAGGTTGAGGAGGTAATTGACGCATAATTTGGAATTGTGGTGGCATTTGATGGTGGAACTGTGGTTGGGGTTCGGATTGCTGTTCTTGTCGTTGGGCTTGAATTTGAATCATTGGTTGACGCTGTTGGAAATGGAACTGTTGAGGTTGGGGTTGGGGTTGTGGTGGCAATTGACGGAACATTGGATTCTGTTGTGGTTGGAAACGTGACTCTTGTGATTCTTGTGGTCGTGGTGGCATCATGAATGGTGGTGGGCGCATTTCAGTTTGGGGTTGTGGTAAAAACATGGGAAAATGTTGTTGAGGTTGTTGCTGCTGCTGATGTTGTTGTTGTTGCATTTGATGCATTGGCAAATGAGTCAATGGGTATTGTGGCCCACGTGGTCCAAACTGGAGTGGGATGGCATTAATTGGTACAACTATTTGACGAATTTCTTCAACGTCATCGTTATCGTTGCTATTATTTTCGTTATTATTGTGTTCCATACCACTCTCGCACATAATCACCAAACGTTCCCCAGTAACCTTTTTCTGTTTTGGATCTGTATTAATATTCAAACCGAATGGTAATTGTAAGGTGCGACCAGGAGCATCTACAATTTCTTCAGCCCGTCTTCGTTCAACAATGCAGTTCATTTTCGCTTTTTGGTTTTGTTCCAAAATTGCGTTTGCAATATGATCCAGTTCTAATTCAAGTGGCATTTTAACTTGAACGCGTTTCACCTCATCAGATTCATCGGTCGATGATGGTTCTGCAGTCGTAGTTTTTGAGTCAGACGGATCACTTGCTTTCGAATCAATATCATTTTCCGTAATTTCATTTGTTATAGACTTTTTGTTGATTGCATTCAATAAATTGTTAGATTCAGATTCATGTAGAGCTTCAGCCCGGGGATAGTCATCCTGTAGAAACAAAAAGATTTTTATTAATATTTTGTAATTTGTATCATACAAGTGACTGTCATTTGTCACATTTTATATGGCAAAACCTATACACAAATGTTAAAATTTTGCTGAATGAACATTTGGTGTGTATTGAAAATCAAAATTATGAATCACATAAAAAATTGCGTTCCATATATTCGAATATATAAAAAAAAAATTTCTCTTTTTGTTGATATATTTAGCATATATACCCCCACCATATTAACGTACTTGCTGCATATAGTGTCTGATTTTCATATTTTATTTAGGAAATTTATTAATCATAATCATAATCGTGATCTGAAATTCAAATTATAAAACTCGTTTTTATTGATTGTTCGGTTATCGACATATGGAAGCCACACTCGACAGGGGGGGACGTACTCAATTTGATTTATAATGAAATGAAAGTTGCAATAACACCGCAAAAAGCATAACAATACTAAGCATAAATAAATTGCATAAGTCATTAAATTTCATATTATCATAAAATTCTTAGTTATTGCAGCAAACAAAAGGGTCACATTGTGTATTTTGCCACGGCGGCCCATTGTTTGTGTTAATATCGCGCGTTCTGTATATTGTTTTGTTTGTGATCATTAAACCTTAACCGAAAAGTTATGTAAAAGATCGAGCTGAGTTCAATTAACTCGTTTATTGTTATTGTATAAAATTTTATAAATAATTTTTGTTTGATAAAAAAAGTGAAATTATTATAAAAAAAAAAATTGATGACTCGGAGATAGGTAGTAGCGTAGGTATGTGAAGTTTACACATAAGTAAACGCACAGCGTCAGCTCAGCATTTTAAACACGAAATTAATAGGAAATTTCGTATGTCGTTTATACATTTCCAGGAAACCATTATTATACAGTTTTGAGTTGTTTTTGTTTACCTACTGTAATTTGGCCTACATTTTTAATTTTCTGTTCGATGTTTAACCACAATATTTTTCTGTTGGCTTTTGTTGTATTTGTTGGTCTTTGCCATGAGAAAAAATCATGTTAAATTCGGTCGTGTGACTAAAATAAATTTATTTCATTTAGTATTTTTTTTTATAAATGGAACCGAATTAATGGTTTGTTGTTTATGAACAAGATTATATGTTAAAATATGAGCACTAATCCAGATTAAGCGAGAAATGCGTTTTCTGCAACATTATGGATCTATCTGCCCTTACTTATATCTTCAATTACTAGAAATATTACTCAAATTTTATTTAAATTCTACTCACATTAATTTTGAATGGTTTTTAAATAATTTTGACTGCCTGTTGTCAATCAATCTGACCTTTTAAATTATGTTAAATTCGGTTTGAAAATATGATGATGAATATGCGATGTGGTTACGTTAAAAATATGATCTCTAAATCGTTATATAAATTAAGTATGGGTAATTTAAATAATTACAATTTGATGCCAAACTGATGACCTTTAGAGTTAGCATGAAATCTCTTTTGTACAAATTACATAGAATCATAAAGATTTAGATAGCCAGAAGGTGGTATAAACCGCAACGCTAGAAAACCATTCACGCATAATTGATTATTGAATTGGAATTTAAATTAAATTTTTTAAACCGATTGAATAATTTTTTGAACCCATCTAATATAAAATTGCCAACAGTATCACTTTTTGATTCCTATTGTGGAACAAACGGTTCTAACAAGAAAATCTCCTGCTCCGTCGTACGCGGATTTGAAATCGGATAACATAAACGTAAAATAATCATCATAAAACTAAATTCAGGTATACCATAAGGGTTTGGCCAAACCGATAAAAATCAACAATTGAAAAGACCACAAGTCTTGTTGTTCTTGCCGTTCCGATTTAGAATATAAAGTGTGACACGTATACCTAAGCTATTTATATTTCCGCAATTCTGCTGCCCATGTCTTGTTCTCTATACAATCAAACTAGAATTAAAAATTTTGATAGTAATACCTACAAGCTGGTCATAGAAAATTGAGACGGGCATAATAATTCTGGGTACAGCCTGTAATAGAGACGAATGATTGTAGAAACTTTCTTAATTTAAAATTGTATTCGAATGACAATAGACTTAAAAATTTTGCTGAGATATATAGAAATGAAAGAGAAAAGATATTATCACTTTCTTTTTCTATTTTTAAGAAGAGTCCTTTCTATTTATAAGCAGATTTTACACCTTTTTCCAAGAGATGGAAGCAATCGATGGAATTTTTTTATCTTTGCAGTCTGTTCTGGGACCGAAGCACTCACAACTCCCAACGGCTATGAGTCTGACTTACGTAGAATCATCTATACATTGCATAGCTCCATGTCAGCATATAGTACTGACTTGGAAGATGGGACAGCCCATAAATTATATACTCCGGCCGGGGGTCGATTCAAACGCGTTAGCCGCTTTTCAAGCGTTTAAAACAGTTTCGATTTGCTTGAAATTTGAAATTATATTATATATTTGATATGATATTATATATTCTATAAATGAAATTATATATATATTCTATATTATATTATTAATTTGTTGCCAGCGTCAAAGCGGTGAATTCGTGAACTAAAGTGCTGGTAATAAATATGTTGCTTGTACAGATTGATAATTGTTGCTTTTTCCAAGATCTTTCAAACGATATACCAAATGGTTATACGAGAATGAAAAAAACGCAACCATTCCCAGCACCAGAACGGAAGTCTTGAGTACTACCAAAAATTTTCAAAACCTTTTGAATTGTATGCGATACGTTTTCTATAATAATTGAATAGTTAGCTACCGATACTACAACGGTGGATTTGTGAAATAAGCTGCCGACAACCAAATTTTTGTTTCGTTCAAAACCTATAAAACGACATACCACGTGATTATACCAGAATCTAAAAAATGTCAGCGACACAATTTGTAATTTGGTGTACTAAGATGCGTCTGCTAAATTTGCAATATGTTTAGTTAGTGCTATATGGTTTAGTTATCGGAAAAATAGTTGCTTTTTCCACGTTCATTCAAACGATAAACCACATGAATTAAAGAGGCGGGTGGATTAAAAGTTTCAAAATTACATAAATCAAAGAATTAAAAGCTAGAATTAAATAAAGATGCTCAAAAAATAAAAATTAACAATAAAGGATAAAAAATAAAGGATAAAATTTACTGTCGCAGATTCTGGAGCTTTCGGCCATTTTGAGTTAATAAGTTAAATTACATATTGAGTAGGCTGCAAAATTGCTGCAATATGAGAGGGACTAGTGTTTAAGTCTTTTGGTACTGCCATGTTATTGTTGAAATTTCAGAAATCGGCAAATTCTTTAAGGTGCATTGTTTCGGGCAATGATCGTTAGTTCAGGAATCGATAGTTTGAATGACGAAACGTGCCCATTGAAACGGGATATATTTTTACAGTTGAAATTTTGAAAGACCAATACAGTATAAAATTAACGTGTGGTATAACGTCGGCATTAGTACAATTGTTGCAGCTGCTACTGTATTATGAATATTAGCTGGAGATGAAGATGTTGGGCTGTTACTTTAAAGACTGATAGTTGTGACAGGCAAGAATTCCTGATGATAATTCAGAATATTAGGGTGCTTACAGTTGGATTATGAATTAAGAGGGTATTCCTTAGATCATATATAGCATACATCACTGGAAATTCTCAATTCTTCCGAAGTGAGTGAAATAATTCAGTATTCGATACAAGATGATTATGGATGAGCGTATTGTTGTTAATGGTGTCCGTTGTAAGTTGATTGTTTTGTTGAATGTTAATCAAGTTGGTCTTCTTGGATCGTTTAATTATAACAGATTATGAGGTTCAGCTAAATATTTAAACAACATTCAAAAATTTTAAATTACCGTTAAACTACATTGCCGTTCTAATATTTTACATTTCGTCATATAGAATAGAATCATATAAAATAATGAAATGTCTTACTAAGCTGTATAATAGTTTTGATAATCCAGAGCCTTTAAATTTTGAAAAAACTGATAAAATTTGAGAAATTTTCAATCAACTGACCTTGGTGGTTAATAGTTTACGACCCCATTTTGTGTTGAGCTTGAGAGTAATTTTTTTTTGCATAATCAGCATCAGAGCATTTTATGTACATCTTTCATTGAAGTTTATCGTGATTACTTCTCTTTTACAAAATAAAATCACTCTCCAAATGATACGCAAAAACTAGTGGTACTATTTATGGGAATTATTATGTGTGGTGTTGTGTTTTGAGTGGAGATCAAAGTCCTATAAACAAAACGCCTCACGTTGGTCTCTATGGATAATTTTAAATGAATCAGGTGGTGTAGTGAAAACGAGCAGAAGAACTCTGTTTATAGTCATGGACACTATGTCATGGCGAGTCATTGGCACATTAAAACCAATACCAAATTAGCGTCTGTTTTCCAGGTTAAGGGTGACACCACGATCGTTAATGCACTTGCACTCATCGCAGATAAATCAGATATCGTCAAAGATCTATTCTTTGTCGAGTTGGAGAAAGTCATCAATAACAACCCGCACCACAAAATTAAAATCATTTGGGGTTTAATGCAAAAATCGGTAGGAGTGTAGAAGATACATCGCATATCTGTCCTAATAGCTTGCACCTCACAGTAACAACAATGGGCAACCGATCACTGACCTGGCAATAATGTACAATTTAGTTGTATCAATTACGTTTTATCCACATAAGAGAATCCACAAAGTAAAGTGGAGATCGACTGATTGAAAAACGGAAAACCCAATCAAATACGTCATGGTTTCCAAGAGGTGCCAGTATATTCGATGTTAGGTCTTACAGATGTTTAGACATGGACAGCGAGCATTTGCTTGTCATATTCAATGATAATGGATTACGGGCAATTTTTCAACATTTCGCTTGGAAAGGATATTGTTTCTATAACAACCAAATAGATGACGCAGTTTCCAATTTCACTGAGACCGTGCTTTATGGAATGAAAAAATATATCCCATCATCATTTTCCAATCCAAGCCCAAATTTTAAAATCTGCGCACAAGAAAAATAAGTGCAAGAAATTTCTTTTGAAGCATATAAGGCCACACAAGCGAAAACAGCCGACAACAAGAAAGGCGTTAACGCTTCCGAGTTAAAAATCTTCTATCGTAACTTTTACCAGATGGTCGCGCTGATTGTAAAAATTTCTAAAACATCCATTTCAGAAATAAAACATCTAACGGTGCTTTGTTGGTGAATCGATATTTGTAGGCATAATTACTGGTTACCACCTTCACATTGAACTCGACCTAAGTAAATAAGGCCATCGAACTTGACGGAATTCCAGTTCGAATATTGAAGGAATTTGCGAGTGACTTGGCTCCAATAATAACTAAAAAATGTCTCCTTTTCTTTAAGCAAGGCAAATGACCGAACGCCTGGAAGAAAAACAATCAACCGATAAACCAAAAATTAACCACACCACAATCGATTTCTCGACGTATGTCGCAAACAAATGGAATCTCGCCCTAGAATAACATGGAGCTGCCATCATTATCAGGCCGCTGCAGCCCAAAAAAATATAATTACAAACTGTCATCTATGTTATTGTATGTTCAATAGACAAGCACAAAAGACTGTTCGATGAAATGCCGATGCTTTAAAAGATTAAGCGTCACTTCAGAGTCACGATTCAGCTATAACTGACCATCTAAACCGGCACAGTAACAACTTAATGGTGTCATCGTTCTCTTAACATCCAAGAGAAGGTGCACGCTATACAGTCAGTCATAACAACTGCGGCGCAAAATACGTGCATTGATTGGTTCGATGATCAGCGGCATCTGGGCATCGAAAATAAGCAAGAGCTTCATGGAAAATGGTTGGCTCGTAACATTAGAAGCACCCTAGCAGAATATCTCTGTGCTAGAAAAGGTACGACTAAATACCTCCAGCAAAAGCAGCTCGAGCATATGAGATTGTGGATATCGAAAACATCAGCTTCCAAGTAGAACAAGGAAATTCAAGGAGAACAAGGAAATGGTGGCAAATGCCAGCAATCCCACTAAGATTTTCATCCAAAAAGCACAGCCATGTACTCAGCTTTGTACCAAGATGGGAATGGATAGCACAAACGTGACTGATTTTCTCTGTTTGGCAAACCTACTACCCAAACCTGCTAAACCAAAATAACGAAGTAACCCTCATTAGAGCAATTGCTCCTCCAGGTGAAGAGCTATTTGTCAAATATCCCACAGTGGAGGAAGTAGACGCAGCTATTATAAATAGTAGACTGAAACATGGAAAGGTACGTGGGGCCCTATTCTCGAAATCGCTGATCTCCAAAATTAAGCAGATAAATATTCCATGAATAATTAGTGTGTAGAATTTCGTAAAATTTTAACGCACATTCTAAATATTGGAAATTATTAAAATTTTTATCCGCCATATTTAAAAACACTTGATACACAGCACAACAACAAATACAAATACAGCAGATAAAAAGGCAGTTAAAAATGTGTAGAGTGAAACAGAGACATCTATATATTTTAATGAAAAACATACCAAATTCACTAGCTAAACTGCATAAGCTGAGTATCCAGCTTAAGTCCCCACAAGTCTCCACTTAATTACAGATACATATTAGAAAGCTAAAAAGTTTATGTAGAGATAAATTTTGACGTTTGTTTTATTTGTTCTACAACAAACAAAAATATAGTTCGAAACTATTTTCATAGTCTATAAAAATTATTTTGTTCAACCATTTAAAAAAAAAATAAATTTTCACGTTTTGCTATCAAAATTTTTCTAAATTTTATTGTTCTAGGCAATATGCTGCGAAAACGTGTGTAGAGTTTTCTATATGTGAATGAGATAACTACAAACTTTTCACGTCAGCTGCGTACCGCATCTGCGAAATCATGAGCTAAATATTTTTGTGTTATTTCGCTAGCTAAATTTTACGTCAAATTTGTTTGTAAAATTTATCTTAGTGCGAGTTGGATACCGACCTGTACCGCAAAATAAAAATCAGCAGCGGAATTTTCATTTTTGTTGGCGCTTGTGTCATTTTTACATGAAAATTTTAATTTCAAGTCAGCTGCGTGCTAGGCATTAAGCTTAGTACTGAGTTCAAAGTGAAACGAAATTTTACCGCGGTCACCAAAAATCTATTTATTTTCGCGTGAAATAGCAATGAAATTTTATTTGGAGAATTTTTATTTTTAACGTAGAAATTTGTAGTCATACATATATGAATTTGTTAATTTTACGTGAATAAATTAAATTAAATTGATTTTATTTAAAATTTATAGATTTATGGTATTTAAAAATGTCAAAATTTCACGTGAAAATAATGTGCCGAGACATTTTCAAATGAAAATTATTTGGAGAGTTTATGCGCTCCATCTTTGATGTATTGAACACACTTGGCTTTTTCGCTGATGAAATGAGTACTACAAAATGAAAACAGGGGCGGTATGTTGTACCATAACTTCGAATCGAAATCGAAAAAAGTCGAATCGAAAAAGTGAAAGTTGTACCCTTTTTGCTTTTCGAAAATGATACAACATACCGCCATTCGACTTTTTTCGAATTTTGATTGGAAGTGATGGTACAACATACCGCCCCAGAAGTGGAATTTTTCATTTCTAGTTTCACTTTTGTAAAATGGTATTGGGAAAACTATATCGTGGCATAGCTCTTTTGAAACAGAGTGTTGATTTACAAAGAGAAAATTTTTGTCTCTGTGTAAATTAACAATGTCTGCGTCTAAATTTAGAATCGCAATAGAAAGAAGTGAATCAGGCTCCTTTTAAATACCATCTGGTGTTCGACAGGGAGAAAAAAAACAATATTGAAACTTCTCGCTGTATATTTAATAAATCAAGCCTTCGATATGCGGACAAAATAATCTTCATGATCGAAGAACTAGCGATTTCAGAGACAGTCCCATACTGCATGATCGCTTCGCAAGAATACTTGGTTTGGAGGTGAACAGCAACAAAACCAAATTTAGCATCACCCAGGAGCATCTTCATCTCCCCCTAATTATGACTAATAAAGTGTTTCAATAATAACTAAGACCCCGACTGCGCCGGCGTGACGCCGTCGTACAAGACATACGTATATAATTGAATGTCGACTGTAGGGCGAGGTGATGGATCGCGACAGATGGGGGACGATAGTGCAGGCGGTAAAATCCCACGTCAAATGTTTTAAGTTACTAAGGAGTCTTTATCAACATACAAGCCATAAGTGTCCGCCTTCGCATAAGCTAGAACGAATGCAATTAAACTTGTCTAGATGTATGTATATGGTTAGTGTACCACTCAGTGCCAGGTCTCATGACACGTTTCTAAACAATATCGCAATAGATCATTACTAATTTAATTAACAAACCGTTAAAGTAATTTTCAACGTATATTACAATCTGCGATGTTTTGAAATCAATTAGATGATGTTTTTTTTACTAATGTACATTACAAACATTATTCTAATAATGTATTTATAAATAATAATATACAATCTTCTTGAAAAGGTCAAATAAGGTACTCGTTTTTTAATTTATATAAAAAAAAATTATTAAATCGTAATATGTATGTACATTCTATAAAAATACTTGTACAAATATTTTATAACGATTTCTAATTCCATTCGGCGTGTTTCACCACATCATGTTATGTATTTATACTTGCACTGTTCAGCCAGTTTCTAAATATGGCTATAAATATTTCTCGACAATATATTTTATTGTGTATTTACTCGTATAATGTTGAAATGTATAGTTGCTTTTTAGTTGGCAATATTTAAATTGCTTTAAGGGATGAGTTTATATAAATATTTGCAATTCAATCATTTATATTTATCAGAGTTGTGATCATCGTTCTTACATATATTTGCTTAGTTACATTTGAACATTGTGCTTATTTATTTAAATGTAATATACCTTTCACTTCCTTTCTGTCGAAAAATTAGAAATCATATCTTTCACTAATTTAATTTGCTATATTGATCTTGCTTTTTTTTATATCTGAAACAAATAATTATTTTCTGTTGGCTGCCTTAATTTCTATAAAACAGCGCCACCACACTTAACTTGTTTTGTTTACATAATACACCGCTACTATGGTAAGACTGTATATGAGATTCCTTTCCATTTAGCACCAAAGCGTAATGTTTTATATATAAGATCACAAAATTATCAGCAGTAATTGTAAATTAGAAAATTATTTTTTCTAGAAAGTTGTAATATTAATAAGTATTGCTGTACCGAGTACTGTAACAAACGACAGTATACCGCATGCAACTGGTACATTTTAATAACATTTTAAATAATTATTTTAATGATCGTGATCGTGCACATAACAATAATTGTAAGCGTTGCATATATGAAAATAATGATCAATGACTAGTTATGTCAAAAATTTTTGGCCAAAAAGATGGTTTATGTATTAAACATCGAGAGAACTTCTGACCTCAAAAAAAATAATGATGAATACGCGATCATTATATTGATCTTATACGTAAAATATGTATCTATATACATATCGACTTTCTATATTCGCTAAAATCATCTTCTTGCCTTTCGCTAACACAAATATTGTGTTGTGCATACAAAAGCAAAATCTTTATGAAACCATTAAAATATCTTTAAACGGCCAATGAACCAATGTTTGTTATTAATTACAAAATAATATTATTTAATTTGAAAGCGTTTACTAACAATAACTTTGTATAATGTGCTTTCGAACCAGCTCTCAATTCAACTATAGAATAGTTGAAGACGTCAATATAAGATTATAAATTAACGTTCGCTACGGAATAATTAGTACTTATTACAGCCATATAAAGTAACTAGCAGCACAAAGTAAAAATGATTTGGTTTTATCGAATTCCAAACCGCAACAAACAATAACAGTGTAATTATGTTTTATGTGCACTTTACCCAGAAGATGCCTCATCTTCTATTTTTATCATTATAGATTGACATTAATACTTTCCAACACGCGGGGGATTAACATGAGGAAACCAACTGTATCATAGGCTGATAATGTTAATAACAGACATAGCGGATTAGTTAACTCGTTCCTATATTATTTTTATAATCTGTTAACTATGGAAAATACTGAAAATTATGGTTGTCAATTAAGTTATATTATATTGAAATCGGTATGAAACGTAACGATTTAGAGAAAGATTTGTTGAACAAAAACTATAAATCGTAAATACGAGTTGCAGAATTTTTTTAATTTGCCTAGACGTTAAAGTTGCTTCATTTTAAAGATGTTCAGCTGAACATTTTCAAAGGGAAGTTAGAAACACTAGGGAAATCACTAGTATAAGAGACGAAGGATCTAACAGTTACCACACCTATTCAAAGTTCAAGTGCCGATAACGAGAAATAAGCCGTAGTCCGCCTCTATGATTGAAATCTAATTTAACAGAATTCATTCCAAATTAATTACAATAAATTGGTTAGTTCAAAACCACTATAACCTGCCTATAAGTGTAAATTTAACCCCAATAATATATGGAGGACGAATCCAACTTGACTACCGTTACATATGGCTACATCAGCGGCTTCGTTCTTGGCAATAACAACATCACATCAGCTAGTCTTAATATAAGACTTTTTCGATGACGTTCTAACTGGTGCTTCTAACGGCTCCCATACCCAAGAACTACAATTAATCACATTACTTTAAAAGGGTAAATTTCAACTGAGCAAGTAGTCGAGCAGCCACTCAAAATTGCAGTCTATAAAAGGATAAAACAAACTAATTGGAAACTTTGAGTTTGCAGAACCATCTCCGACTGCTTCAGGTTCAAGGTAAACCAAATATCATCAAAAATTTAGCTTACAAAGACAGATTTAGCCTCGGAAGTATAGTAAAATTATTTGATTCATTGGTATGATTGTCATCAGTTACAATCACATTCAAACTAGAACTGTGGGCCACGCAAATAAAATAGGATGACTAGGTTCCTAAAGAAATACAGCAAAATGAGTGAAATTGCGGGACGAATTGGTCCACGTTGTCTAGGAGCAGTAATTTCAACCAGTAAAAACCTCTGTTTACACGGGTTTGAAATGGGTCAAAAATGGTACATTCAGCTGGCATCTACAGCCGAATTGATAGGTCAGATGGAAGCTGCCAAAACTAAGGTAGCAGCTATCCGATCTAAGTAAACTTTACCACTTCTGGAACTTTGCGGAGCTCTTCTTCTTTCGCACAATAAATTAATCAAGGGGACAAAACACTAGAATTGAAACCGGTGGATATTTACGCATTGACAGATTCTACCATTATTTTGGCTTGGCTACAAACACCAGCAAGAAAATGGAAAACGTTCGTATCTAACTCCCTAATCGGATATCAGAAATTCAAAACACCACTAAAATTGAGGAGGTGGAAACACGTAGCCTCAACACAAAACTGGACAAAAGTTAACCAGAACTGAAATAATGAAGAAACCCGTAATAAAGGAAACCATGGAGATGTTTGACACGAGAATTGATCTAAAAAGAACTAAAATAGTGCTTCACGTTCTCTATAAGGACGCTGAATCTGACAACACCATATTCAAGCTAATCAACCGCAAATCAGATAATTTAAAACTATATTACAAGTAACCGCTCATCTCCTCAGATTCATATCTAATGTCAGCAAAAAACCATCGAAATACGATACGAGCAACAGAACATACTCAGTGTATTTTCTTGAGACAATTACAACAACACCACCATGGCTAAAGCAAAAACTAAAGCATTTTAAAAATTTGCTTTGGCTGAATGATAATGCAGATTTGCATTAGTTGAAATAGCTGAATAGCGCTGATTCAGCTAAAGCAAAAAAGTTTTATTTCTCAAGAAAATACGGCTACTGCTAAAGTTAGCCGACTTGCTCCAGCCGAAAAATATCGATAATGCAGATTCGGTTGTAACAAGAGCTGTATTTTGTTGAAGCAATTACAACAACACCACGAGGGCTAAAGCAAAAAATAAAGCACTTTAAAATTTTGCTTTAGCTGAAGATAATGCAGATTTTGTATTAGTTGAAATAGCTGAATAGCGCTGAAACAGCTGAAGCAAAAATGCTTTATTTCTCAACAAAATACAGCTAAATAAAATTTATCAGCAGAAAAATGTCGATAGTGCAGATTAAAACAACTTGTATTATTCACTGGCAAAAGTCGGTAGCAGATTCATAAAAATAGCCAGCCGAAAAATGTCGATAAAACAGATACATGCTTTTTCGGTTCATTAACGTACATTATTCAAAATTAAACTTTTTTATTAAATGCATTAAAACTGCAATAAAAAACTATTTTATTACTGAGAAAGCTCGAAGGCACATATCACGCAAAACTTCAAAAATTTCAGGTCAATTTTCATGTAACTCCTGGAAAATTTGTATGAATGATCGGCACACACAAAATTTGTTAATTTCTAAAAATTGACCGTTTAAAATGTCATGGCTGGAAATAGATTCAAATGAATGGTCTGAATGATGCTCACACCTGGAAAAAATTTCAGATCAATTTACACTTTAATCGGTCAATTTTTGGAAATTTTCAAATTTTGTGTGTGTGATATATTCAGTCGAGTTTTCCCGTACTCTCCACATGAAAATTGACCTAACGTTTTTAAATGATAACTTTTAGATGAAGTCCATTTAAAATATTCTCCAAACATGTAACTAGATGCATTTCAGGTCTTACCTCCCTAAACATCGAATACATCACTTAGAGAAATTAAGTTTTGCATATTAGTTTTAATTGTTTAGAATGAAAATTTCTTATTTTAAATTTTTAGTTGGTGTTTAGAAAGAACAATATAAAAATTTCTAATATAAATAATTACACTCCGGTATAAAATTCGTATCTGCATTATCGATATTTTTCGTCTAGGATTGTTATAGCTGTATTTTGTTGAGACAATTACAACAACACCACCATGGCTAAAGCAAAAACTAAAGCATTTTAAAATGTTGCTTTGGCTGAATAATAATGCAGATTTTCATTAGTTGAAATAGCTGAATAGCGCTGATTCAGCTAAAGCAAAAATGTTTTATTTGTCAACAAAATACAGCTTATGTCATTTTCGTTTGATTAGTTTTAATCTGTATTATCGACATTTCTCGGCTGGAGCCGGCTAACTTTAATAGGGTCAATAGAACATCATGCATCATGGCCCCAATTCATTAACATTAGCATTTTTTTCTGAAAACACTGGGTAATTAGCATTGGAGCTCAAGGAGTAAGGAATCATATTCAAAAATGCATTATCTGTTTCCGATTCCAAAGTAAACCTAAGAACTCATGGGCTATCTACCCAGTGCCACCCCGCCGCGGTCATTTACACACATCGGTGTCGATTATGCCAGTCCATTGTACATATAGATTTCAAAAGGCAGAGGAAATAAGGCCTACAAGAGTTATACATTGCTGTTTTTGTGTGCCTTTTAACAAAGGCAATTCACCTTGAAGTGGTTTCTGATTTAACAGTAAACACCTTGGCAGCACTCAAAAAATTTATATCACGCCCGCCGGAGAAATATTGCCTACATACAGTTTGAATTTCATTAAGGCAAACAAAATTCTAGTCCCAAACCAACTGCACTGGAATTATGCACGATAATTTTTCTACACAGCATGATCGAAGCATGTATTAATTTACATCCTCTGTGTCCTGTATCCAACAGAAATGGTTTACGGGCTTCCCCGGAAAATAATTTGTTAGATATAATTCCAGGTATATGAACCAATATCGGACTAAGCGGAATATTAGCTACCCAAATGTAACGGTGGGTGACTTACTTTTGACAACCCTTGATAAGTTGATAACAAGGGATCGAATCAAGGAAATTCATCCGGGTAAAAGTCTTGTAAGTGCGGCCACGATTTCCACTCTCAAAGGAGAAATTAAACGTCATGCCACATATATAAAATTGTACACTATGCCAGCCTTAGAAAATGGAAGTACGAGCCCATCAACTGACGAGGAAAACATGCCAACTTTAAGAAGCAGATAATGCCGAGATTGTAAAGCCACAGTAACATTGCTCACAGTATTATGTAATGCACATGATGTAAACAGTGTCATACTGCAGTCATCGCCTTTAGAAATTGGATTTAAATTGTTTGTTATGACAAGCTTATTTTGGCGGACAAAACTAATTTACAATTTTGTTTCGGTTTGGTTGTTCAAGTTGTCTCTAGGTTTTCTATGATTTTTAAATCAATACCACTGGCCTATTCACCATACTGTTAAAGTTAGCCGAAAGTTTCCAACCGAAAGATAATGCAGATAGTGTCTTGAATACAGCAAAAATCAGTCATGAACTCGAATTTAAGAGTATTTAGGATCGAATTACATCATTCGGGTGAAGGAGAAATTATTTCAGTTTGTAGGAATTTAAAAATCGATAGGGGCGAGAGTATAAAGAGAGTTTAAAAATAGTCAAGACATTATCTGCATTATCTTTCGGCTGGAATCTTTCGGCTAACTTTAACAAGGTCTATTCACCCATGCCTCCCGAAACATCTTTACATTATCGGATAACTATAATGGGAGTTTTTTTAAAGGTTCATAATTTCAAATTAAAACAGAATAAAGAAAAACATTTTGAATATCATTGAAACTAGATATGCTTGGGATATGATGTTTGGATATGATTTCGGCCATGTGGATGGCGCGTAGTTGGCGCAATCTGAATGTTCAATTTTCACAAACTATCTCGCTAGTAACTCACTGAATGTTGTGTTCCGAGTGGTCAATCGTCTCTGCTTTATCGGCGTAGACAGTGACTCTACATATCCTCAAAAAAAAAATCTAATGGAGTTAGAGAAATAAATTAGCCGGTCATCAAATGTTTCTTTGAGTAAATTATATCCCGCGCTGTGTGTGGTATGTGGCACCATCCTGTTGGAACCAATTATCCGCAAGATTTATGACAGAAATTTGGAGTACAAAAATACACCTTTGACTGTAACATTCGTGCCATCATCGTTTTTGAAGACATATGTATGTACCAATGAGTCCACCGGCTCATAAAGAACACTAACCAGTGGTTTTCTCTCGATGTAGTGGTTTGTCGGCAAAGGCTTGTGGATTATCTTCACTCCAAATCCTACAATTCTGTTTTTTACCTATATTCAACCAAAAGTGAGCTTGATCGCTGAACAAAATTTTCGCTGATTCAAAAATGGAATAGTGATAATAGCAAGTAAATAAACAGCAAGTAAATAAAATAGAATTGAACATCGGCACAGATAAGGAAACGATCATTGATTGAGAACATTTTTTCTGCCTAACGTAAAATTTGAGGCCCATTTATCCCCAATATAAAATTGCACCAAACAACAATAAAATAATAAAAGACGCCATAAGTTTGCAGTCTATAGTTACGATCTCGCCTATTGTTTTGATGGGCAATTAATTCAGCATGAGCGGGACATTTACTCAACGAAAATTGCTCATTTAAAGTTGAAAGTGACATTTTTTGTGAGATTAGTGCCATCTAGGTTTAAGTAGTAGCATGAGAATAGTTTTATAACAGTTTTTGTGATATTGCATATTATAGTAGTATAGGATAGAACAGATCCCTCAAGAATAAAACCGAAAGTGAGTGCGGGAAAATAAGTGGTGTAAAATGAAAATAGTGGTGTAAGTGTAATTAAAATTTGTAAATGGTGATTAAGTGAATTAATAAATAACTATGGAAACTAGGTGTAGGTATTTTATTGATTATTTTCGGGAATATTCGGCAAGCGGTATAAATTACCAGGGGCGGTACCATTTTCGAAAAGCAAAAATGATACAACTTTCACTTTTACGATTCGACTTTTTTCGAATTCGACTTTTTTCGATTCGAAGTGATGGTACAACATATACCGCCCCAGAATTGGTGTTGTAACCGATAAATTCTATAACGATATTCACAATCCAGTAATATGAACCGGATTCAGCAGTGTAAATTCGTGACAGTATTATAATCTGTGATAAGGGAACATGATAAATATTGCTTCACATAATAAAGTGGAAAATGGATGTGACTCTGAAAAGATTTCTGATAACTAGTTTGTAATTTCAATTGTATTGTATTGTTGTACTAATGTAGGTACATCAGTCAATAATTCGAAAACATAAAGTATACAAAACAAATAAAAAAAACCGAATAAATAAACTTAAGATAAACATTTCCCTTCTTCATAATATGTACAATACTGCGACATCGCACAAAATGACGTCAGGTTTAATTAAACAAAATCAATTTCACTTCGTATAAAACAAATGACACCTCAACTTAAGCAAATTTGAAGTGAGTGAATGGACCAAAAGAATAACAAACGATTGGATGAATTTATTATAACCTGGGTACCGTCTGCAAATTACACGTACAACATTTAATAGAATTTAATATTCCAAAGGCGAATTACCATTAATATATTTTCAATTTGGATAAATTCTAATGCTTGGACACAATTAAATTTATATTCGAATATGGTAGGTATTTGGTTTATCACGTTGTGTCACAGTATTGTGATTTTAATAATATTAATCGCTTAATAATCGTGTGCGCGTAAATTATTTATTATATTTAATGGTTGCTTAATTTACGGACGCCATTTTGTTCATCTGAATATTTATTGTTGCGATTTAAAATGTAATATTCTATATAGGCATGCCATGTTGCCATATTTAAGTGTATATACTTATAAAACTATAATTAAAATAATTAAAATGCATTATTTGACATCGTTTTTATAGTCTTGTCTTGCTAATTTCGGTAGTATGTATTATAAATAATTCTAACTCATAATGTAATAATAGTTTACTTCTACGATAACCTTCAATAATATTCGTCAAAATTTATTATAATAAGTTGGTTTGGTAAACACAACAGAAAAATACCTAAAAGCAAAACAATCGATCGCATTTATCATGATTATAACTCACAGGTTTTAGAGATCATATTGAGGACGCAATAGCCTTCAATTGAAATAGCTACTTATTATTATATATAAATATATGTATAAACAAACTTCCATTTTAAATCTTATATGGTCACGCTAATTGATCTCTTCAAATACTGCTTAATGTGTACACGATTATTATTCTAATTTTTGTTTGTAACAGTTTCGTACATTTTAATGACTTATACATATATATAGCTAGAAACTCAACACGATATTAAATAAAATATAAAAAAAATCTAGATCACCATGATCAAGAATATGATCTTCATTCAGCATGATCGCATATATACAATTAAACTGTAAATAGTTGTGGCTTAGTTAATTTATTTTTTCTTATTTTATGTATAGCACGTTGCCATCTATAATGTACTTTAGGTTTTCTAATTTAAATGTGACAATATAACGGTTATTTTATAAGTGTTAAAGAGTATGTTGTAGGTACTTACAAATCTGTCTAAGAGTAATTCTTTTTCGAGTGCAGCTTGTACGGAATCCATATAATTACATGATGCTTTTGCTTGTAAATATGTTGAGCCAAGTATACAAAGTCCAATGATCAATGCTGAACATATGACCGTGCATCCAACAATTTTTGCTATTTTAACAGAATTTGAATTTCTCATTTTGTACGCCTGTGGATAAAAATAAAAAAAATTTGTTTATATAAAAAATATCATCACATGGTTTATTAATTAATTTTATACCTTTCTACAAAAAAAAAATCTTAAAACGTGTTTCTTTCTTGTTCTACCGAAAACTTTAGAATATACATACCCAAAAATAGTCATATTAAGTATCAAATAATATTTTGTTACTTAACATTTAAATATACGGAAATGCATTATTTATCCGTTCATCGTGATTCAATTAAAATGTTTTTCAATGCTCGTATTGCAATCGGAGATGTTGCGTTTATATAACAAAAAAAAATTACATTTGTTGCATGTCAGAAATATTATAGCAACCGCATTTCGTGATCGATTCGAAAGGTAAATAATTATAGTGTTTAATGGTTTAATTAGTTGTACCAATCTGTGCCACTATATATAAATTGGTAAATTTTCCTAAAGTATGGCAAGATTGTCGCTATTGATTAACATGAAACTATATATAAATATTTGCTGTATGTAAAAAATGATATCAAAATGTGATTTAATCAAGTGTTTCAAATTAAATGAGCATGCACTTTTAATCTAAATGTTACGTTTTTCGTTTTAATTTATTAGGATTCGGTACGGCTGTTAATAAGAGGTCTATATCTGTAGTAAATTAACTTCAAGGTACATATTATTAAAATAATAATTTTAAAATTAGTACATTTTTTTTTGGTCTGTATAGAAAATTCCAGACGACTGTTGGTCTGTGGTACACCAAAGTTTTATTACGTTTTAGCCCCAGGTGAAATTAAATTGATATATAGATTTTACAAACAGCATTACGAAATAAAAATCGAGTTATTTATGTATCTCATCGAACAATAGAATAGAAATCTTTTTAAGCGAAAAACAAAAATATAACCAGATATTTAATTAGACATCTTAAAGATTTATGTTATTGTTGTGAAATTAATCGTGGTTTCAAAACAACGCACTAAGATTAAGAAGAATAATGCAAAATTATTTTATTGGATACATCCTAGTTGATTGCGTAAGAATTATTTAAATTTTTTACAAACGGACTTCCCCCCTATATCAAGGTGACGTTGAGGGCTTCGATATAATATATAGGTTTATACAATAATGAAAAGTTTTTAGCCAATAAATTAAACTGCAAACGGTACTTCGTTTCTTGGATTCTTAGTTTAATTTTTTAATTTTAATGTGTTAATGGTGCCGATTCCTTGTACATCTTCTATTTATCTTTTCTTCTATTCTTCTATTATTTCAAAAGCAACTCGATATTTATTTCAATTTAAATTTATAGCTTGCTTGCTTAAATGCATCATGTTTTTCTAGGAAAAATAGCAGAATAGAAAAAAAGAAAAATAGAAGGTTCACATTGAATCGACACAAATTTCTAATGGGACCCCCGATTATTGACGATTACAAAAGTTGGAAAACCCAGCTAGCGGAAAAATAAAAATTAAATTAGCTGTTCTACAATGACATTTCGTAATAACAAAAATCACTCGTATTATAAAATTGGCATAGCTCGTTCAATTTCAAATTTTTCCGCTACGTGCCGCTCTGATTCTCCAATCGTCAATATCATCTCATTTTCGATATTTTATCGAAGTTTACATCTCATTATCTTAAATTGAAATCGACGTTTATGAATTATTTTTTTCTATTGCTAGAACGAAACCTAATACTCTTGACAGACTAGGATTTAGCTAAACGCGTTTAGTTAAACTAGTTTAGTTAATCTACTACAAATCCAATTAGGTTGACACACTATGAAGTTTAGCAAACCCTGTTTCAATAATAAAATACGGTAGCGCTATGTTTGTCCGGAATCGGTATTAAACAAAAGTTATTGTGGTACAAATAAAAAAATATTTTAATTAAACGCAATTTAATTTAAAAAGCCTAAACTTTATGTTTTAATTGTATCCCAAAATTCCTATTCCATTTAAATACAAATACAACATAAAAATGTAAACAATATAAATGAATATATAAATACAATATGTATTTAATGCATCACTGTGTATCCGCCATATTTTTTCTGCGCGAGAATTGTCAGATTCCAGCGAGATTTGAATACAGATTAAAAAAAAATATGAATTCCAAATACAATATCATGGTATATTTTCCGGCACTAGAAGTCAAATATAGTGCAATACTGTATATTACAACACGTACTCTACGGTAAGAGGAATGAACAAATGTGTATGTTAGACCAAAACCGATACAAAAATAAATTTTGACATGATCCGTTTTCGTTACCCACACAATTGTGATGGCAGGCAGGAAAAGGGATGTAACCCTTTTCCCACCCGCACACAATTGTGTATGTAAATTTCAATTACGAGAAACGAATGTGTGAAACATAGAATTATGTGTAAGTTGAAGACCATAATACACATTTGTGCATATCGCTTAATTTTGTTTTCGTCAGAAAAACAACACTAACTATAATTATAATAAAATAATTGATGTTATCAAAAAGAAATAATTGTTATGTTATTTAATTGATGTGTTATCACATTATTAAGTTTTTTTTCAAGAATTCCCATTGAACTAAGATTAGTTAAAATACGGAAGACATTGCGACCTGTCATTATTTACATACACATTTGTGTATTTTGAACTTAAATTGGAGCAAAAAAACTTTTTTGAACTCGAAGCGGCATCTATCATTGTATCACAGTACTAAATGGCATTGTCCTATTTATAAATTTTAACCTTCATTGTTAGATGGCGCTCTCGCTAAACCCATTTTTATGCGATAAACTTCAAAATATTGAGAGATTGGTGCACTAAACCGGTTTAGTTACTAAACCTAAAACAAAACTCGTTTAGTTAATCTCGTAGTTGACACATTAAGAGATAAACTCAAAAAAATGATTAAACGCGTTTAGCTAATCCTAGTCTGTCAATAAAGCAAAAGAATAATGAAATCCACTACGACTATAGTGACATCTTTCGCCAACTTGCGTTACTTAGCATTAATTTTTTTTCTGCGTTATTAGTGTGTTGCTGCGTATAGTTTTAGAAATGTGGAAACTAAGCAAACATAAATGTCAAAGTTTACAACGTTTTATGGAATATGATTGGGGACGTGCAAATTGCTACTTCAGCGATAGTATTCATTCGGGTATATGAAAATATATGTTTAAGCAGCACTGATATTAGGCTCCTACGTGTAACAAATATAGTTATATTCGTAAATATTTCGTAAAACAACCTGTTCACAATTTATTGAAGTTATGCAATTTATTTTTCTTTTAACATACATTTGAGGAAACCGATGGCTAAAGGATTATTAACAATTGCACTAATTTCGAACGACTATCGCTCAGTACTGTCAGTGGATGATCTTGATTTTGGTTTTTGAAATTGTCTTGAGATATTAAACTGTAGCTTAAATAGATTTAAAACAATATGAAAAATTACTCGAAAACATTTTAAATTGAAACAATGAAAAATAAAATTACGAGTTTAAAATTAAATTTTAATTCCACAGGCAATAAAAAATCTTATTATACAACCAATAGTTTAGTACAGCGCCAGATCTTAACTCAAAATGGAAAGTAGTGTGTAGGGAAATGTGATAAACCCAATACTGACTGATCCTTAAAAAATTGCAAATGTTCTTAATGACTTTATGAAAATTCCGTAGAAAATTCTTCATGAAAGAAATTCACGAAAATATTGATTTTCAAACCACGGTTAGTGATCAAAATTAATGTATAAGGCTGTTGTAAATCAAAATTTGTATTTTCCCGACAAGTGAGACTGAAATTTTAGGCATTGTTACAGATTGGAAATTTAGTATAGTTATTCATATGGCATCGATGGAATGTGTAGTAAATTTGTTAAACATATCATTTTTGCATTAGTCACAAAAACTGAATTGTCATTCCGTTATTTAAAAGAGATTCTCCTACAGATCGGCCAAGTCTGCTAAATACATTCTCAAAAATTTTCGAGAATTTTATTAAAGCACGACTAATAAATTATTTAGACAAGATTAATTTTTTAAATGGAAGACAATTTGGATTTATTAACTCTTTGGGATCGGAGGTCAAGTCAACGAATGTTGACATAACGTTTTCAGCTATCTCGCGCATTACTCTAGTAAAATTTAAGATAAAAAATCATTTAAAATTCCTCTATTACTCTTATAGAGAGTAATTTAATTTTTGGTTATAGCATAATACAAATTTTGACAGACTGACAGAAGTTTTTGTGTGAAACGGTCCCTCGAATTTTGCTGATGCTTGTAAGGTAAGTCAAAAACCCTTATTACCCGACAAACAATTTGTCAACGTACGTTGACAATTCGGAATAGTGTATGTCGACAAATAGCTTTAACGGTTGCAGGCGTGGTTGAATGTGAAACCACTGAATCAAATCAGCAGGACGTCAAAGTGGTACCAGTAATAGCTAACAAATTTGATCTTGTAGACATTGTTATGCAAAACAATGTTTTAAACGAGGAATAAGCATTGATTTTGACCGAAGTCAAATTGATTGACACTCATTTTGCTGAACTGACGAAGAAAACAGATATAGAATGGAGAAAACGTCCCTATAATAATTTGTCCTTTAATGTTCTGATTTGTCTTCGTCAGCTTCTATTGAATCTCCATTCGAAATGTTTTCGAAATACATATATACCGATTAATGTGTACGATGAAATAGCTGCCTTCCCGAATGAGTAGGCTATGCAAAGCGATTTAGGGAATTTAAAACATGCCTCAGCAGAAGTAGCACAGTTATTTGGAATGCACATCATAATGAGAGTACTTTGAGTTTACCTCGAACTACAATGTATTTCAAAAGTAATGGCTCGTGATAGATTTTTTTGGTTGAGAATTAATTTGCATTTTATGGGCAATCAAACGATTCTTACAAACTGTCACGATAAATTCATAAACGTTGCCAACGACCACTGTACGATTGACGAAAGCCACTCATCGAGTAGTTGTAAAAATCCGAAATGGAAACTATCCTTTCCATAGAGTAGCGATACTGCATTAATTCTAAGAATGGCTGTGTTTTTTGATGCTTCATGTTTCATGAAACAACACAAAGACGCTTGCTAGATTTCAAATCAAAATTTGTGATTGAAAACAAAATTTGAACAAAGTGTTTTCCATATAAAATTTGAACTGATCCGGATCAATTGGTATCAAGAAACACGGCAAATAATTGCTTTCATAATTTTCATTCTAAATAAATTTGTATGTGATATTTTGTTAGATATACGTGAATTGAATAAAAAATATGTAAATAAATTGAAAAATGTATGGAGTAAATACATTCAAATTTGTTTGATTATTACTACCGATGAGTGAGATTTTCGGCATATGTTGACGGAAGCTGGCACCGGAGCTATTCACCGGAGGTCAATTTGGGCAACGGATTTGAATGCAGCGCCCTTCAATTAGGTATGTACCATAATCATTATTGAGTTAAATCTTATAAAGGTTTGGGGCCGGATTTCAACGGTTAAAAACTCATCAACTGAAAAACCTCTCTAACCATTTTTAACTGCCTTACACCTAAATTATACAACATCGGTGTTAAGCGGGCTTTAGACGGTCAGTAATAATGTCATTAACTACACCACCATTACGTAAAAAAAATATATTTCCACAAAAAAAAATTTCCTTTTGAATCTGACGCATTATACCCAATGAAGTACGGTGAGTTGTTTAAGAATAAAAAATTATAAAGTTTTAATGGAAATATTATTTCCGGAATCGAGTTCAAATTATTCGCGTAACTAATGTCTATAGCAGTGAATATCTAGTAAATATTGGGGTTCCACAAAGTTCTGTGTTAGGACCTTTATTATTTTTAATTTATTTTAATTCAATTTTCTGTCTAAATTTGCATGATAATATGGTCGCCTTTGCCGATGATACAAGTATAGGCCTTTTGTACTGCGATGTTAACGAATTCTCATTAAAAGAAAAAGTAAATTAAAATGATTAATATTTGAATTCCACAGTGAAACAATTTTTTCACTAAAATTAACATGAGACAAAAATATAAATCCGTTACTTGTTAGAAAGAAACAAAAAACGATTTCAGTAAACTTTACTGGCAAAATAAAAGAGTAAGCGGGGAAAATGTTGCCATAAAAAATATGAAAGTCAATACTTTTTATGGCAGCATTTTTAACACACCTTCAAAAGTTAGTATTTTTTGCACGTAGTAGTGTGCGAAAAATATTATTTTCTTATCGTATATGTACTAATTTTATAGTTAAAAATATTATAGCGAAATATAAAAAAAAACAAACACGTACAGTGTAGTGTAAATAAAATTTTAGAAAATTGGGTTTCGTTAATCAAAAAATGGAAAACTACGTCTCTGTCGCTAAATCTGTCACTATTTTGACTATAAATTTTTTTATGATAGAAAAAAAGTTGCTGTCTTTGTCTCTCTAACTTAATTTTAATATACTCTTCTCTATTCGATTTCGGTTAGTATTTTTTACTGAAAAAAATGTTTCACTGTGGAATCGACGTATACTTTACGCCTATTCAGCTAACTCGAGGTCGTACGGCTATAGGAGCAATTTAAGACCATCTGCACATTGCATATCTCCTACTGGCATCGGCCCATGAGTTTTGCACACCGAAACAGGGGGTCATAGATGTGTTACATTTCACCACACTTTAAAAGGGTATTTGTTTACACAGTCCCAAAGTTATACAATCAACTGCCATCTTATATTATCAATGTAAATATACCTGTTTAAGGAATGGTTTTTGACCATTCCTGATAGTGAATCGTGACTCCGACACATTTGTAAAATTAAAGGTTCACTATATACTTATTTTCATTTTATATACACTGTTTTGTTTACTAGTAGTAGCTTTGTTTACCAATAGTATTGCGCGTTAAGATGTTTACATATAACTGTTTCATTTGGCGTTCTTATCAATATCAATTTGACATTGCTCATAAATGTTCAGCCATGAATTTTAAAATATTAATCAAATAAACAAGCATTTTTAATTATGTTTATACACCAATTTGTGTTGTTTAAAAATTTTAACTTGGGAGAAATGTTCTTAGAATGATACTTCGAAAACAAATTTATTTTTGATTTTTTGATCAAGTTTTTTTTTGAAGCTACATTTTCAATGAAGTTTTGTAAACGAAGCCATGTTTAGTGTAGTCAAAACTACTATGTTACAGATAACCGATTATAGATCATCATCACCCCATAACGATCTGTTTTAAGACATTTTGGCCAATAATGGAACCCTACTCGAGCACCCTCGAACAAATTTTGATAATAATTAATTTGACAATTACTGAAGAGGAAAAAAATAAATTTTTCTATTGGACATTAAATTATTTTCGACCAACCTGCTCATTTTGACAAACGATATCAATTATTAGCTAATACAACAATACATACACCATTTTAAATGCGTATGATATTCTAAGATCACGGCTACTCTCTAATAATTGAATAATTGAACGTCTAAAATTATGATTTTAAAATTTAGTTTACTTTCCCAATAAGACTTAGATCCAAGATAAACTCCAGATAATATTTTTATTACAGGAAGTACATTTAGTTTATTGGTTAAAAATCCTCAAGTATTGTTTGTATCATATTCAGAAACCAACGATAAATGGAGTTACCGAACATCAAAATAAATGCTATATAATTAATTTCATCGGTAACGTTTTAACTTGTTCGTCGGTCTGTTACCAATTTATTCTAACATCAAAGTAAAATCACTCTAATGGGAATAATAGAAGACACTAAGGAAATTTTAGTAAAATTTATCTATACAGCAGATCAGATTAATGGTTTGATTTAAACTTTTAATTAATAACACACTCGGTTCGTTAATTCTGTAATTTTTTAATAATTAAAGATATATAAAGATAATATAATCAGCAAAAAACTTAGAGAGAGGTGGTTGGCGCGTGACAGAGAGAGATAATGAACCAACAACTTCACGATCAAGGTCAAGCAACCATCGCTTACCTCTATGGGATATCGTCAGTAAAATCGAATAAAAATAAACTTAGAAACAAGTTTATATTCCTCTTATAAGAGAAATCGTTCAACTCATTCGGCACATGAAATAGATTTGATACTAAATTCAGTCACTAAAATGTTTAGTCAATCAATTTCATCATAATTAGTCTGAGTGCTTTCACCTCCTTCAACATTTTGTTTTTAATAATCGGAACGACATTGTTGACCTTCATGATACCGACTAAACGCTATATTTTAATAAACCTTAATAACGTTTATCTTTTCATCAAAGAATTTCATGGCTTATCTGAATGCAGTCATTCGGTCTATTTTCTAATTCACCCATATTATCAAAACTTACTCTTAGTGTTTTGTTAAATCTGAACAGCTGTCTATACTCGGTTCGCTAAATTTTACACTGAAATTAATGTCATTGAATGAACAAAGTGCTAGTAGGTAAAAACCAATTTAACTTCGTGTAGAATACTCGGGGTAAACCTCATCGGTCGTGTTGAATTAAGAAACAAATCAATTTATCCATGAGAAATAGTTTTTTTATTTCCCCGGTAAAGCAGTTTTTTTTATTTCAAATTTAAAGCTCAAAAATAAAGAATTTTGGTTACCCTGCAAACAATTTTCCTACCTTATTGCAAACCGAAGTCACAAAAATGAGTCCAAGTTTTTCCGTAGTAAAATAGCGTTATGTCTATTCTGTGGTAATACGTATACACCTAAACTTGTAATTGAGATTTACTCCAGAACATCTTCACAAAGCATGATGCCAATAAAGGGATCATGAACACAGAGATTTCAGGCGGTATACATTTCTTATTTGGAAATGCAACAACAATTTTAACGTTGTTATAACTGTTGTTGTAAAAAATGTAGAGCCCTTTTACACGAAGCAATTCGCTCATGTTATTTGTTGTATTGTATTTTTTCTGATTAGAACTCATTTGTTTCTGAGTCAAAATCAGTTTACTTTTCAATTCGCACAGTAATGTTGAAAGTTTTGTTTCGTCTGCTTATCAAGCAAGCCTAGATTTCTGATTAGAAAAAAAATGTTATACCGAAAAATAAATATCGCTTGGTTCGATTAAAACGCATTGTGTGGCAGGGTCTTTAGAAATTCGTTATTTTGCTATAATATTTGTATTTAGTTTGAAGCCGGTCAATTTTTGTTGTTTCCCATACAAATTTCACTAACGTCAAAAATTGTCGTGTAATATTTATAGTCCAGTGTACTCTTGAAATCTAACTACATTAACTTGGCCAGCATCAATTATATTAATATTTGTCTGCTTACGAACTTAGTAATTCGTGTTAAAACTGTTTGAGAAAACTAGATTTAAATTTCGCTCCAATGAATAACAGAGGCGTCATTCACATTAGATCGATGAATGTGGTTTAACTAAATCATTGTAAAGTTATGTTGCTTGACCACAATTAAAGATTTGTGAAATTCTATAGGCATGTTTCAATACGTATAAAACAAAACAAAACAAAACACTTCTACTGGATTTAAAATAAAAAGTCTTTCAAAAGTAACGCCTAGATGTCAGTAGTAAATAATTTCTGAACACAACCTTTTTTTTATATCATCTTTGACTTTTGTGAAGTAGACAGGTGTACAATTTTAACGATAGATATTTAATCGCTCGAAGAACGCATTAATGTTATTCAAATTTAATAAGTTAACTTATTATGAATACATTTCGTAAAATTCATGATATTTGTGTAAATAATCGCCCAAATGAGTCAACAATTCAAAGGCTAGTGAACAAATCTGAAGAGACTGGTTCTGTGGAGGATTGAAAAAGGTTTGGTAGACCAAAAGTGGACGTTCTAGTGAGAACATTGCTGCTGTGGCCGAAAGTGCCGTGGAGGAACCTTCAACATCGATATCACAAAATTCAATTAATCCTTAGAAAATTCCGATCAATACAAAATTCATTTAACACAAAAATTAAAACAAACATTATCAACCCAGAATTTCCTCAATTGGTTGTTAGAACATGGTGCTAGTTTTTCACACAGAATCATCTTTAGTGATGAAGCTCATTTCACATTGGGTGGTTTCGTCAACAAACAACATTGTCGTATCTGGGGAGAAGTAAAATCCTGAAATAATTTCAGAAAAATCATTACATCAACGAAAATGTACTGTTTGGTGTGGTTTTAGGGCTGGCAGAATCATTGGTTCATTTTTCTTCGAAGATGTAAATAAATGAGCTGTAACTGTCAATGGAGAGCGCTATAGACAAATTATTGAAGATTTTTTGTGGCCACAACTTGAACAAACAGACACAGAGTATTGTTATTTTCAACAGGATGGAGCTACGAATCACACAACACGTGAAAACATCCAGCTATTGCGGCTAAGTTTCCAGTCCGGCATAAAATGATTAGGCATTACATTTAGTGATTTTTTTAACTAAGAAAAGGTGGTAACTTTATAGAAAAAACTTTTTGGAGTCCAACAATTAAAAAACAACTGATGACCACCTTTAACTCGTGACATTTCGAAAAGACCAAACGGTGGGAACAAATGCACTGAATTTGAGCTTTTTCTGAATTCTTCGTTGGCCAGGATTATTTTCTTCCGTTTTGGGTTCTGCTGAATATCAAAAAACCGAAAATTTTCCAAATATATTTTTGCTAAATCAAATATGTCGTTGCAAATGCCTTTAACAAATTAACTAAATCTGCGATTCTCAGGATATGCCGTGTTTTAACATGTTTAAGAATAAAAAACCAACCAATTGACTTAACTTCATAAATCTTGTACAATGTACAAAAGACCTAAATAACTTTCCTCGGAGCGCGCAACTCTTTATAAATTCCAAGTACATTTTGCTACAATTAATTCTGTCCCATTTAAATAAACTATACAAACAAAATTAACAGATGGGCCACATTTATGGTCGGTAATTATTTAGTTCAACGTAGATTTAATTGTTACATGCATCATACCACCATATTTAAATAAATTATCTGTTTTCAAAATACATCAATCTTTTTTTATTGTTAAGTGGACGCAACTAACAATAAGAAGCTAACTTGCGTGTGATAATAAAAACAAAAACCCCGTGTAAATGGCACAAATCAAATATATATCTGATCTAACATCTTAAAAGTGTTATTATAGCACTGCATGTGAATTTATATTTTTTTAAAGTTTTTTGAAGGTTAACATTATAATTGTTATATTATTCAAAATGCTTTATTTACTATATATGTATTTAGTTTTGTTGGCTTGTTTATTTGTTTTTTAATTATAAACTATTATTAACTAACAACAATCATATTAAACGCGATTTATGATTTGTGAATTTATATATATGCACGAGGAGGAAATGATGATGATGATGTAACCTACAATAATTGCATGTGAACTTTTACTATGTACATACAATTTTGTGCGCTTGCATGTTTTTGATTGATTGATTGATTGCATAGAAAAATTAATAAATATGTTAATGCAATAAAATTAAATTTCTAAATTTTCCATTATGTACTTCGTTTGAACAAACACTCTTTAACATTCATCTCACAAAATGTCATATTTTTTTAAGATCAAACATGAGATTACAAAATGTTTGAATTTTAAAGTGTTTACACGTTTGGTTTTTAGTTGTTGGCATCCATAGTAGGTCTTTGGATCCCAACACACGTACATACAAAAGTATATGCCTTTGTGGGTGGTAAAAATGTGCAATGGAATAATCATCTTACGAGTTTGTCTTACACTTAGTTTTTGTCATTTATACGGTTTTCCACATTCAAATTTCAAAGTCTAATAATCGTGAACAAAATAATAAATTTGGTTTATATTTTTTTTGTTATTGTTTATATTATTTTTGCGCACCGCGGTATTTTAGAGTGGCATTATGAAATTTAGAAATATAAACCATAAAAAAAATTATTTGGCAATCATTTTGGGTTAATGAATCGACAATGCGCGGCATGACAATGTAAGAAACTTTCGAAAGTATTTTATTCGACGTCGTGTAACTGTATAATTTATGAACGTACAGTGGTACGCAAAAGTATTCGAGCCGTGTAGAACTGGACATATTACGATTATTTTTGGGTTCGGATTAGTTTATTAATTCTTTCGCATGTCGGTTTTGCTCAGTTTTTACACTCAGCCGAATATTTTAATACTACTAAGAGGTTACATGGACTGGGTGAGGCAGATATGAAAGGCCGAAAGGTTAATTACATTTCAAAAACTTAGCTTTGGAAACAAGATTTAAAGTTATTAGTTTTATAAAATAAGTTTCGTTCGTGCTCAGCCATTACCTTATCTTTTAGGCGAAACCAGAGACATTCGTTCGCTTAATTTCAATTATAATATTGTTATATGAAAATAAAAATTTTGAAAATCACCTTCGAATGTCAAGAGGCACTAACCACTTGATATCTTTTTGAACGAATCTCTACTGAATTTATGAGGGCAGTCAGAATATGCTTTGATCCTAATATGTCTTTTATCAAATTCAATTTTATTTTTCAACAAAGTTTCTTCTTCGGTGCGTGGTTCTGATGGAAGAGCACTTACCTTCGATTAAAGTGTGGGAATTGTTCAGCAAATACTGTTTGAACTTAGCCTCACAGCGCAAAGCAAGATTTCATTATGTGTTACCTTTTTCTAAGTAGTCGATGAACAAGATTACATGACCATTTCCATAAACAATCACAGCTACCTTCCCGGTCGATGTAAAACCCGCCTGCGGCTTTTAAATTCTTCTGCCCATAAAATCTAGCAAGTTCAAACAAATTCAAATACAAGAATTTAATCATGACCTGGTATTCGATTTTTTAAAGGTAAAAAATTAAAAAGAACATAAAAGCTCATTTCAATTCCTCAGTACAAAATTAGGTGCGAATTTATGATTTGTGTGCTTTATTTTATTTGACCGTATTTTAAATTTTTTATACTTTTCAAAAATTTATAAATTAGGGAAAAGAAAAGTAGTTAGTAGTTTTTTCAAAAAGTTAGAAGGATTACCATCCAAACCACCGTGTTTTCAATGCAACTAACACTTTTTCATTTGAAAAATTTCTCACTCGCACAATTACATCAGTTTATAAGATTTGCATTAAACTATTCCAGTTATTAGATTCGGGAACATCTAAAGTTCGGATATACGCTGATGGTTTTGCATATAGAAATTATAGAACAGCTCAGTTTGAGGTAAACATTTGTTTTCATTTCGATATCGTTAACAGGTTACGTAGAGTAAGATGCTGAAACTTTACGAAGTATTGAAATACTACCGACCTACCCAACTCGGAAAATGGCCTTGAAACCCATAACATCGAGAACTTGATTTTGTAGAAATTTGAATTTTATCATGCATTTTTCTATATTTCCATGACATTTTTCAGGGTTAGAGATGTAGATTTTGGGAGCTTATGCCAATTAATGGATGAAAGCAGTGCGATTTGTTTTTATCGGTATTATCAAAACATTAAGAATGGCAAGAGAAATAGAATTGTTTCTTTGACCAAGACCTTCCAAACAATATGTCATGATAATATTAGAATAAAGAAATATACCTGCTTCCAGCGCCACGGCGGTGATATTCTTTAAAACCATTCCAATGATCTGCGGCACATTTGAATATTACTTTAAAACGTTCGAAACGAGGTGCCACATTGTTTTATTAGAATGAGAAAAATATATTTTCGTCTAAGGCCAAAGCGCGAGCCGTAGATTTAAGTATTATTATGTGCTTCAGATAAGCTTTGTGGCATTAGAATTTAATTTGAGTTATAGATGGAAATCTGCAAGAATCGCAACAATCAGTTTCGAACTTAATGAGATTATTGATTTGAAAAAATCAGTCATCTCATCAGGCCGCGGCGACTGTCGTTGATATTTTTACATAGGAATATTGTCTATATATAGAACAATACCATGTAGTTGTACTACTAGCGAATTACTGCATAGCGTACGAAATTCGATTCTTTCATATTCTCCATCTATACTTCATTTTTACCAATTAACTTTTCGTTGTGTACGAATTACTTTTTTTATATTTTACGTTGTTGTCGTTTGTTGTCGAACTAAACCATTACAATAAAACGACAACAACGTAAAATTTGTGGCATTGTTCAAGAAATGTCTATACGGAATATTAAAAGGCATGCTTTAAAGCCATTACGTGGTGTTCGCTTTTGGATGGTAGAAACACACGGATTTAATATTTATGAGCTGAGGGACCTTCAAAACGTCTCCGGTCTAAATCATATTTTGTCATTTTTGCTAGAATTTCAATAAGTCAGTCTTACAGAGCGAAATATTAAGTTAGTCATATTTGTGAAATATTAGTTCAGAAACGTTAACTAGCAATTTCTAGTATTTTCCGTGTTTCTTGACGCTCATTGATCGGGATCAGTTCCAATTTTATGTGGAAAACATGATCCAAATTTTGTTTTAGTTCACAAATTTTGATTTTAAATCTAGCAAGCGCCTTTGTGTTTTTTCATGAAACATGAACTGAACTAGATCAGATCAAGCGTCAAGAAACACAGCTAATAATGATCTGGCTAATGCCATTTGACTACACCAAGAAGAAAGTTAGTAGTAATTACTAGGAAGTACCTTGTGTCCTTACAATAAGTTTGGCGAATTTGAAAAAATTATTTTATTTCATATAAACAGGTTATAGAATTCCCCATCCCAGGTATCTATAGGGATTTTCATCCCGATGATAGACATGGTCTTGATATCAGATTTAACACACTACAAACGTATCATTTTAGGCTCTAGTTTGGGATCAAAACTAAAATTAAACTTGAACATTGTATTTGTACTAGTGAAAACCTTATTTAATGCTGCCACTGAAAAGCTCTGGAACTCTTGTTAAATCAGAAAAATTTATCTTTAAACTATTCCAACGAGAGAAATGTGGATCAAAACCTAATGTGGTTAGCCTGGAGTGAGTAAACTTATATCTCACAAGACGAAATTATCCCAATAAGCAGAACTAAAAAACCATGATACTTTATAAAGCCGCATTTTCGATTACATCGATTACGATCGTTGATGTTAATAAACACAACTAAGACCCTCCGTTGGAGTGCATTATTCAGCGCCCACCCACCATCCAGGTCAGTGTACAGGTTGACATGGAGCTTGCAATGTGCAGGTGGTATACTGTATAGTTGTGTGAGTAGGTGAATGGGTACATGTGTGCGTGAATCAAAAAGGGGGTATTACTTGATCTTAAAAGAACATTAAATCCATTGGATAATTAATACTTTCTTTAAAAAAAAGAATACGATTCTGAACACCTAGAGTACATATATCACAGTAACCCTTAGCTGACCCTCCTTACAAAGAGTTATTTCTAGCAAACTACGTAAAATTCCCTATAAAAAATCACTCAATTCGTGAAAGAAATTAAAATTCTAAGTAATGGAAACTACCCTAAGAAAGTTTTCAAAATATTAAAGAATTATAAAAATTAAGATCCTATTAAGGATGCAGGAATAGAAAAAAAAATATTTTACTAATCAAAATGTATTTGCATTTAATTTTGAAAAACGCCGTTTTTACACAAAATTTTGAGTGATATTTTCAAATCGCTCTACAAAAAAATTTAAATTTTGGATTGTGTCACTCTTGCGGCAAATGAGCATTTGTGATAAATATTTTAAATAATTTTGTCGAATTAACATCACCATGCTTTGTGTTGGTTTTGGTAATTGGACGTTTTTGAAATGTCACTCGACATTGGTTGAGAATTTTAAAGTGATACGAGTAAAGTTTTTTTATGAATAAAATGGAATTTGTCGAAGAATTGGTGGCATCGTCTTCCTCGTCATCGTCAGATGATTTTTTTTGTTATATTTTTCTTCATCGGATGTTTATGAACTTACTAAGATGCAGTGCACATCATTTGAACGAGTGCAAAAAAGTCGTGTAAAAATTTTTGTGAACAATGTAGTGTCGAAATATTCAGACGAAGAAGTGAGTTGTGGACAAATTTGTAGTATTTTCTAACTAAATTGATTTAAAACTTCTTTTTCGTGTTTACAGTTTTGTCGTAATTTTCGGGTTTCGAGAATTACCGCTAACCAGCTTATATATAAATATGCTAAATCGGCATTCTACAAATATTATAAAGCTGGAAGAGAGACTGTAACCGCTGAGTCGCAAAGCTTAGCGTTCTTGTGGTAATAATATATACATTTCCAAAATCCTTAAATTTTATAAAATAATACCTTAAAATTGGTTATAGGCTTGCTGGAAACAGGGAGACGTTATAGAGAAGTCTCGAATCTTTTTGGCGTCTCCGAGTCAGCTACTCATAGACATCTTACCAACTTCTGGAATTCTTATTTGACATCGGATCGACATACTCACTTCCCAACTACGGATAGCGAGAACCTTGAAAAGTCGAGAGCATTTGAAGAGGTAATACGAGTAAAAAGAATGATTAAAACTTAATTCGATTCTCATAATTTTTATTTTTTATTTCAGCTTGCAGGCAACAAGATACGTTCTACAAACGTGAATAGACATATATGTATATCACGTTGCAAGGAATATGTGACGCCAACAAAAAGTTCCTCGATGTATTTATTGGATCTCCAAGTAAAATACACGATTCGCGAATATATAACTTATGTTATATATCCGAAAAAATTCCAACGATTTGCGGTGAATAATGCCATATTCTTGTAGATGCAGAGTGCCGCAATATTTGTTGACACCTTACAAGGGATTATGGTAATTTGACAACGACACGGTCAAATTACAATAAAAAACATTGCCAGACGAGGGTAAAAATCGAAAACACATTTGGGTTACTTAAACAAAGGTTTAGGCAGCTCATTCGTTTAGAGTTTTTTGCAGTAAAACGGCTGTGTAAATTTATTTTGGTATGTTGCGTTCTACTCAATTTGTGTATAGAGGATGGTGATATGGGACGAAACGAATACGGAAACTACACCAAACACGAGCGGAGTGTATGAAAATGTGGAAGATATATCAGAAGCAGTATTAAACACTTAGGAGAAATAAAATGGAGCACCATGGCAGAGGCGTTTTGATAAAAAAATGGCAGTTCAATTTAATTCAAAAATGTATTTAATGGAGAATTCAACTTAAATTAAGTGTACAAAAACTTAAAAAAATTAATTATTTTTGGCTATGATTTCGTCAAACCTTTTCATGTGATCATTATATTTTTAAGGTAGTTTTCATTTAGAATTTTACCATTTTCCGCTATAATGTCTTTAATACAGGGGTCATGTATAATATATAGAACAAAATTTGTGTGTAAGCACGTAGAGTGACATAGTGAATAAGAACAAAAGAAATAACTACTCATCAAGTTAAAGACATCATAGCAGAAAATGGTAAAATTCTACTGCATTTATGAGATATAAATAAATAAAGACAAAAAAAACTTTCCAAAATTTTTTTTTCGTTTTTTCGTGTTCAAAAAAAGGGTCTGCATACATACAAAGTCCATATATTGAAATACGGCTGTATACACATACATAGGCACTGGTATTATTCACATCAAAAAAAAAATACCAAAAAATGTAAATTTTTTAAAATTGATATAACTCAAAAAAAAAAAGTTTGGAAAATTTTGTAGATTTTGGTAAATAGAATTTGATGTGAGTTTTATGTTACTAACAAATGCTTGCCAAGTTGGGCAAAACAAAAACATTGGTAATATTCTTTATGTTATTAAAATTATAAATTACGCGAAATATAATTAGAGTTCAATGTGGACTGCGTCCGGATTTTAAATGAATTTTGATGCATTTTAATTTTTGACATTTAAAAACACAATTTGAAGTGATTTATTTTTGACGTTTATCTCGACCCGGATTGGACAGCAATATGCGTTGTAATTGTTAATTATTTTTAACTAAGTATGTTTGGATATGTCACTCTAAAGTAGTTCTGTTGTTTTAGTCCACCAGAAAAAGTACGCAAAAGTGTGCAAATATTTTTGTGAACCACTGTATAAATTTATACAGAAGTATGTACAGAAAATTAACAGAAAATCCATCGTTCCATATACAGTTTAAATAATTAAGTGAGCACATCTTACACAATAACTATACCTAACCAAACTGCATTTTACGTCTATCTGATTGCATTAATTATATCTAAGATACATATAACGTTTATACGATGTATAAAGCATCAAAATTACACAACCTGAATATAATCTTACGACATTACATCATAAATGTATATTAAAAATATTTATATAAAAAAGGTGTGAATTGATTTTTTTTTACCATTTATATATAGAGATGTTATTTAATTTGAGATTGCATTTACTACATAAATCTTCATAAAAAATTCTCGTGATTTATTATAACATATTAGTTCGTTAAATTATGCAAACTATTTATAAAAACTATTTAACTTTCAATTTAAGTATATTTACCATATGGAATTTCCCAATATACCATAAATAGAATTGTTAAATATATGCATGGTAGTTTCCATTATTCTTGCTTATTAAAAATACAGACGAGCAGATAGTAAGAAGTTATGTAAATTCCTGAATTTTTAATATTAATAATATCCTGTGTCTTGTTTCACCATCTCTATAGTCTAATGCTCTTCAACACATAAAGATAATGATTTTAATGCAATTGTTATTACAAAATACCGATTCATTGCAGTTGGAAAGTGCAATTTAATCATTCGGAAATCCTAGCTGCTCATAAGAATATACAAATAAGCGGTACATTCTAATTTAACCTAAAAACTCAGTTAAATATATGAAGAAATAATATACAAGAAAATGGGGTGCTGCTGTAAAGATGCGATGCGAACATACTTAAACTTTATTTGTACGAGTATATCATAATAGAGTATGTGGCCCTGAAAATTAAATGAATATCAGTGCTTTTTGATGTGTTTGTGTTTTGGCTGGCTTAATTTTTTTTTTAAGTTCGTGCTTGGTTAATATTTTTTATTCATTTTGATTATACACCGCATAGAACAGGAAATTTCAACAATTACGTTATATGTTAGTTTTTGATTTTAGATACACACACTATACACACCAAGATCATCAGTATTAAGTAATTAGATAATTTAGAGGTTATATTTAATATTGTTGGCTGAGTTGAATTTCGGTCTGCATCCTCATTTATTTAGAATATGTTCACTGTTAATGCAATGGAATTTAGATGTTATGCATTTTGATGGAGAATCTCGAATTTTAAAATATACTACCAGAAGTGCCACGTATGAGACTACAAGTGCAGTCCAAAATACGTTTCTATTTTTGAGAGAAATTCTCAGACCATAACTTTGTTTTAGAGTGTGCAGTTGCGTATATTTATTCTTTTTAGTTCCAGAAGCGAGTGTTAAATTTTTTCAAATAACAATAAGGGTGTGGTATGTCAATATGATTAGAGTTGTTAGTCGTTTTAATTGTGACGCTTTACCAATAACCTCCCCAAAGGTCCGAAAATTTATCAAAAAACGCTATGAGAAATTATAGGCTAGTTAAAGACTAAATAAAGCAAAATAAGTAATAATACGAACAATTAAATAGTAATTAAATCGTTTTTGATAAAACATTGGACTCACAGTTTAAAGGTAGCAGACCCTAATCGACCGGTAAATTAATAAATGGATCATTGAGGTTCCACAATTTTTTGTGATGTTTGGATTGGAACCCAAAATTTTTCAACGCTTAGAAGTTCTCACTCGATTTTTGGCGCAATATCAAATTTGTGTATGTTACCTAATAGGAATTTACCAAATCACGTTTATATACTTTTGGATAGTTCTGCCTTTCCGGTTCTTGTTCACATATTCAGCATTTTGTTATGTAAATAACATTCGAGTGATGTCGAAGAAGTCAAACTGTCTTGTGATTATCATTATATTCAACTATACCTTTTGGCACTAGTCATCTTGTGCCTTGGTTAAATCTTAAATGCTGAAAGCAACGTTTACTGGAAATGGCTAGAAATCGAAATACTTGTAATGTTGAAAAGTCTGGACTATCCAGAAGTATAAGATTCTCTGTTCGTATGTAGAATTTCGAGTATTTCACTGTATTTGAAATAAATTAGGATCTTAGGGGTTGCAACTCCAACAAATTTCAATAAGCTAGAACTAATTTCCAATTAAGGAAAAAGTTGGGTAATTAAAATCTTTCAAATTCTGAAAACCATATTAAAATTCACCAAATGTGGTCCATTTTCACTACATTTTGACTGAGTTTTTCGATCAAGTAGGTGAGCCCTCGTTGGCAGGTGGCAAAGTGGTCAGTATGCTTGCCCCAGCGACCGGAGGTCCCGGTGGTGACAAGGAAAAAATTTCACGGCTGGTTTAGGATTATTGAATTAATCACTATGAATCCGAAATGAAATTATCCGAAATGAAATTATGATTATGAAACCTCGTTTGAGGCGGCCAAATCCCTTGAAGGGATATAGTGCCAGAAAGAGAGAGAGAGAGAGAGGTGAGCCCCCTGTACAATTGGCGAAATAAAATTTGTTCAAATCCTTGGAAATTTTTACTACTGTATATGGCACAGTAAATATCATCATCAAATGAATCTTGGACTTTCTGGAATTCTAAATGAACTGGGTTGACTCTTTAAGAGAAAAAGGTTCCGCATGTAAATACTTTTAAAATGCGAATTCATTTTTATGTTTTGCCTTTGAACCTGGACACGAATTGAAATATTTTAATTCAATTACAGGAACACATTAAATTTAGTATAGTTGTAAAGGAGCTGACATAAAAGGGGAAGGTGTACTATCCAATTGAAATTGGAAATTTAATGTTTTCTGTTGTTCCAGTCCAAACATTTATACTTCAGCGGAAAAGCAGTTTATTCTTAGCAGTTTTGAAGTGGTGTTATTGGTTAGGGTTTTATATTCCAACTTTACTTACTAACTACTCTTGCAAAATTCACCACAACATTTTTATAGGCGTGTGGAAGTGGTATCATTAAATATGTCTTAATTTAAAATACTCTGAAAATTACAATTTTATTCACCACTGAACATTTGACAGTTATCAATTTATATTCTTATTTATCGGTTTATTAAAAGTTTGGTTAATGTCGCGAGTTGGCTATTCACAACTATTCAATCAACAATTTCGTTTGCTTACATTTTAATTCTAACAAAAAAATTGGCATTTCATTGAACATCTTCACGAGTTCTTGCAAGTGATTTGCTAACGCCAATTTAAACCGACTATTAGTGAATCGAAGCCATTGCAAGGGACAGTAATAAAATGTGATATTTATAATGGAACTTGGATTTTAAACTTAAGTTTCACTAAAATTCTGCAATACGACCAAGTTGGAAAACTTGAAAAACAAAATTAACAGTAGTAACGGAATTCGTAAATCAATTATTGGTAATGTTTTGAAATGTGATTTCTGTGCGAAATTATTTTTCTGTAATAAGTTCATTTGCTGTCCGAATACTAAACTGATTTTGACATGTGAAAATACAACAAAACATAATTCAACGTTATTAAACTGAAAATAGTGTAAATTTCAAATTATTAATTTGCGGTGCATTTACGTAAAATTAAACAATTACTTGTTTATAATTTACAATACGAAACAAATTGACGTTCATTCAATTAACTAAAAAGATTAATGATCCGATTCTTTTTTAAAGAATTTATATATTCAATGATCAAAATATAAATTGTCAAAATATTATTAATTCAAAAAATCTCTACAAAAAATGTAGAACTACAGACTTGTCAAAATCATAACACACTATGCTGTGATAATTTGGTTGCGTACAGCGACCACGTTTAGTACAGAAATCGTACACTATGTTCAACATATTGTGATAAAAATGTTGTCACTTACAACTTTTGTCTTACGAAGAGCATACCCAATTTTGTTGTTTGTTTTTATTTTATTTTTTGGCAAGCAGAAAAACAACAACAACAACCAATTTTGAAAATGCGGTTAATTTCAATGTATTCTGGTAATAACCCGGGTATAGGGAAATGAGGAAAGAATTTATATATTTATATGTAATTTCTGTTCAAATAATTTTTTTTCCGGCCTAGGGAAAATTATTCCCAATTTAATTTTGTTTTCAAAAAAATTAACACTAGTTTTTTATATCAGTATGCCAGATTTTTTTTTTTTAAATAGAAATTACATATAAATTCTTTCCCCAATTCCGGGGGAATTACCAGAATCGTGCCACTGTTCTGTATGTGATAAGTCATAAGTTTTCTATAGTAGGGATGCGATGTCACACACACACTGAACAAGCTGAATGAATATTGGCCATTTTATAATTATGGATTATGAACATGGTAGGCATAACTTTACCATGTTTCAATTGATTTTTATAAATTTTTGCAGATAAAGGAATTGCACTTTTAAATCGAGAGTTTAGGGCAGAGCTTATCATATCTAGCTGGTTTTCCAACCATGTACATATACCAAATTCCCTGCAAGCAACAAACAAAGAGAATCAAATTTCATACATTTCATATGCCAAAGTTTTCGGTAAGACTTTTGTTATTAAAAATTAAACGTACAATTTTAAGTTTGATTGTTAGAGCACTCGCCTATGAAGTTTGGAAGGCCACATATTCTTTAGTGGTAAATATTTCATTCAAAACAAAAAATAATAACAATGTCAAAACAAAGTTGGCTTTGTAAGCATGTAGAACTGGTAGTATAATTACAGGAGACAGTGTAAATAAAAGTTGGCGTTGCTCTTATGATAATATATAAAAATACAAAAATTGAAGAGTTAACTGAGTGCTGTAATTACTGCAAAGTTTACAATAAAAAAAAGTCTTAAAATAATATGGCGGAATTGGTAAATTACAAAAAATTTGATTTGCCATTAGTGTTGCACTAAATTATCAACAGAAACAAAGTTTTAATTTGTTTAGATTTAAATTTTTCAGTGGTACAGTTATTGTCATTTAGAATTCAGTTATAAATACTGAAAAAATCATAAAAATCTACTGTTTAACGTATTTGTTGTATCCCATTCCAAATTCACTGTTGAGATGTTAAAAATATTTTTAATTTTTTTTTAATATTGGCTGATACGAGATGTATTTTAGGGTGTACCAAGTCTATAACCAGAACTCGAAACACATAAATTTTGATCTTAAACAACATTTAAATTTGATTCAATGATTTAAGTCGAAAAGTTAGATAAATCTTCGATGTTGGTACTTCCACGAGAATGCACATATTTTGATATTCAAAACCATCTTGACCTATGAAACAGTTAAGAGTTCTTATATCAAAGAACAATTGTTTTTCCATACGATTCAAAAATTCATTAGTTTTTCATTTGTAAACATTGTATAACTATTTCTCGATTCTTCTTAATATTTTATTGTATTGTTATTCAGGTACAGATGTACGTAATAATAATGGTCAAAGATCATAAAAACATTTTGAACGCGCATCTGTATAAAATATATTACAAATATGCAGGTTCGTTTCTTACTCTTCCACAAAATCTATAAACTCTTTTGAAATCTTCCACAGTATATTATTATTTAAGATGACGTAATCCTTTATATATAATTAGCACTCATAATTGCAAGGATAAAAATTAATGTCAAGGAAAACATCACATAATTCAACGTACTATATTGTGCTGAACCCATTAGAATATATGTATATATAGAGATTGGGACAATCACATCGCACGACACAATTTTCCAAATGCGGAAATTACAAAAATTGAAACCATTCTCCGTGCGCGATTTATTTATTTATTTTAAAACCTTGACTAAATTTAAAATTGCAACACGCTGTATATAAACATATGCTTATACTTATATTATTGTTTCTTAATCCAAACGATTATAATTAAAAATTATTTTTTTACGTTGCGCGATTAAGAAAGAAAATTTTATATTTTTTCTTTTTATATATACGAGTAATATAATATATAAAAAGAAAAAGAGAAAATAATTGACTATTTTTGGGTCTTAACAACTTTCCAATTTATGTTTGTTTACCACACGGTTTTTACATTCTTTGCAAAAACACGACAATCGTTTAATGGATTTCCAATGAACATATCGACACGAAATAGACCGTATAACTTAATAATCATAATAATAAAAAAAAACTCATAAAAAATACTCACTGGTGGTGGTTCACTAGCAGTACTATATACTTCACTCGCAGCATATTCAGGTTTCATTTGCACCGTGGCAATTGAATCATTATCCTTTTCATTCATCATGTTTATAAAACACAAAAAAATACCACTCAAAATATCACTCAAATATTATGTTTCGGCTAAAATATCACTCAACTTTTATTTATTATTTTTTTGTTATTAATAATTTTGGGTTGTTGTTAGAACACAGAATTGAATATTAATAATATAAATTTGAACTTTTTCTTATAATTTTTCGTCCGAACTGTTTAACAGTCACGAAACGTATGATACTGAAAATTTTAAAGTTTTTATGTTTTAGCTTTGGAATGAATACAAAATGACTATAAAAAAATAAAGTTTATTAGTGGAAGGGGGAATTAAGTGTTATTTTTATTATTTGTTTGTACTCACAATATATATACGATTGGGGAAATGTATGTACGTACCACATATATATACGTATACATTATATCGCCAAAGATAAGTAGTGTGATTGTGTTTTATTATTTTGTATTAGAATAATTAGTAATTTTTATGTGCAATTAGAGTCGTTTTTACTTTATATTTTCATAATGTTGCTCATATGTATGAACTGCGTTGTCGTGTATTGTTCTTGCTTCTTGTTATATGCGTATATGTCTGTTTCTTGACAACTGTTTAATTATAATTAACATATTTAAGATAATTTGTATTGGATGGTGCCTATCTCGATTTAATTTGCTCATTCCAAAGTAAATTTTAAACATATGTGTTTTTAAAAAATATGCATTTAAAATAATCATCACGTCTTATTCTGTATGCTAAATAAGCTAAATTTAGCACCTAATTCAACTGAAAATTTACTTATTTATATTTACCTTCTCGTATGTTTTGGTCTGGGATTTAATATTTTTCAAATTTTAACACACACACAGAACTTCCGCATAAATTAAATTAGATTCTAAAAGTGTTTATCCCATATAATCTTTGAAAATAAAATATTTTAAGTTTATTTATGTTAAGTCGACTGAATATACACAAGATAAGTGATTCACCACTCAAATTATTTTGAATTTGACCGGGTGTGTATGTATATAAACATTTACACATTGATTTGGTTAAGTCGTTTATAAATTTTGTCCTCCATTATAATACGTCTTGAAAAATTTCATTTCATATTATCGAGATTTTATTCATGTAGTGAAAATTAGAGTGCGAATGAGGAATATTTTGAAACGAATTTTACATTAACTCTATCTACAAATGGATGTTATGGAGTACATACATACGCTTTGGCTAAAATGAGTAACACAGAGCTGGTGTTTCAAGGTGAGAAAAACGGAAAGTTCATATGGAACTGCGGCTATAAAAATCTCTGGGATCTCTTTTTATTGGAAAAGGATAAGTCTGAGATTTCATCAAGATTAGTCAAACCAGACTATCAAGAGAACAGAGACTCACTTACTGCACACTCAGACATATATGTTAGAGTGATATTTGAAGATCACCTGTTCGAATTTTGGTGGTAGAACAATAAACTATTAGTTCCAACTGCACTCTTGATCATTCTTTTTGATCTTCTTCATCATAATAATGAAGATCACCCAAAAAAAACTTTTTTTTCAATGTATATATTCAAAGTATGCTCCTTCGGAAGCTATAACCTTCGCCCATCTCTCTCTTTCTCTCTCACTCTGGCACTTATGGGGTCCTTATAGCTTTTGCCGTGCTTGGAAAGAAACACTTATAATCCCCAATTTATGAATAATTTAAACACAACAATAAAATTAATTTAATACACTTGTTTATTGAATTTAATTTAATTGAACACACACGTTTAAATTATATTAGTAAATCCGGAACCTTGTCCGTTTGCTGGTATTTTGGTAAATTAGTTTTTATAATTCTGATTTTGCTTTCTTAATGTATTTTATAATTCTGATGTTGCTTGCTGAAGAAAACTTGTAATTCTGTTGTATAGTCGTATGAAACAATGTTCCAAACTAATTACTGTGATCAGCGTGTCGCTGGCAATTCCGGTGTTCCTGAGTTTGCAGGAACTGACCGTTGCACACTATATCCCATTAAGGGATTTGGCCGCCTTAAATGTCGTTTCATAATCATATTTTCATTTAGAATAATGAGTGATTAAATTCATTGATCCTAAACGGGGACCTCCAGTCGCTGGAGCAAGAATGCTGACCACCAGGCAATAAACGAATTCCCCGAAAGAAGTAGTCTGGTTGTTTCGAGGCGATCTTTTGACCTTTTCATATGAAGTGAAGTGTTGCTGTGCCAGGGCTGTTTGCATCGACCAGAACAAGTGGTGATCAGAGGGAGCAATATCTGGTGATTTCCCAGTTCTGCCTGTCCACACAGTTGAAAATTTTTCTGATATGCGATGCTATTAGCATCGCATATGCATCCGACATTTGCTTGTATCGAATTTCGATGTAACCTATACATCGAAAGTAATTTGAATATAATTTGCTTCGAAATGAAAAATAAAATGCATCGATTTTTATTTAGCGTTGCTACATAATGTAAGATGCAAAATTAAAACTTATAACATTTCTATGTTACTAACACTGAAAGAAGCGATTCAATGAAAATTGTATCAGAACCAATTTCAATGTTAATAGCGTCACATACTCAAATTTACATTATAAATGTTTCCTACCTACCAACGAAATTATTCCAATGCAATTTGTATCATATAAAATAAAACCGATGCAAAAGCCGGTTAGTTTTATTTTATATACTTCATGAGATTTCAAAATCTCTGTATAAAATTTTAGTTGTCATAGTCACACTCACGACAGACCAGACTGCGCTCACCAAACTGCAAATATATGAAAAACATTTCAAGCTTATATTAAAAGTATACATACTGCCTTAGCGAATTATTATAAATTCGCTAAAAAATAAATCACTCCACGGGCGGTATGTTGTACCATCAGTTCGATCGAAAAAAGTCGAAATTCGAAAAAAGTCGAATCGAAAAAGTAAAAGTTGTATCATTTTTGCTTTTCCAAAATGATACAACATACCGCCATTCGACTTTTTTCGAATTTCGATTCGAAGTGATGGTACAACAGGCACATTCGATTGAACTGATTTAACTGAATAATCTGAATTAACTGAGGTAAACTGATGTGATATATTCAGCTAATTCAGATTATTCAGTTAAACAGTTCAATCGAATGTGCCTAACATACCGCCCCAGATTATATAGAAATTTTCTTTCGACACACTACTGCATTAGTTGTAGACGCAATTGCATCGTAAATATTTTCAATGCATGCTTTGCATCAGAATTTGATGCACGATTGCATCGCATATGCCCCGATGCAAGGGTTGCATCATAAATCGCAGCAAAATTTTTAAGTGTGCAAGTAGTTTTTGACAGGTATAGCAACATGTGGCTTAGCGTTGTCATGTTATAAAATAATCTTATCATGCCTTGTGTCTCATTCCGGTCATTTTGCAGCTAGAGCTTGCTTTAAAGCAATCAGTTGTCGTCGATAAACTTGTCCCGTAATGGTTTCACGCTCTTTCAGCAGCTCATAATAGACGACACCCTTTATATCACACCAAATACAAAGAATCACCTTCGAAGTCGAACCATGGATATTTGCTTCTGGCGTCGACGGCCCTATTTCGCCTACGGCTTGACCCACGCTGGTTTGCGCTTTGAATTTTCATCTCCAGTGATGATCCGATGCAAAACCCCTTCCTTTGTTGTCGTTGAAGCAACAATTCGCACATGGTTTTCTGACATTCCATGCCCCGTTCTTTTAATTTGTGTGGCACCCAATTTCCCATATTATGAACCAATCCCATTCCATGTATACGTTGCAAAACACATTGTTGGGTAACATTCAACTTTTCTGTCAATTGTTTTTCGGTCTGACAAGCGTCCACATCAAGCAATTCTTCCAATTCCGTATCTTCAAATATTCTTGGTCCGCCTTCACGTTCTTTGTCTCTTACGTCGAAATCACCAACTTTGAATCGTTGAAACCACTCTTTGCATGTTGTATTCAGAGCATGTTCACCGTAAACTTCCGCACAAGCAAGCGATTTGCAAATACTGTTTTTTGGAATAAAATTCGACATTTTCAATTACATGAAAATAATTGATGTTTACGCTTTGCACAAATGTCACTAGTAACCCTGCGTGCTAGTTGAAAAGTGTGACACCCAGGGGTGAACCTAATTCGAGTACGCTGAATTCAATGGTGCTAGTCCCATCTCATTTTTTTGAGCGAAGTTGTTCCTATTATTCCGACCAAATAATTGCATCCAGTGGGTTTTTTTATACAAAATATCGTAAAAAACAGGCATTTTTTTTGTTGTTCACCAATAGTATTTGAACCATTAAGGTTTTCGTTATGCTTACTTCAGCAAAATTTCTGCGCAAGTCAAGACAAACAACTTTTCTGAACATACCAAGACCGAAAAACTACATCTACCATATATGTGTGTTTTACTTAGGCCAAGATTAGGTTAGGTTAGGTTGGAATGGCTGCTTTCGCACATTTAGATCAGTAGTGGCCCATTGCGATACCACAGGATCCTATTTCCCCTTTATCCCTATTCCAAACCATTAAAAGCTACGTACGTAGCGCAAAATATCTCGCATTCCGCAGTCCACGAGATCTGAAAGGCTAGCCATACTGTACACGCCCAAATATGCTGACCATAACATAAACGTTCAATGTCATTGAAATGTGCCGCATTGTCATGTGGAAATATTCGCTGAACAATCACCAGCTGATGAGCACGGCAAGCGTTTTGATCAAGTGACATTGGTACAGTGGCAAAAAGCAAAATGCACTCTTGGGTGACATTTGTTGGACTTTCCAAGAGGAAGAAGATTCCGAAGACGATACGAACGAATCAGAAAATTAAAAAGTTAAGAAAAATGATAATTTTTTAGGAAAGAATTTAAAAAAAAATCACCATAAAATCAAATGAATCGATTTAATTTTCTTTTAAATAGTTTCTAGTGTATCTATATTTGTCGATGCTATGTTTCTTCGATCGGTTTGAATCGATTTAAATTAATGGACAAAAAATAAAAAAAAGTGTTTTTCGTCGAAATGAAAAGAAAAAAAGACGGGAAAGCTTCGGAGCCGAACTCTATAAGCATCTTTGTTGCCTTATTCTTAAGCACCATTATTTTGTGTGTAAGACGGAAGGTTCACTGCATATAGAGTGTGATTTGCGTATTTAAAATATCACATCCACCCACATCCACCCACATCCACCCACATCCACCTAACCCCATCTACTCCCAGCCCAACTGACCCCAATCAACCGCAAACCACCACACCTAAACATTATTACCACCCCCACCCACTATCCAATTCAAACCCCCAAAACCCATCTCACCCTCACCAACCTATAACGCACCACCAATATCATCACCCTCTAACACCTCCATACCCACTCCCACACACAGACCCTCATAAACCAATTCCCAAATTCCCACACCAAACCCAAAACAACTCATCCCACCCCTCCACCTCTCATACCATCATTCCTACCACCCCCACAACCACATAACCCACAAAAACCCACACCCGCACGAAATATATTTTTATTCCACATTCACATGCTCTATGAAACCAAAATAGAAAAGAAAATAAAAAAAAATCTATCAATTTTAAGGAGGGGGTTAACAGAACCCTACATACCTCCGAACACCCTAACCGTAGAAATGTCTAAATCAACAGGGTCCTATCGTATGAACTGCTTGAACTTTTAGTGAAGAAATTAAGTTGATATCTTTATCCGTTCTCAAGTTATCGTGGTCACAGACGGTCAGACGGACAGACGACAAACCGAAACCATATAGCATTTTTTTTTTAACAAAAATGCTTAAAAAATAACACAAAAATATAAATTCAGATGTTCTTCAATCTACAACTGCTTTACTTTGTTTGAGATATTGAAATTTTTTGTTGATGCATTATCTGCGTAGTATGTTTGCACTTTAAAGTAAATAAGCGTCCTTGCAAAAATATCATCGACACAAGTGCGTTGGATGTCGTTCATGAATTGGAAATGATTAAATTCGTCATACGCTTCATTGCTACTAAAGTAGCGTCCCAGTCGGTATTGGTCGTTTCGATCGATAGAAGCAGTAGAATTTCCCATATTTGCAAATGTATACTTGATCAATTCCCCCGAATTAAAATATTCGAAATTGATTGCATATTTTGTCCGTTTTCGAGAGTGATGGTGAATACAGTACAACCTTACGATTATCGACTTCAACATCATATTTCTTTGTACTTGATGTACAGGATGAGCCAAAAGTCACGTCTGCGTGTAAAAATTGAATAACTTTTTTGTTTATTATAATTTTTATTTTTTATTACCAGATTTTATTCATCGAATCTTGTTACACCAACATGCAAAATTACGCGGACGATCAATGGACCAAAGTGGTGTAGAATTTTACTTTTCCAATGGGCATTCAATTTTACTGACGAAACAAGCCTATCGAAATTATTTCTACACTAGAAATACACCTAGCCAAACCGAAATTAATAGTTTAATTGCATACGGTTCCGACAACAATGACCAGTGACAGGCTTGCCACGAACAAGAAGTCCGAAAATAATGCAGAACCAGATGAACATTGGTCGTGTACGGGACAATGTTGAAGAAAATCCAGAAAGCTTTTCGGTCAAAATATTATGTTTAATGGCACCCATGCAATGTTTACGACTTTTCTAGTCGTAGAAAAACAAAGATCCCATTTACTCACAATATTTCTACAAAAAAGTAGAAAAATGGGTGGGTTCTAGTGTAAAAATACACAAACCCTTACACAAATGAGAACTTCCTTAGGTCTTTTCTTGTCAGCTTGGTTTCGTACTGATACAAAGTTGGACTACTCCGCCGTTAGGAAAACTTTAAAACATACTTCATTCGCCTACATGTCGATGAAATTTTTCCTAAAATTGTAAAAGCTTTATAATTATTGTCAATGAATTGGTAAAAATATTTTTGCCTGAGCAACATTTAGGCGAAATCATTATATATGAAAGTAATAAAAATAATATAAGATTTTATTAGGTACGCACTGATAAAATAAACGAGAACAATTTGGTGGGTTAGGGAATTATTGGCCTTCATCCTCTTGTCTAGGACCCGTGATATCCAGATATGTGAAAATGCGATAATTTTTCTGTACGTGTGTATGTAATTGAACCCCTTCTAAACGGCTGGACCGGTTTTCATGAAATTTTGTGTGTGGAGTTTGAGTGAGTTCCTTGTTGGTTTAGAATCACAATTGGACCCTTTAGGTGGCACTGCGATCGGGTTCTAGGATATTTTTTTTAATTTTTAGACGAAATTTGTTTTTTTTTTATTTATTTAATATTTTTCGCATATCAGAACATGTAACACCAAAATTTCACAATTTAATTTGTGCGCCTGAATGTTTACACAATAAGGTTGACAAACCCGTCGAAATGACCTTAAATATGTTTCTTTTGCATTGCAAATGTAAAGAAGCTTTTTGCATTGAATTTCAGAGTTGACCTTGTTTGTAAATAAAGCAATTGGTTCTCGTTTATTTTGTTCTCATTAAGTAACGAATTCACACTTTTGTGGTAACTGATTATTTCCACCAAATTAGCTATGATAACATCGTGAGGCCTTGTCATATACGGTTCTGCAATACATAAAGAGTGATGCAAATAGTTTTGTCGACAACATAGTTTTTTTTAAATGCAGCGTCGTGGACTTGATCGCAATGTCAAAATGTCATAGGATCACCATAATTTTAAGTGATTTTTACTCCTTATGGTTTCCTTCCTAAATTTGGTCGACGATATCTTTATTGATTAGAAACCTTGAACAACCTTAGCAATTTAAGATACAGTAGTCATAAAATGAAGTATTCTCTTTATTACAGCTGAGAGTTCTGACCGTAATTACAATACATTATCGAAAACGCTAAAATAACGTTTGCAAAATGATAATTGCAATCTAATGGGTCAGTTTATACAAAACGACAAAATCTTTGTCTTCATTTAGATATATTTTATAGTCATTCATACTACTTAGGTTGTTTCTGTAATTCAGTCTCAAAGTCGAATGAATGCCATTATACATTTTTTATGTCATATAACCCTTAATTAGGCAACATATAACCATTAATCACCGATGCAGATATAATTTTATTTTAACCAGTATCGATGAAAAGTGAAAACATGACAGAGAGATAATGAAAAAAAAATAAAAAGGAAAAATTATTTATCGTTCATGCGAAAATTGAAAATTAGATTGTATTTAGATAGATAAAGGTAATCGTACGAGTACATTTCGTCTATGTATACTGTAGTCATATGTATATCGATCGATAGAAAGGTGAAATTATTTTAAAATCTAATTCGAAACATAATTGCTGTTAATTATACAGGGAGTTTAATTGCATTTGCTCAATGGTATTAAACCTTTATTAGTTTGCAATCTAAGATAATAATTAGATCAAAATGTTAACATTAAGAAAGTTTAGTATACCATATATCATATCAGGGGTGTAACTCAAGATTAAATTTTGCAATGACAACCATTTTAAAAAAATTAATCTTAATGATTGATTTAACATCCCGTGTATAGTGCAGAGCCGCCGTTACATACACATTACACCGCGTTTATTGTGATTTTTTTCTTTGCAATTACTGACTGAAATTAAAATAATAAATTTAGAAAAGAAATTTTTTTTTATGTTTCAAATCACAATGAAAGTAAAATTATTTTTTAAAAAAAATAATAAGAATACCTTTTGTAAGACATAAATTTGTACAGAATACCTATCTATCTCCCGATGTACATATATAAAAAAAAAACGTAAAAATGTTCATCTTCGATAAGGTCAAAGATCTTCAAAGTTGTATACACGAACGTGTGTATTTATATTATATTAATAGATTTTTTATTATACCTTCACGATTATATCTTTCTTCGTCGATGGATGTACGTAAATTTTGTTGTCTTAATATGTATAAGAAGTTTTAAGCCAAAACGTAACAGAATACTTTCACCATGAGCGCATCTAATTAGAGGAAAGAAATACATTTCCAACAGTTTTACTTACATTTATATTCGACTAAGTTAGGAAATGGCATATAACAATAATTGATTGATTCCAAATTCGTTTCGAGCTTTAGGGTTCGTTTTCCGTAAGTACATTAGTTTAAAACATGTGAATGTTAAACATGTGAATTTTATACTTGGTTAGCCATTAATTGAAGATACGAGTATATAAATATATTCTGATGTATTAATCACGTTTTCCTGTTCATGATACACAATTTTATGTTATAAAATAATTTATCGACATACATATATACTTAAACCGAAAAGACGATTATTTTATGGCTATAGTCAAGAAATGCATCTTGATGAAACCGTGGAATGGCCTTACCAAATGACATAAAGATAAAAAATATTGTGCGTTGGCTTTTGCTTCAATTAGGTATACGTTGGTTGTCTTTAGCACTTTAATATAGTCTACAGCCGAACGTTGTAACTATATGGATAGAACTGTAAAGTGTTCTTAATGTACCTGTAAATGGCAAGACCCGGACCCGAGTAACTCCTTTGTGATCCCACCAAATGCACAACATAACCTTACTTCCATAAATGTTTCGTTTTGCTGTTGATGTGGATGGTTCGCCTGGCTGAACCAATGATTTCTTCCGTTTAGCGTTATTGTAGTAGAACCATTTTTCATCGCCTGTCACAATTTGAGACAAAAAATACCATTTTCGGTGTTTTGTAAGCGAATAATTGTAAACCATTAAACGATTTTTGATGTTGGCTTCAGTCAATTCATGTGGTAACCATTTTCCATCTTTTGAATCATTTTCATTGCATGCAAACGTTTGGTTATGGCTGCTTGAGTGATATTTATCTGTTCTGCAAGTTCTTTGCCTGTTTGAGCTGAGTTTTCATTCAAAAATGCTTCCAATTTTTCATCTTCAAATTTTTTTGGTTGACCAGAATGTTCTTTTTCACTGACATCAAAATCACCACTTTTGAATCATTCAAACCAGTTTTCGCAAGTCTATTGAGTTAGTGCATGTTCACCATAAGTTTCTTGGAGCAAACGAAAACTTTCAGTAACTTTTTTCTTTTGATTAAAGCAAAAAAAGTGCTGTATTGTTGGTACGAAAATCGACATGTTTAAACTGGATTAAAAAATATGTTGTTTACGCTTTCACGAATAATAAACTAAATTTTAATGTGGAATGCCAACACTTTAAGACGCCATAGGTGTCACTATCTGTGTTCCATTGGAGTGAGAGGAGTTTGCTAGTACTTGTTTCTACTCACATCTACTCATACTCAAATAGTGGTATAGATGTTGAAAACTGTTACGCAAAAAATTTCCGCCAGATGGATTTTAGTTCTTAAAAATCTAATAGATGGCTTTCAATAATTTTAGGTTATTTTGAAATGTCAGATTCAAAAATATTTTTTGTTTACTTGTGTTTGGTCATACATTTTAAAACATTTATTTAAATAAATATTTCATTTTCTATTGATAAAATGGCTGAGAATATATCAGAAATCGATGCAGCGAGTGTTTACACCAAAAAAACTTTAACATTTATTTTTTAATACGTATTTTTTAATTAAGGTTATTGTCCAACTAATTGATGAAATGACACCAGTTTACTTTATATATCGTCAAGCTCGACAACCCTTTCACCTTCAGACTCGGAAGAGGATCTAATTGTAAAAAGAGCACGGATAAAATATTATTTAGAAGTAGTCCCAAAATATACATATCTTCAATTCAACAACATTTCCGATTGAGCAGAATAGTTGCAGAGAAAGTCATAGGTATGGTCACTGCATAATAAATGTGCATTAAATATCTGTTCAATCATGTATATCATAATATGTATTTAATTATTTCAGAACAGTACAGTAAAACATATTTGCAAAACTTAGAGCACGATGATAGGCCCTCAAAAGTTAATCCAGACACTGGAATTTATATCACTCAATGGTTTTTATGGTTTATAAATAAACGAGAAATTTTATTTTTAAATTATTTTAATTAATTAATGAAACTGTTGAAATTTCACAAAAAAGATTTGTCACTGTGTGCGCAGTCAAAAACTTGTACATATTAATTTAAATTAAGTGTCCGTCACGCCAGCCGGAACCATATCAGCCGGAACCAAACAACGATTGCACAAGTAGGACGATGCATTGTGCATCATTGTGCACTAAATGCTTTTTCAGACAGACCCTTATAATTCCAGTCAGAACCTGACAAAGCCATCCAGAACCCTACAACAGCAAAACCAACTATGGCTCAAGTAGCACGATGCATTGTGCATCATTGATCATTATATATTTTTTCAGCCGTAACCTTACAAATCCAGAAATATGCGATTTTTCGGAAAAGAACCTTACAGATTCAGCAAGAACCATACCTTATACAACCAAACTAAGTATGGCACAAGTAGCACGATGCATTGAGCATCATTGTGCACTATATAATTTTTCAGCCGGAACCTTATAAATCCAGCCATATATGATATTTCAGTGGAACCTTATAATTCAAGACAGAAACGATGGTATGGTAGTATACAGTCAAACTCACTACATCATTAGTAGCACAATAAATTGTGTATCATTGTGCACTAAATGATTTTTCATTCGGAACCTTATAATTCCTGTCGTAACATGATAAATCCATCCAGAACCTTACAACAGCAAACCAACTATAACACAAGTAGCACAATGCACTGTGCATCATTGTGCACTATATAATTTTTCAGCCGAAGCTTTACAAATCCAGAAATATACGATTTTTCGGGGAAAAACCTTACTATTTCAGCCGGAACCATACCATCTACAGCCAAACTAACTATAGCACAAGTAGCACGATTCAATATGCATCATTGTGCACTATATAATTTTTCCGCCGGAACCTTATAATTCCTCCTAGAACCTGATAAAGCCAATCACTACCATATACCAGCCGAACCAACTATGGCCCAAGTAGCACGATGCATTATGCATCATTAAGTACAATATATATTTTTTTACCCGGAACCTTATAAATCCAGCAATATACGATTTTTCGGGGAAAACACCTAACAATTTCAGCCAAAACCTACAGTCAAACTAACTACATCATAAGTAGCACAATGGATTGTGTATCATTGTGCACTAAATGCTTTTTCAGCCGGAACCTTATAGTTCCAGCCGGAACCTAATAAAGCCAGCCAGAACCATACCATTGACAAACTAACTATAACACAAGTAGCACAATACATTGTGCATCATTGTGCACTACATAATTTTTGAGCAGGAACCTTACAAATCCAGAAATATGCGATTTTTCGGGGGGAAAACCTTACAATTTCAGCCGGAACCATACCCTCTGTAGCTAAACTAACTATAACAGAAGTAGCACTATGCATTGTGCATCATTGTGCACTATATAGTTTTTCAGCCGAAACTTTACAAATCCATAAATATACCTCATGGATAATACTTCAGGGATAAAACCTAACAATTTCAGCCGAAACCTTACAGTCAAAATAACTACGGCACAAGCACAAATATATTATTGTGCACTAGATATTTTTCAGCCAGAACCTTATAATTCCGGTAAGAACCCGATAAAGCCAGATACAACCGTACTACAGCCAAACCAACTACAGCACAAGCAGCAAGATGCATTGTGCATCATTGTGCACTATTCTGTTTTTCAGCCGGAACCTCATAAATCCAGAAATATACGATTTTTTGGAAAAAGCATTACAAATTCAGCCGGAACCATACCCTCTACAGCCAAACTAAGGCACAAGTAGCACGATGTATTGTGTACTATATAATTTTTCATCCGGAACCTTATAGTTTCCCCCAGAACCTGATAAAGCCAGCCAGAACCATACTACAGCCAAAACAAACAAAAGCACAAGTTGCACGATGCGTTGTGTATCATTGTGCATTACATAAGTTTGAAGCCGGAACCTTATAAATCCAGTAATATACAATTTTTCATGAAAAAACATTACAATTTCAGCCGGAAGCATATCCTCTACATCTAAACCAACTACAGCACAAGTAGCACGATGCATTGTGCATTATTGTGCACTATGTAATTTTTCAGCCGGAGCCTTTAGCCGGAAAGAACCTTACAAATTCAGCCGGAACCATACTCTCTACAGCCAAACTAACTTTGGCACAAATAGCACGATGCATTGTGCATCATTGTGCACTATTTAATTTATCAGTCGGAACCTTATAAGTCCTGCACTACCTGAATTTTCGGTAGAAAATTTATATACAGCAGAACTAACTATCAAACAAGAAGCACAATGGACTTTGCATCATTGTTCACTGTATTATTTTTCATCTGGAACCTTATAATTCTATCCGGAACCTGTTAAAGCCAGCCGGAACCATACTACCGCCAAACCAACTATGGCATAAGAAGCACGATGTATTGTACATCATTGATCAGTAGTTGTTTTCTCAGCCGGAACCTTATAAATCTATCCGGAATCTAATAAAGCCATCCGGAACCGTATCCTCTTCAGTGAAACTAACTATGGCACAAGTAGGACAATGGGTTGTACACTATATGTTTTTGCAGCCGAACTATAATGCCATCCAGAACCATAAAAATCCAGTCGAAACAAAATGTTTACATAAATAGTGCAACCTATGATTTTTCCGGAACGATCAAAACGTTATGCAGTACAATGCCAACCCAACCAGAACCAGCAACACCAGCCGCAACCGTATGAAGTCGGTGTGAACCATTCGGAGCAATAAAGAGTAAGCAAAGTTGACGGTCATTGTGAACTAGCCGGAACCTTATAAAATTTCAAGTGGAATTATTTGGACAGATTATAATTCCCAATCCGCTAAAACTGTTTATTAAATAAAAAGTTTAAAAAACAGTTAAAAAAGTCCGAAAATAACAGTTTATTTTCTAATAATTTATTAATAATATTTTATAACATATTTCATCGTATAGAGAAGAACTTTGTTTGATTTGGGTTCTTGTACATATAGAACAATATGTAGGCAAGCATTTTTTGTGAAGTGTTGGTGTTGGTCTCGGCCTTTTGCAAATCGTCGTATGTTTTCCATATGCCACCATTTCGAAGTGCATGTGCAGCGAACTGCTCATTTACACTGTCATACTCAATTACACCGCGCAAATTGAGCAAATTACCTCCTAAATTCAGCGATTTAATTATGTGGTTTATAGCCACCTTTTGCTGTTTTTCTAGTGGTTCTAACGGCTCGACCTCCAACGTTACTACGCTATTATATACTTTATTTAGATTATGTAAGTTTCCACAGCTACGGTACGATTCTCGAATATTTATATTTATTATGAGTTGCTCACATTTCTCAAATCCAGTTTATTGATGTCTATTGAAAGCAATGGCAAATTTCTTTCGAGTTTAGTTCCACATTTATCACAAATTCTTTCAATATTGACACTGAAAGTAACATCATCGTTGAAAATGCATAGGTCTGCGAAAAATCCTCCAATTGATGATTTGCAATCAATGAAAGTGATCCGTTCGTTTGAGCTATAGTTGCCCGATTTTATAAAACGTTTTTATAAAAGTTTGTGCCGTAGTTGGTTTGACTATAATATGGTTTTGTCTGGCTTTATCAGATTCTAACCGGAATTACAAGGTTCCGTTTGAAAAATTATATTGTGCACAATGATGTACAATACATCGTGCTACTAGTGCCGTAGTTGGTTTGGCTGTTGTAAGGTTCTGGTCGGCTTTATCAGGTTTTTTGCTGGAATTATGTTCCGGCTGAAAAGCATTTTATGCACAATGATGCACAATGCATCGTGCTACTTGTGTTATAGTTAGTTTAGCTGTAGAGGGTATGGTTCCGGCTGAAATTTTAAGGGTTTTTCCCTGAAGTATTGTATATTTCTGGATTTGTAAAGTTCCGGCTGAAAAATTATAGAGTGCACAATGCATCGTGCTACTTGTACCATAGTTGGTTTTGCTGTTGTAAGGTTCTGGATGGCTTCATCATGTTCCGGAAGGAATTATAAGGTTCCGGCTGAAAAATCATTTAGTGCACAATAATACACAATCCATTGTGCTACTAGTGATGTAGTTAGTTTGACTGTATACTACCATACCATCGTTTCTGGCTTGAATTATAAGGTTCCACTGAAAAATCATATATTGTTAGATTTAAAAGGTTCCGGCTGAAAAATTATATAGTGCAAAATGATGCTCAATGGATCGTGCTACTTGTGCCATACTTAGTTTGGCTGTATAGGGTATGGTTCTGGCTGAATTTGTAAGGTTCTTTTCCGAAAAATTGCATATTTCTGGATTTGTAAGGTTCCGGCTGAAAAATATATAATGATCAATCGACACAAAATAAGGGTAGATATCTGTCCAGACCAAACTTAAGGGTGTAGATTTTACATATTAAAAATTCACGAATCGGCCTGACTGATCAGATTGCCATTACCTATTTTCACTACCAAGAAAACCGATGAGGAAATTCTGGGAATGTGTTTAGTATTTCGCAAAAGTTTATTGATTGAACAAAATAAGGGTAGATGCAATCCAGATGAAACTTAAGCGTGTACTTTTTCCTAAAGTAGTTTTAAATACCTTTTTTTTAAACAAGTTCAACATTAGGATAAAATTGTAAATTTTTGACTTGTAGTTTTATTTGAATTCGTCGTAAAGTTTCGCTTTATAATGATTTGAGAACAAATCTCGCCTTGTTTGTGTGCCAAATCTTCGAATTCCGTTGTAATTTACTTTTGTGTTGTGCTTATAATTTTAATGTAATAAATTTATTTCCATTTATTACACCTAATATTTGATCCGACCCTTAGATGTGGTGCCGGTGAGATCGAATATAACCGATTCAACTTAGATGTATGTTGAACTTGTTCAATGGAACTGAATGTTTATGGAACGTTATGCCATTTTTTCCGCCTACCGCGAGTGTGTTTGGCTGTAGTATGGTACTGGCTGACCATGATGCACAATGCATCGTGCTACTTGTGTCATAATTAGTTTGGCTGTAGACTGTTGGTTTCTTGTACAACTTTCGTGTTCAAATCCGGAGTAGTTTAACTAAAAATATATACATATTATCTATCATGCCTGGAGCTCTGTGTAGGGCGCCAATAAGGTCAGTTGGTATTCGTTAAATTCCTCTAAGGTCATCTTATTATTGGGTATATTAGGGTTTCGAATCGGAATTCTTCGTGATTAAAATTTACGATTTCTTTGGACTTTACTTGATTTGATTGGATATTTTAGTACCACGTATACTACAACATTTCCTACCGAATAGGATATAAATTCGGATTCAGTTAACAAAAATCTTAAATTCTATCGAACATCGGAATCCAGGAGGGAAAAATTCGTTTAATCGTACTAGTTACTTTAATCGGAAAATCACACGATTTACAGAAGAACTTTATACAATTTGAGATTATAGGAGAGGGAAATTTCATCAAAAAAATTATGAAGGCAGAACAGTTTGAAAAGGTTATAGTAACGTAAATTATTGGTAGAGCAATAACAAAAATTTATGAATAGAGTGTTTCAGATAATTAGTTTAGTGCAAATACTACGATAAATTCAACACCAGAAAAATTGTTGGAGTTGGTCTCAATCAGTCGAGATAGACGAAAGTTCACATAATATACAGCCTTGGCCAAAAGTATTGTGCACCCTATAAATTTGGGGCGTACACGTTAAGTATAACAGAAATAACCCCTTTTGTTTGTTTATTATTTTTTCGACATTTAAAAAGGACTAAAAATAGTGACTCACACAATGTACACATCCAGTGATCTAGTCCGCTTCATGTTTCATGTTTCATGAAACAACACAAGGATGCTTGCTAGATTTAAAATCAAAATTTGTGATCTAAAACAAAATTCGGACCATGTTTTCTATATAAAATTTGAAATGATCCAGATCAATGAGCGTCAAGAAACACGGCAATTATTGCAATATGCCGAAACAAAAAGAGTTAAGTTTATAAGGACGTGCGCAGATACAGCTTCTGCATGAGCAAGGGAAATCGCAAGTAGAGATTTCAAAAACTGTGAAACGTTCACGCCGATCTGGGCAATAAACTATTGAGCGATTCACCGCTAGTGGATCACACAGTAATAGGAATAGAACCGGGCGTAAACGCATCACCACATAACGTGACGACCGAAAGTAAGTGATAGAAGCTTTAAAAAATCGGGAAAAAAACTTCTTCAAACCTCGCTGCTGAGTTGTCAGTAGAAATTAAGAAACCAATCTCTGCTCGCACCACTCGCAGAAGGCTTCAAAAAGCTGGTTTGAAAGGCTGTAAAGCCAGGAAGAAATCCTGGCTATCCGAAAAACAAGAAGGCTCGGTATAAATGGGTCTTAAACACCAAAGTTTACACCGAAGAAGATTGGTCAAATATCGTGTGGTCAGACGAATCAAACTTTGAAGTAAGATGACAATTTTATGCCCTAATAATATTAAAAAATATGATTTTAAAATAAAATTCATCGATACAAATATTTTAGTTTTCCGAAGTCTCTTTGCTTTATTTTAGATTTTTGGTATACATAGTGTGGCTTTTGTGCGTCGTCGGGTAGGTGAAACATTTAGTCCAGGGTGTGTGGTACCAACCGTAAAACACGGCGGGGCCATCATAATGGTCTGGGGCTGCATGACTAATTCTGGAGTTGGCGAAATGTTCGTGTGTGAGGGCCACCTGAACTCTTCAAAATACATAAATGTCCTAGAATCTGCGTTGTTGGTGATACAAACATGGATAGCGTTAAATTCCAGCAGGATAACGCGTCATGTCATAAATCTGCCCGCACAATGGCATGGTTTTGAGAAAATGACATTGAGGTTCTGGAGTGGCCTACTTAGTCTCCGGACCTGAACGCCATAGAACATTTATGGAGTTTATTAAAACGCAGAGTCAGGCGCTATACACAATAATTTACAAAGAACACCTAAAATGCTGTCTGCACCAAGAATGGAGCGCTATACGTATTGCAGAATGTAAAAACTTGTAAACTCTCTACCCAAAAGAATTTCTGACCGTAATTAAGGCAAAGGGTATACTCACAGAATATTAATTTTATATAAATAAATAGTAATGTGAACATATAAAAATTGTTTCAATTTATTTCAAATTGCATGCATGAAGTTGAGAGATTGCATGCATGAAGTTGAAATACTAAGAGAATATTGTTGGTGTAAGTTCAAATTCAAACACGAAAATATTGAATTTTAACTGCACTAATTTACTTGGATTTCATCCTCGATACTCAAAATCACCGACCTGAGTTAGAAAGAACTGTTACAACTGCGAAAATACAAAAGAGCGAGTCAAGCTAAAGATTGTAGTTCATTTCGATCTGACTGAAAAAGTCATTGTCGCAATATGATGATGGCGCAATTAAGCATAAATTTGGAAATGGCATCTGCAAGTTAGTCAATCGGAGCACTGATATTTTGTATAATTGAAATTTATACGCACCACCAAGCATTGGCATCGCTTTTTGGTGTGAAATGCGTATTAAAATATAAAAGGTTCAAAAGGAATTAGAGGAATTGCCAAATTTTTAGAATTTTTTAAAAATGAAGCCGGAATACCATCATTACCACATCCTTCTCCGAAACCTACCAATGCTCGCTGGATGTCTTCTGGCTCGATGTGTGGAGTAAATATGAATGTACTATATTCACTAGTGGTTGGATCTTTATAATTATTAATGTCTTCCGCTTTATAAACAGATTGAAAAAACTCAGCAAACCTGTGGATCACAAGACTTTTGATCATTCAATTTTATCCAGGCTGGGTAACCATCAATTTCATCAGTAATACCATTGAGAGTCATCATGCTCAAAACAAACATTTATATAATCTTTTTAACTTAATTTTAATTCGACATGATTTCCCCTACAAATCCACAACACATTAAGATCAAAAAACAATAGGCGATGTTTAACAACTCCTTTGTTTAAATGTTAAAAACCAAAAAACCAAATTAAATATATTCTTTAGCTTTGAGAGATTGTCTAATGTTGTATCAGTGTTGTGAATTAAAAACTCTAAATAATTAAAAAAAAATTAATATTATGATGGCACAGTTCTCAGGTGAGAAGTACATTAATATCCAATTTGTTTACGGATTTTACGATGGTAATGCATCACAAGGTCGAAATAGATATCAACGCAGATTTCCAGCGTGTCGCGTTGCTGATGCAAGAGTATTTATACTTAAATATTCATAGAAGACTGCGAGCTATCGTAACAACATCAAATATGTGGGCGGAGCCCTATTCAGTCTCACCAAATTATTTGGATGTGGACGAAGAAATATTTCTTAATGTAACAGCAAATCTATCTATTAACACAACGAGGCTCGTTTTACAATTGTATTTATCACCCATACCATACAACGCCCGTTCAAGAACTATTACCGATGGACCACCATAAAAGATTGGAGATTTGTTATGGGCTGATTGAAAGGAATTTTGACAATTTGGACCAACTTTCATAACCTACACACGAGGGCTGCTAAAAATTCTCATTCGAAAAAACAAACATCATTCCAGCACCGCATCCAGGTGTAAACATATGGGCTCGCGTAATTGGCGATAATTTAATTGGACCATTCATATTACCATCGACATTAAATAGTGAACGTTATTTACAATTTTTACAAAACGATTTGCCACTCCTCCTTGATGATGTTCTTATTTTAAGTAGATAAATCCAAATACATAATTGGATTGGACGAAATGGTCCATTTCACTGACCTACAACATCCTCCGGTCTAACTGTATTAAATTTTTATGTATTGGGATGGATGAAGTCGCTTGTAATTTGTCATCTAAACTACTGGCCTCTTACACCACATGATGAAGACACGCTAAGTCGACGGTTCAACATATGTTATCCAGGTGGCAGATAAATTTTAAAAAAGAAAATTACAATATTTAGTTGTAATTATTACATCAAAGTGGAAGGTTGGTTATCCGTTTTTTATTGTCGTTTTTCAGTTTTTTCTAGTTTTTGTCTCTCTCCGCTCCGCATCGTTCTCTTAAAATCAAAATAAATTTCGGCATAGAAGATTACAAAACAATAAAAATATTATTTCTTTCTCCAGTTGTTTTGTAATTTTATTGTTAGTTTCCGGTTTCGAACAAACTGTTGAACCCGCAATATATGTGTTTTCCAACTTGTTTAGTAATGCGTGTACTTTTTTATTTTAGATTTTGGCACTTTTTTGTCATTTTTATCCAACATAAGTCGATTTCTAATATCATCTAATTCGAAAGTGTTTTAATTGGTCGATTAATTCGGTTAATTTTGTGACACTAATTGAAGTACACAAAATATAAACAAAATGATCACACAATATTCTCCGCTCTCTTTATTTATATTTTTGTAGTGGATACACATAAACTTCGTATTACGTTACTAATGGCCCAACCAGTCAGGAATAAAAACTTAATAAAAAAAATAAGAAATTTATTCCAGCCATCCAAAACTTATAATTCTTAAGTAATAATAAAATTAGCGCGATGTCAATTTATATTTTTTATGAATAAAATATGATTAGATTTTTATGTATTTTGATTAATTTATTAACACAAACATTTAATAATAGAAAAGTCACGACTAATATTTAACTTTTAACAACGTGCACAATTCAATCTAATTTTTAGGTTAGGTTTCATAAATTCAATAATTTTATCATATATAAGTGTGTAGCGGTTAGAATATTGCAAACCAATATTCAAATCGTACATGTTACAAACTTAACATCTCGCAAACTCATCGCTAACTCATCATTACTCTGTACGTCTAAACAGAGCAAATGCATCAACAGATACACATATACATGCAAGCCGGAAATAACACGACGAGCATTCCAAAAGCCCATAATATTATTGTTGCGTGGGTGTGGCGGCTTTAATGCGACCGCCATGAATTTACGTCACCCACGGTGGTGCGATGGTCTTATTTTTCCGCTCACATGTAAAAAAAAATAACTTCACTACACACCAAACACTTTATGACGTGCCACAATATAACTTTTATATTGGTGACCCCGACGTCCGTTTTTACGGATACAAAGTAACAAAATAATATATAAATTAATATTGTGGCACGTCATAAAGTGTTTGGTGTGTAGTGAAGTTATTTTTTTTTCACATGCGAGCGGAAAAATAAGACCATCGCACCACCGTGGGTGACGTAAATTCATGGCGGTCGCATTAAAGCCGCCACACCCACGCAACAATAATATTATGGGCAACATTTGCCACCACAATGGCGATAGCGCCCCACGAGGGAGCCGGACAACGGCAAAAACAACAGCAGAGGAGACGACAAAGCGCCTACAGTGAAAGATGTACGTAAAACTATTCAAATAACTTTATATAATAATTTAGTAATTAATTATACAAATTAAATAATTTCTGCCTTTTTATTTAATAAAAATCGAATTTTGCGACACAATTTTTTAAGTTTTTCTTATTTTTGGGCGAAAGATCGTGTAATATTTATTCTTCTGTCATTTATTTATAGAATAAACACTTTATTTTATTTATTTATTTCTTTAACAAATTATTTATTATTTCATACACGTGTTTGAACAACTTAGTTTTTTCACCTTTCTATTCTTACTACTTCTTTTAGTTTTTATTGTGCCCATGTAACAAACATTTGTTATCAGGTGTCACTACTTATACTACATTTCCCTGTTTTAGATTGCTATCCATCAATATTAATCTTAATTTTTCTTTCTCTTTTTTTATCTTAATTTCAATGTATTAGGAGATCTGATAATTCTACCAAATCTATTCGTATAATAATTAGGGATTTGATTTTCAATACTATTTCTGTTACGTGATATATCAGCATTTCTCGTCATGATAATTTAACATGATTCTGAGTATTACTATAATTGTTATCATTTACATTTTCTTCAAGATTAAATTGTGAACCTACCATTAGGTTTGTTTTCAGATTTCCTTAGATGTATCGTATTTCTTCGTTTGATTCTATTATTCTCATCTTTAATATAAAACGATCTAGGTGTATTATGTCGTTCTATTATATATCCCGGTTCCCAAGTTTTGCCATTTTTAAATACTATGTTGTTATCTCCCTCTTTTAGATCTGATCGTTTTCGAGACGATTTATCATAATACTTTTTAATTTAATTTTTCTGTTCAATTAGATTCTCACGAATGTTTGGGATTATTATAATAGGTTGTCAGATATTGGAATTTGAGTACGAGTTAATCTACCCATTAACATTTGATTGGGTGACACTTTTAATCCTGAAATATCCATATTCCGATATTCCAAAAGGACAAGTTCTAAATCTATTCCTGTTTCTATTGACTTTTTAATTATATTTTTACAAATTTCAACTGCCTTTTCAGCCTGCCCATTTGATTGTGGATATGTAGGACTTGTCGTTATTGTTTTAAAATTATATTCTTTTGCAAATTTTTTAAATTCATAACAATTAAACGGTACGTTATCGGATATGAATGTTTGAGGAATGCCATGAACTGAAAATATCTGCTTCAGTTTCTTAATTATTTCATAAGCTGTTTTATTGTCTATCAATTTTAATTCTATATACATATTTAGAATAATAGTCAACTAAAACTAAATACTTTTTGTTACTCCACTCTAATATATCAGCTCCTACTTTTTGAAATGGTAAAGTGGGCACTTTATGAGATATTAATTCTTGCTTTATATTAGAGCTTTGATATTTTTCACAAATCCTACATTTTTTAACCCCATTCTCAATATCTTGCTCCATATTTGGCCATTAAAAAATAGGATTCGCTCTCGAAATTGATTTACAAATGCCAAAATGTGACTCGTGAATTTTCTTGGTCATTTTATTACGAAGCGATTGCGGTACTAATATTCTATCTCTTGTTCCAGAACATTCTTAAATAATCTGAGACATTCTTTTTGGAATTCCCCCAACCGTTTTTATATGCTTTTATTAATTTTGTTAAAACTGGATCTTTCAAAGTCTCAGTTTTAAATTCATCTTTCCTCTCATCCGATACATTAATCGTATGTACAATATCTTTTAGATCATTATCTGTTTTATCATCATCAATTACGTGTGAGCATGCTCTTGATAATGCATCCGCTATATGCATGTATTTACCTGGCAAATACGTCACTTCAAGATCATAAATTAGTAATTTAATTTTTATACGCTGTAATCGATTTGATTTAATCTCACTTACAGGTTTATTCATTATACTAACTAGTGGCTTATGATCTCACTTTTACCCTACGTCCGTAAACGTAATTGTGAATTTTTTTACAGGAGAACAAAATTGCCAGAAATTCTTTTTCTATCTGTGCATAATTAATCTCTGCTGCATTCAAACTTCTAGAAGCATAGCACACTGGCTTTCCTTCCTGCAATAAATAACAACCAATACCACTTTTTGATGCATCGGTTTGAATGAATATTTCCTTATTGGTGTCAAACTTTCGCCAAAACAGGCGAATTAGTAATAATTCTTTTAAATTCATTTGTAGCATTTATGTGGTTTGGTAACCAACACCACTCTGAACTCTTTTTCAGTAGTTCTCTCAAAGGTGTAGATATTTCCGAAAAACTTGGAATAAAATTTCGGAGATAATTTAGCATACCTAAATATCGTTGAAGGTGTTTCTTGCTTGTTGGCATATCATATTCAACTATACTTTTTATAGGTTCTGAATCTGGGCTAATCCCTTGCTCAGAAAATACATGACCTAAATATTTCACAGTTTCTAACTTATATTGAAATTTGGTAATATTGAATTTAATTATTAAGTGACAGTTCTTACGTGAAAATTAAGTTTGACTGGGTAATAACATTGAAATGCCATTTATCGCATTCTTATTTTTTTATAAAGTTAAGTTTTTATTCCTGACTGGTTCCACTTTAAATAGGCGAATTTCTTTAAATTCTCACTAACTTCTTGAATACGGATCGGAAAAATTAAATTTATCAATTAAGCAAATCTATTACATGTAAATTTTTCATAATTTATCAATTTATTATAAAATAATTTAGAATTTTGTTAACTTTGTGAAATTGATTACCTTTGGCTATACAGTCAAATAAGACTATATACCAATTTTTTTATTAGCCTGCATCTCAAAGGATAACAATTCCCTCCTTCATACGACTTTTTAACAGAATGAACCAAGGAATCGCACCGTAACGGATTAGTATCCCAAACCCGGACACCCTGTATATAAAGTTATACTTTTTCACATAAATGTGCTTCATCATATAAAAAATTGGGTTCAAATGTATTAAATGTGATGAAAGACTGGCTAGATCTTGAGACGAGAGTGTTCCATTAAAAAAAATCATACAGTTTTGCTAATCGCTAAAAAAACAATTATTTTTGACATTTTCTACATTGTTGGCGTCATTTTTTATTTATTTACATACATTGTCTACACTTGTAAAATTTTAGTTAACTGCACGGTGAAGACAATACGGCACAAAACTGTTGAAGATGCAATAAAATTGCAAGTTAAGAAACACTACAATTACAATAAGTACAGTTACAACAAAAATATAATAAATTTCTCTTTCATTTGTACTTAAGACATTTTTCACGATTTTTATTTTGCTTTTCTTTATGGTAATGGTCGTGATAAATTTATGGATGTGGTATTATAAACTAACATTTTCTAATGAAAACGAGCATAACTGAAGCACATAAATTGTACTTATGTATATAAATGTCATTTTTATGTATCATTCATTAATTCTGTGCTGAGAGGCAAAACACATCAACTATATATGTATAATTGGAAAGTTACAATAATCACACTTTACTCGATTTATCTGTCAATATGGATAACCAAAATCAAAAGTAAATAGAAAAATACAAAATTCATGCTCAGTAATGCTTATCAACCAATAATCAGAAAATTCCCTTTCAATCCGGTAAAATGTAATTAAACGGTTCATTAACCCGTTTAACAAACCGATTCCTTTACGTAAGATAACATTGGGCGCGGAACGATACTGTGCGGAGCTAAAACAACTTACAAGAACTATATACCAACTTATTTATATTGAATGGATAGTTTAATACAAGATTAACCTGCGTGTAAAATTGTATTTCTCGCCACTATACTTTAATTCCATATTTACAAAATAAAAACTAAGAAACCCATTTTAACGTTATCGACCGATGTAGTTCAATGAGTTTAGCCGCAAACCAAATTTTATAATCTATAATAAATTTCTAATTAGAAATCATTTTTCTGGCAGTTTAGTTATGTATTATACTGTTATACATTTTTCAGATTATATATATATATATATATTACTTCTAAATTATAATTTAATAAATTTTTACAAATATTAATTATTTAACATTACCATTCCGTATACAACAAATTCAGTTGAACGTTTTTTTCCTATGTGTTTGAAATGAAAATGAAAGTTTTTTTCCTAAGGTTTTACTTTTTCAATTTTATTTCAATTATGCTTTCAAACACAATAAAATAATAAGCAATAAAATAATAAAATGTACGAAGGGGGTGGTGTACAGAGCGATAATTACATTTTGTTTAGGAGTAACACTAAATCAGAAACAACAGGTCTAGTTTGCTTAGTGTATCTATAACGGAATTAATTGACGATCTCACCATTCTGTCACATTATTTGTAGTTGATAGGCGCCGATCGATATATAATCCGAAAAATCGTCAAAAAGCATCAATAATTTTCTTGCGTTTTAGCTTTGCACTAGAAATTACTGCTTCAGTTCTAGCCCCGGCGTGACCCGAGCTTAAGCAAAACAATTGATGACAACAAAAAAAGGTGAATTAGACGAGTGTTCACAATTGTTATAATTTTTTCTAAATTGTTTACAATTTTTGACGAAATTGTATGTGACATACATACATAAAGTAAGTAATATTTAGTTTACATATGTGATGTTCAATGTTTTCACAAACTACAAACAATCTAGAAAATTATGCAATTATGACGGACACTCACATAACAAACATGGGATGCAGGAATTTTCGAATCAGTTTAAATTCACCCAGTCCATATTATATTTAAACTAGTGAATTGTGTGAAGTCAATTTTTATTGACAATCCAATTTTTTTTCGCCGAAAGTTTTCGGCTAATATCACTTTGTACTACCTACCAACTGATACGACATGTGTTGATAATGCAGATTTTTTCGGCATAAAATCCAATCTAATACGTAGATTACATAGCGATTTTTTGCGTCCCTGTTGTGGACAACGTCGTCACCCTGGGAATTAAAAAGTCAATTTTCCCCCGTCTGATAAAGTTGCTAGCTAGCTATTAGGTAATTTTCTAATTATATTAGTGGTCAAATAAGTCTACATTTTGATAATAAATCACACAAAGTATTAGTGAGAATATGGACCGACTTCTACGTTAACTAAACTAAGTGGACCACCGAAGGGGATTTTCAATTAATTCTATTCAACATGCTACTGAAATTAGCAGAAAAATTCAGCAGAAAGAAAACTTCATCATCGACCTCCTTTATATACATTTTTAGAAAAAGTCAGCAGACATTTTTTCGACTTTGACCTTTTTCTGTAGAAAAACTGTATTATTGACGTATTTAAAATTACAGTCGTAGAAAAATTGACTCAATGTGAGCATGTTTTTGGAAAAATTCTCCACCCTTAGGGTTTAAAAGGTCCGCAAATTTATTAGTTTAGATATATTCTGGACTCCTATAGCTTACTACCGAGCGAGTATGACAACCCGCTGATTGTGGGAATTCCCGCTATTCGAGTATACGTAACACCGGAAATGTATCGGTTTCCGTCTTTGCGTAAAATCAATCTTCAATTAAAAGTTTCATAATTGCTATTGGTGTAAGGCAAATCTTTACTTGTCAATATAGTAATTTTTGGATATAGGATATTTTTATATTTTGTTCAGTGGATTTGGGATTTTAAAAATATTCTTGGATGAATTTCTAACGATTTTTTGTCGATTAAATCATTAAATGTTTTTTTATTAAATAAGTTTAGTAATTACTATATTGACAAGTAGATTTACTGTAATCTCTAGAGATTTGCCTTCACCAATAGCAATTTTGAAACTTTTAATTGAAGATTGATTTTACGCAAAGAACGGAAACCGATTTTCAACGGAACCTATACATTTCCCGTGTCGCTTATATTCGAAGAGCGGAAATTCCTACGATCGGCGGGTTGTCATACTCGCTCGGAAGTCTAAACTAACAAATTCACATAAGAATACAATTTTATAGTAAACAATTGAAATTCACTCGAATTTAGGCCGAAAACATGCTTACATAAAGAAGATTGAGTCAATTTTACAGTTTTTCTACAGAAAAAGGTCACAAACAACAAAAAATTTCTGCTATCTTTTTCTACCAATCCGTCATTCTACACTTTGATGTAGCATACATACCTGCGGAGTCGGTTGCGGCAAAATTCTGCAGTTTTGATTTGAAGTTTGGCCAAAGAGGACAAGATAAGAGGAGTATTTGTGTGGACGAAAAATGATAAAAAATATTCTTTACATTTTTTCGTGAAATCTTTAAAATGCGATTAAATGAATAGGAATATTATATTGGTATGTATGTCTCTTTTTAACAAAGAGCGTAAAACTAAAAATAAATAAACACGCCTAGCGTATAAAACAATAGATTTAAATGCGACACGAAAAAATAAAACATAAACGACTATGTTTATTCTTCTTCTTCTTTCGATGCAGTTCTTTTCCCATCACCTATTTGTATCCCCTCTAGTTTTATGATATTTTTAAAATTAGGTTGGATACCGAAGAAACAAAAAATAAATTTTTGGGAAATGACACAAATACTAATTTAATCAGATGAACAAGTTTTGCGATAGTAAATATTCTATCAAAAATGTAAATGATTTTTAATTTCTGTTTTAAAATTATGTCAACTAAAATCATTTTGCAATTATTAAAATGAAACTCAAATACAAATCTCTAAATGTGCAATGCCAAATTTCGTTTTAAAATTTACCCAACCAATAGTTTTTCTTATTCAAGTTAGTTAGTTCATGCTGAAAATAATTTCCCGATCTTCAATAAGAATAAATAAACAAAAAAATCTGAAATTTATACATTCAATGTCAGCGAAGGACATTTATATTTTGTTAAAACGACGATGTCGAATTATCTTTGTTTTGCTTGGTCCTTTGTAAAGCAATATTGTTCAGTCGCTTAATGTTGTGTTGGTTAGTACATTCCAACATTTGCGTGTTTTTTTATTTTATTTCATTAAAATAAGTATGCAATTGGAAAGCACTATTTGTCTTTTATTGTTTGTTGGATAGAATTTAGAAAATGTAACACACACATAAACGATTTTTGTACGTAACTTTTAATGTACACATTTCCTATTTCATTCATGGATTTTAATAAATATCTAAAACCTTCTGACGAAGAGAGAAACCAGATCATTTAAAATCAGTTCATCTATTCTCTATATTACTCGTATGTATACGATCTACACGTGCATCTTACGTTTACATAGTCATATAAATGTATGTTTGTATGTTTTATATGCGCGTTTTCAAATTTGAAATTATTTTTGAATTATTGTATATACCACACGCAATAAATGATAATTTCAAAATGTTGTCATACCTAAATTATTTAGTACATATTTATTGTAGCTAAATTTGATTTATAATTATTCCAGTCTATATTGTGATTTTCAATATAAACAGTTGATTCAGTTTTCATTGCGAAAACAAAACAAATACCAATGCCTGATAAATCAGTGTATATAAACTTATAGAAAACCTGCATACATATAAATAAATAGTTTTTTATTGGTTTTTGTGTGTATATGTATATTGTGTACTTCGGTTTAATTTTTCTTCATTTGTTAAAAATTAAAAAATTCCCACTATTTCAACAATCCTTTCAAAATGCAGCTCTCCTACTCTCGTTTATAATAAAATACTCCGTTATTTCAATACCAAATAGTCTGCTGCGTGTTTAATACATAGCAAATAAGAAAAAACACATTTTTAGTTTTTGTTTTGTATATTATACAGTAAGTGACTTAAGATTTTTAAGTATCGATTTCCAATGTTTATAAATCTTTAAAATAAAAATTAATTTTGAAGTGACTTACTGTACATAATATCAACAAAAACTAATATAAATAAAATGAACAAAATACAATGAAAATATTAAGCCCCGCCTTTTAATATTTGTATTATTCTTGTTTAGTTTTTGATTATTTATTCCCCAAAATACGAAACCAAGTAAAACAGCAGGAGTCATAAACAACAGAAAGAAACAAATGTATATTCACCTTTCATAACTTCGCATTAAAATCTCAAAACAAATCCGAAATTTAAATGCATACACATGGTTTTAATGATGACAATCTCTCTCTTTTTAAATTCTTGCTCAGTGGTTTGGCCTTGTTCAAAATATTAGTCTATTTGGTACGTCATTTTGCTTGTCAAATTTTTAATTTGTGAACACTTCATATAAATATTTCTCAGTAGGCGTAAGTTTTTTTTTATTAGTTTGACGTTTCAATTTTCGGAATGGAGAATTTTATCTGTTTGCCTGTCTTCAATTCTTTTGCTGTAAATTTTATTGACCGAAGTCAATAAAATTTACTGCAGAAGAATTGAAACTGCTTAATGACCAGTTCGGGTGTGTAGTAGCAACAGTGATACATAATAAAAATTTCATTAAAATATTTTGATTAATTGCAGCAAGCCGATGGCAAAATAGGAATCTCTCAAGTGGCCATTGATCCAGTGAACTGAAATCAAGTCGGTCCTAAAGGGCTACTAATGATTGATTGCAAACATGCGGCCATGTCGCAGGCTCGAGAGTTACAAAACTTTATACGACGATGAGGACGTAGTCACAATTGGTGAGAACATAGTGCCTTTCCACACGAGTATTTTTAACAACATCATGAATACAGCATTCTGAATTCACACTGTTGCTATTTTTATATGGATGTGTAAATTTTCATATTGTTTTGTTTGTGATAAGACACGAGCTATAATTTATAATAATAAGCGGTTTTATTTATTTTGTGAAGTTTGAAATATAAAACAGTTTAGATATTTATATAATTAAAATAATATAAATATATATATATATATAAAATGGATACCACTGAACAATTTAAAATGCCTGAAAATAATGCAGCTGTTGCGGCTGTAATGGCATCTGCCGCCTGTTTGCTATTTGTGGCTGCCATAGAAGAGCAAGAAGAACCACAACGCAAAAGAAGTTGCTTGGTTAAAGAAGACACTCATATGAGAGCCGCAATTAGTTGTGAAGAAAAATTATCTATTACGTTGAGATTTCTTGCAACAGGCGAAAGCTTCACCGATTTAGAATACAATTCAAAATTGTTGAAGCAGTTTCTGTCTGGAGCCATTTTGGATGTGTGTGATGCTATATATATAAAATATGAAGCAGGAATTTTTGAAGGTAATTAATTTTTTAAAGTGATTAATAAATTTTAATTAGTATTATTAATGAAAACATTAACAAGTTACTATTATTTATCGCAACTTTTATTTCAGTTTCCGACAAACGTCGAAGAATGAGCAATAATTGCAGATTATTTCGACTAGAAATAGCAATTTCCAAACTGTTAAGGTGCTTTGGATGGAAAGCATATAGCTTTTAGACCAGCAAAACAAAATGCGGCTCTTTATTACAACTATAAAGGATACCATAGCTTAGTCCTGTTAGGCCTTGCCGATGCCCATGCAAAATTCCTGTTTATTGATGTAGGATGCAATGGACGGATAAGCGATGGTGGTGTGTTGCAGAGATCAAATTTTATGTATGTGTTACAAGAACCAGAGAAATTTCTTCCTAATAAAAAATTGGTGGGAAATCAAAGATTGCTACCACACGCATTCGTTGCAGATAATGCGCTTCCACTTCCACTATCGGAAAATATGATATCACCGTATTCGTTTACCACCACCGATGAAAATAAAAAAATATTTTAATAAACGACTAATTCGAGCTCGGCATACTATAGAACGGGCTTTTGTAATACTAAGCAACCGATTCCGGTCTTCCAAAAACCCATTAATCTTCGGGAAGCAAAAGTTGTTAAAATTGTCCAATGTTGTTTTGTGTTACATAATTTTTTAATTTCAAGAAGCACTTGGTACAATGAATACCATTTTTCTGGGAGAAACCAGGATAATACTCAAACAAACGCAAGCATATCTCGTTCCACTAGGAGTAGGAATGATGTAAAAGCTGGCGAAGCTGTTAGAAAAATGCAAACAGAATATTTTAACAACGAAGGTAAAATATAATTGTATTTTTGTTAAATAAAACATATTTTTTTTGTAATTAAATCTTAAATTTTTATTTGATTCATTCATCAAAAATATGTGCCATCGCTAGCCCGACCTTGTGTTTTAGATATGGTGGTTTAATACAGTTTGGGTATTTTAAATTTATTACTTCTATTATATGTATGTACATTTTTCTTATTCATTTCATCCGATTCTTGTTCTTCGTTCGGGGTATATATGTAATAAGGATTATTTTCAAATTCTGCCGGTGAAGATGGATAGAGATCTTCTATGGAAATTGCAGGTGATCGAGGTAGGTAGTCTGGTATTGGAGGTGACTCAGGTAAGTGGTGTATTGGAGGTGGCTCAGGTAGGTGTTGTATTAATGGAGATGATTGAGGTACGTTATTTTTTAATGCAGTTGGTTTATGTAGGATATCTTTTATAATAGTGCTATTACTAAATTGTATAGGAGATGAGGAAAAAGAAAAGATAGGACTATTACCTAATATTGACGAGGAAACAGATGTCAGGAATTGTGACAGTGATGATTTCGATGTTGTATTGCTGGATTCTCGAAAGCTGTGTATCAACTGCTAATTTATTTCCATAACTTTTGCTTCTTCGTCTACATGTTTACTAACCAAGATTAAAATTTCCAATTTCACCCGACGGAAACTGCTATCTAATTTAATATTTTGCAATTCCGTGCACAAATAATTGCAAAATTCCTCCTCTTTAGATAACGGTTTCGGTTGGACATTAATGCATTTTTTCGCATAATAAAGCTTCAAGAGCCTTGGATTGAATATCCGTTTTGATCAGTTTTCTTGTCTGAAAAAATAAATAAAAAATACTTTTTACTTAAAACCATTTATGGGTTGATTAAAATATTTCTTCTTGCGTTTCCGCGACTTCTACCTTCTGAACCTCGTTCCACAGCTTCTACAACGTTTTCACTGGCGTTTTCGGTGGTAATTCCAATCTGAAAATATATGTAAAGCAAAATAACATTTTAAGTTATATCATAGCGAAACGTATGTCAAGTCTTACATCAGACAGTTCCAAACTGGAAAAGCTGAGGGTGGCATCGTTGGTGTGAATTATAAAAGCCAATTCATTGTAACACCACAATGACGGTTTAATAACATCTTCAGTGTTCATGCCACTTCTTTTAGATTTGTTGATTTTCATTCTTTTCTTCGACAGTTGACTCTGAAGAGTCCTAATTTTGCATTTTATTTCCTTTATTGTCACATTAGGTTTAAATTGTCTTAAAGTATCTAAAGTGTCGTATCGCTCATTTGTTTTTACTCGATAGGTGAAATTCTGGTCCAGTGGACTGTACAAGTATGAATGCTTTTTATATTCAGAAATTAAAACGAGTGTCTGTTCCCGCGTCAATTCATCTCTCACACGATTCTCAGATATCTCGCTTTCCTGCATATTGGACATTTTAAGTAATACACCACAATTTATATATTTTTTTCACAAACACAATTAAAATTGATAAACCACAAATAAAATTTAAAAGATTAAAATATAAATTTTTTGTCTCAGAAATAAAAATGGCTGATAAATTTTTTTCCTTTCAAAAATAACTGAAGTTTTTCACAGCACGCTCAAAAACAATGAACAAACTCGTGTCGCACATGTCAATTTTTTTATTTTATATTAAAGTTGCGTTAGTATTAGTATGTACCGAGACGAGAATACCAAAAATTTCTTGATGCAAAATGTGAATACAAAATTCCATAATACAAAATTATTTTATTTGTATAATTAATTACTAAAATAATATAAAGCTATTTCAATAGTTTTACATACATCTTTCACTTATGATACAATTATGAATTTATGAAACCTAACCTAAAAATTAGATTGAATTATGCACGTTGTTAAAAATTAAATTTTAGTCGTGGCTTTTCTATTATTAAATGTTTGTGTTAAAAAATTATTCAAAATACATAAAAGTCTAATCATATTTTATTCATAAAAAATATAAATTGGCATCGCGCTAATTTTGTTATTACTTAAGAATTATAAGTTGTGGATGGCTGGAATAAAGTTCTTATTTTTTTATAAGTTTATATTCCTGACTGGTTAGGCCATTAGCCTGGCCATTAGTCTGAATATTAGGCGAATGACTGATTGTGTTTTTTGCACTGCTGTCGTGACCGTTAAATATCCCAAACTGAAATTTGAAAAAAATAAAAAATTAAAAAAAAAAAATTTAAAAAAAAAAAATTGAAATTTATGGAAAGAAAAGCATGGGGTGGTTGGGAAGTTGATTGTGTATAAGTAAGTGTCGATTATCATAGTCGTTATCATACAGTTTGACGCTATATTAAAGAATTTCCTACGATTGTGCGTTTAATTCGAGAGTGCTGAAATAGACCAATATACGGAACAATCACAAACACCATTACTACAATCGTAAAAACCAAAGTAAAATTTTTATCCTCTTAAAACTTAATAAAAAGTTGGATTTTATAACAAAAACGTGAGTTTTTATTTGTTACTTCATATCAAGAGCCAATCAATAGCATCACTATCGTTACCGCGTGATGATGAATCTAGTTGACGTCCTCTTCATTGAATTGGGATCACTTCGTAACATTAGAGTACCACTTTTACCGGACACAACTAATGATTGCCCCGAATCACATGCGCATATATTAATCGATGGTGAACTACTAATCTAATTGACGTGCCTAAATCATTCGATGGGGATGATGGTGTAGTATGGGTGTCAGCGAACATGTGTTGCCATTCGGAATTCATTGTAATTTACGTTGCTTCCGTAAATTTCCTATCTCTGTTTTGTTCGCTGGATCGGCTAGGGACACATGACAAATCATTTTATTTCAATCAATTTTGTATTTGACCTAAGACTACTTGTAGTTGCGTTTGAAGAGCAAATATTGTCTAAAATTATAAAATTATACATTAAACTGTATAATCAATTTTACTAGTGTCGTTATAAAATTATCTTTTGCGGTTATCATATTGATCTTCTTACGATTATTACAGTTTTTAGATCATTCTTGATTCGGGACAGTTTCTTTGATTCCATATAAATTATTCTCAAAGTTGGCTACATCCTTCTCCAGTATTTGAGCTTGAACGAAATTTGCTTGGCCCATTTTACAACAGTACGCAACACTTTCTTCCCAAAGCATGGAATGTTGATCGTTGTAAGTTAGTCAACCAGTAGCCCGATCGCGAAGTAAATGTTGCCGGGAATCACGCAATCGCTCAATTGCGGTTTTCGATTTTTCATTTGCTCGGGTTCGGCACGAACATCGAATATTTCTGGTCACATTTTGCCATTGTCATCAGTTACTGACTTCGCAAAGTTATCGCACAAGATTCACAACCTTATCAAAATCCACTTTTAATTTTACCACCTCTTTTAACAGCGAGTTCATACGACGGATAAAAATCTCGGATTTTACTATCCCATCGTTTTAACCAATTACATCACGTAAATTATACAACGGGCACGCCTCTTTTCATATAAAAAAGGTGAAAATATTGAAAAAAAATCTGGGATAGAAAAACCCGAGATTTTTATCCGTCGTATGAACTCGCAGTAAAAGTACATAATTTAGATTTATTGTAATTATCATCCTGTTTTACAGACAAATATATGACATTGTTTTACACATAAACATAATACTAATATTAATATAATACTAATATTAATAATATTAATAAATAATAATAACATTATTCAATAAATTATTATTATTTATTAATATTATTAGTATAATTATTATATAATAGTATTAAATTAGTAATATTATTAAAGCTTTTGGTTTTACATCACAAAAATACAAATGTCAAATACATCTATATTTTCTGTCAAATATATAGCAAACATAAAAATGGCGCCTTTCAGGTTCAGGTTTCAGTGGTTTACACTTAGGCCATTTTTTGGCCCATTGTGATACCACGCATTCATGCTACATCAATAACCCATTCACCTATTCACCTACTCACACAACACCAGTATACCACCTGCACATTGCAAGCTCCATGTCAACCTGTACATTGACATGGACGGTGGGTCGGCGCTGAATTCTGCACTCCATCAAAGGGTCTTAGTTGTGTTTATTAACATCACCGATTATAATCGATGATGAAAATTCAAAATGGCGCCTTACAATGAGCACAAAATTTAGTTCCTTTTGTAATTTTTGGTTGGCAAGCTTGAGAAAACCATAGCTCCGCAAGTATGTATTCAGCATGATTGTTTCGTCGTGATTCTTTCCTCGTTTCCTTCCCCTTCACCAACGAACTAAATACAGTTTGTTGGTGAAGGGAAAGGAGGTCGATAATGCAGATTTTCTGTTAAATTTTTCTGCTAATTTCAGTAGCATCTATTCAACATTATAACTTAAGTTGCACACTGTTCAAATATGTGTAAATTACATTAGTAATTACTTAAAACTAATTCCAACTTTTACAAGCATTTTTTAAATTAAAAGTTTTTAATAAATATAAAATCTTATTTACTAAAAAATGTCAAAACTTAATATTAAAACACAAAATAAGCGAATCATTTCATATGTAGATAATCTTACTTATTTCTCTCTCTGCGGTTATTTGTCGCGTTTAAAGTACAGACAAGTGTTACTTGATAAACTCTATTATAATATGGGGGAAGTGCATCGAGTGTGGGATGAGAAAATATGAAGTAATGTTGTTGTTAGTTCTCAAATGAGCCAATATCCACAACAAAACTATTCCGACATTTTATAATTGATCGATTTATATATCACTGTAATACCCCTCAACAATCGTACTTAGGTAATTAGCCGAAACAAACTAACGAATATTTAATTTCAAGGTAGCTGATTGGAGATGTTGCAGAATGTGTAGAAGATATTTTGTTTAGGATGCAGTTTGGTCCGGCCAAATTCTTGGATATGCAGATGATATCGTGCTTCTTGGCCGAAGACCTAGCGATATCAAAGACAGTTTCATACCGCTCGATCGCTGCGCAAGAAGACTTGGTTTGGAGGTGAACAGCAGTAAAACCAAATATCTAACAACACCCAGGAACATCTCTAGTGCAAATCTCGGAATTGGCGACCACAATTTTGATGGTGTCGAAAACTTTAAATACCTCGGGTCAGTTATAACATCACTGAATGAAATGCAGGCAGAAATAAAAGCCCGAATCGCTGCCGGACAACGAGTTTTCTACGCCCAATCAAAATTATTGCGTTCGAAACATCTATCGCAGTCGTGCAAGCTCGCACTTTATAAAGCACTAATAAGACCTGTGCTGACTTTCGGAAGCGAGAGCTGGACCATAACCTCTAACGATTGTAGATTGTTATCTACATTCGAAAGGAAGGTCATCCGTTCAATTTTTGGTCCAATTAAAGTTGCGAACAACGAATATCGGATTCGTATGAATCACGAAATAAAGCAACTCCTCGGAGGCAGCGATATCTTCGGATTCATTAAATCCAATCGAGTGAGATGGCTCGGCCACGTTACAAGGTCCCCACAACAACGGATGATAAATAAAGTGTTTCACCAACAACCAGCGGAGTACGTCGTAGAGGAAGACCCCGACTACGCTGGCGTGACGACATTGAACAAGATCTGCAAGCATTAGGATGTCGAAACTGGAGGACGAGAGCAATGGATCGGGATGGATGGAGGGCCATTGTGCGGGCGGCGAAATCCCTTCATGGGATGTGAAAGCCAGAGAGAGAGAGAGAAATGCAGTTTGGTTGCCGTTGCACAGGTTTTTCGTGCGGAGCTGTGCAAATGGTTTTTTTGTGTAAAATTATCAGTCAGGTTAGCTAATCCTAGTACTAATATTTTTAATTATAATGTTTTAGGAGAATTGGGTCGGCTAACTCAGTTAAGAGTACCAGGAAGCCACGTTTCTTGAAATTTATATAAAGTTACTAGTTGACCCGGCAAACGTTGTTCTGCTGTGTTGATTATTTCTATTGAATACTTCATTTGTTAAATAAAAAAGTACGAATGTATTGTAAGTGTTTGGGGATGGGATCTATGACCTTGTGAAAAACATGGTGTGCCCAAATCTAAGCCGCAAACAGACATCGTTTGGCTTGCAACTGACTTATTGATTGTCATTGCGAATGCCAAGCTAATAGAAAATTGAACGCGTTTGAATTCAATTGGCTCGTCTGTGAGAATCATTGGAATTCGTGGACGTAAAACATTTTCGTCTCGGAATTCAAGTTAGTTCAAAAACTCTGTTGGATAATTTACAGCTTGTATCGATCGATTTATATGATACCAAGTCGCCTGGCAACGACTATCTTGAAGTTTAAAACGTCGACGTCCATATTTTTTGCTGCCAAAATGGCACTGTCTGCCAGCCACGCATGATTTATGTATTGTATCCAGTATTTTTATAGACAGCAACTTTTCCAACGCCGATATTTAACAATTCGTTCGAGAATGTGTCAGCGGATGGATCTTGTAGCATTTGTTCGCGCATGTTTATTTTTAGATGGACTTTTTCAGCATTACGCCACAGTTGTGATGATTTCAAGCAAGCGTTGGTCTCATCAGTGTACGTTGAACGTGCGGAATGACGGAAAGTGTTTGTCTGAAATCATTTGAAAGGAGTAACATAGTGCCGAAGAATAGTTTGTCGTTGTTTTTTAATATATTTGAGTATTCTGTTCAACGCCTCGAGAGAATGTTTGTGTGCCATAGTGCAATCATCCCAGATGATAATTTGTTTTTTTTGAATATTCAGCGGCAACTTAAATGCTGAATGAGCTGTTCTGCCTCGATTCAATAAAGTCGCTACAATGCCAGATGATGCAACGGCCAATGCGATGCCATTATTTGATCGTATTTCGGCGAGAATTAGCAAAATAAGAAATGTTTGCCAGTTCCACCTGGTGCATCCAAAAAAAATCCACCTTGTCCCGCCTAAACTGCCAGCATAATGCGGTCGTAAATGACTTTTTGTTCGTCAGTCAGTAGTGCGGGACATTGCGACTAACAATCGCTGCCATTTATGCAGTATCCTACTGCAGTTCATGATTCATGTCGGTGTCCATTAAATCTGATGCACTTCGAATTATCCTCGATAGCAATCAATGCTTCATTGTACGTTGCGTCGGTGAATGTAATCGTTAGATCGTTGCACCGTGTACGCATTCGATGAAATATATCGTCAGTCATTGAATCTTTGTGCTTATCCCACAACGTGTCTGCTCCTCCTGGGAAACATGTAGTCAACACTATAGTGAATAGTAGACAAAGTTGTGTTGCTGTACAGCCCAATGCTGCTACTGCGTGCATATCATATCATCCCAGTGATTGTCATCTTGGATACTGTTGTGCATTCACTTTGCGTATATGTTGAAATGACAATGGGCCGGTGACATTAACCAACAACAGTCGCAGATAGAAGCACATAATCTAGCTTGGATTGACTGTATATACTCGGCCGAAAGTGTTTGATTTGAATAGGCCGGGGCACGCGTCGTGTGCCTTGCTTGCGGGGCGTCCATATTTTTGTTTGATTCGATGTGAAATAGCGTGGTACTTTGGAATAGAGTAGTGTTCGTGCAAAGGCACCGAAAGTATCCGCACGATTACACAATTAAAAAAATTGGTGAGTGTAGTTTTTGGTGAACTTATGTCACTCTCAACTGCTGTCTCGTTGGTGAAAAATATGAGCTGGCCGTTTTCAAGATGAACGGCTAAATGTATAACTGCTTTGTCCCATTCATGAATTGGGAAACCAAAGATACCCCAGACAGCTTCATTGGAGCTGAAGTACCGGCCAATTTGGCAGCGCATTATTTCGTCGTTGTCATTCAATCGAGAATCACTCACATCGGTATTTTGAATTTGAAATGCAGCCATATCGTTGCCTTTATTCACATACTTTCAAATGTGTTTGCACGCACTGCGTTGTGATACATAACAAATGCAGAATGAAATGTCATGCAACGCTTCTCGTGAATGACTTGCGTGTATATCGGTGTGGATGAAATGTATCTATGTGGATGAGAGGTCGATGAGGCGAACGTATCGCCAGCTGTCATTCAAGAACGTAAATAATTTCATTCTGTCTGAAATACGAACGAAGATTAAATTATTTGGATATTGTTCATACAAAAATACTAAAATCGAGATTAAAAAACGAGAGGTTGAAAGTAGGAAGAAAAACAATTTGTGGATAGAGACACCCTAATCACCAATATACTTTATGACATATTCTCATACTTACCAGCCATTTTGGAGGAGTGCGACTACAAACACCGTGACACGAGATTTTTATATATTAGATGTGTAATTGTATTGTCTTTTACTGACATTTATAAATATACATATATGTATTGTACTAAAGTATTACTAACTATATTGACCTAGGTGCTTGTAACCGGGACATGTCTGTCTAATCTAATATTCCTTTCCTATTCTTCAATTTTGTTACGTACAAAAGGGGTGTATACGGTAGGCCCGGCTTATCCAGTATTCTTGCTTAGCCTTGGCGATGCACTCCAACAGATCAATCAATCAATCAAATATGTTTTACACCAAAGCATTAATCATTCTTTTAATAATATCAATTCAAATTCAAAACGAAAAAGAAATTTGTTAAAATAATATTCGAGTATGGAAGTTCGATAAAGTTGCGCAACAAAAACTAAACACAAAATCTTTTTTGAACTTAAATATATAAATTGAAATATTACGTGTTCATGAAAATGTCATAACTGAAGTCTAAGTGGAAATTTGGATAGTAGCATTCAATAAATAAATTTTACCTTTAATCATTATGGGTAAAAGAGTCTACGCATTTTTAAATACGCATATCAGAAGAATATAGACATTTTCGAATTATATCTTATCATATTAAACTGAATAATTATTCGAAACATTACTTACATATGCATATATGATATACAAAGTGGCTGGAGATGCAATCACGTACTTTCTTTTTTGAAGTATAGCACATAACGACTAAAATGTTGCTTAGTACGTAATACTAATAAATTTCATTGAATAAAACAAACTCTTAAATTTTATAAATTGTCTTACTAGATTTGTTTATCTGTACTTTCAAATTTCTAAATCTACCAGGAAATGATTGTGATGGGTTTAAAATCATCTCTGTGACCAACCAATTTCACATAACTTCAGATCTGTATTCTATTATTTGACAAACTATTCAATTTAGTATGAGTCAACAAATTAAATTTATGAAATTTACATAAACCATCAACGAGTCAGTACTTCTCACCGCTAATCTCTATTTAAACATGAGATTTTTATAAACTCTAATTTAATATCAAGTTTATATATCTTCCACGTCTATAAGACAATCGTTCGAACACTTTTTATCTTAATAAAAATGTAACGTTAGAGAGTAAATTTTTATTATCTAAACACTTTTCTATAAATACAATATTCCAAGTTTAGTGTGGATGCCAACTTAAGATAATATTCTTTTAAATTAAACTGTTACGTGATAACATTTCAGAGTGCATTCAAAAAATTGAACGAAATTGTGTTCCAATCAATTACTCTACTTAACGATGACATTACGACATTTAAAATATTACGCAAGTCGTTCATTTATCTCGAAGCATCATTCGTAATAAAATCGAGTGATTTTCGATGGATGGCGATGTTGCCACGCCGACAACCTCTGATTTGAGCGATTTATCTTGGTAGTGGTAATTGTTTAAACCGTTTTTGGTGCCAAATTTTACATAAAAAGGCGATGAAAGTTAATTTAATTAGAATAAAATAATTAATCTTGATTAATAAATTATACAGATAATTTCGCCTGAATGTCTTTCTGAAATAATTAAAAATTATAATGGCCGCTTGCACATGAAAAGAGCTAACATTTTGATATGATATGCGATATATGATAAGATGAGATAGAGGCGTACAGGCCAATCATAATGGCGAACTTAGGCATGTATTGCACATGGGTCATCTCCTGGGGCCAGCGTAATTCAGTATCAAAAGCAAATATGAAAATCAAATCTTACTCCAAAATTATTCGGGCCCAGGCCCTCCCTGCATCCTTACATTAAATGTAGCAGGAAAGTCATTAACTAACTATTTTGTTAATAAATTTTAATACGATTTATTCATTATTTACACATACACATGTTTAATGTAGATAAGATATGTTAATTTATTAGTTTGTGTTAGTTGCGTTAGGTATAGGAATAGGATATCTACGTTTCATCATAATATCTATCTATGACTGAGTACATAAACGACTGAAATAATTAAATACATTCAGGGGTAATCTCATAGTATGGCGTATATGAAGCTGCTGCATAACATCATAGTGCACCTACAGGCCACACTGCTTGCTATGGCATCAAATTTATGTCTACAGTTTATTCTTTGAACTGCCATTTGGCAGTCATATTCATAAAACGAACAATGGGCCTATTCCATGGAAATAATCTGATGTCAGTAAAAATAAAAGCGATAAATAAATTTAGATTTTACTGGTTGTGTATACGAAACCGAACATGTTGTCAGTAAAATTTTACTGAGAGAATAGTTGTGGTGGTGGTAGTTTACTGCCATAATGCTGCTATAAAAATGTAAATAGACAATTTTCCTTAAACGTCAAAATAACATTATGACAGTTGAACGTGTATGGCAAACCATTAAAATAAAATTCTATTTTTTTATTTTATTCATAGATTCTCACAATGCTATTTAAATTTAACAGTACAATTGTTTGTGGTTATGTTTTAAACATTAAACTTTAATAGTTGTGTCATAAACTTTAAAAATTACAACTAAATTTTGGTTTGTTCTGGTTTGCCGTAGAGCTTCGGCTGTCAAATTACTTTGAGAAAAATGGTCTATTGGAGTATTTTTTATTGCAGTATTTTTATGGCAGTACACATCTCACACTCATACAAAATAAGCCGTTCGCCATTTTTATAGTCAAATGACGATTTGTTTTTTTTTTCGTGTTGGTTGAAATTTGTTAACGTTAGTGGTTTTTTGTGGTACATACATATATAAAAATGTACATACATATACATAAAATATTTAAAAAAAAATCGAATTGTACAAAAATGTACAAATTAAAAATTTTTTGAAATTTTTAGGTTATGCCAAAATGTAAAACCATAAAATTTTAGTATTGTATCCGTACCCCCCTTAATTTCTCAGAAGCTCGTTTCTGACCTTGAGTTTCTTTTTTTAAATGTCTTCGCGGATAAGCGGAAATTTCTTTTAGGCGTTGTTTATAATCCTCCTAAAACGAATAAGAGGTCGTATGCTCGATTTAAAAAGTCCCTTTTAGACATTGAATGTCTTTTTAGTTATTTTTCCTGTCGGTATGATGAGGTTTTCATTTCGGGTGATTTTAATTTTGATATTTCTCAAGAGACTTTATTTTCTCGTAGCTATTTAAATATCTTAAGTAGCATTAACCTCTCGGTTTATAATACTGAAGCGCCCACTTACTCTTATGCTACCGCAAGTGGTGGTTCTTATTCAATTATTGATCACGTTGTCGCTTCTGCTGATAATTCCATTTGTTTTTTCAATCAATTGTCTCTTGGTATTGGCTCTCATCATGATCTTCTTGTTTTTTCTGTTAATTTTTGCTCTCGACCTAAACCTAAAAGTTTCAGCTTTAGGGATTTTTCTAAAATTGATGAATCTCATCTTTCATCAACTTGTGGCTCTATTTGTTGGGACAATATTTTTTCTCTTTCTAGTTCTACCGATCAAATTGACTTTTTTAATTCCTCTATTAATTATGTATTTAATAATTGCGTTCCTCTCACTACTGTTTATTTCAGACCTAGATGCCCCCCTTGGATTTCGCAAGAGATCTTGAGTGCTATTTCTGTTCGTTTTTCCAAATATCGTCTTTGGAAAATTAGCCCTAATTCTTTGTCTTATCTAGCTTATAAGCAATCTCGAAATAGAGTGGTAGGTTTAATTCGTATTGCTAACCAAATTTTTTCAAGGATAAGTTAGATCCCTCACTTCCCTCTAAGATATTTTGGCGTAACGTGCGCAACTTGGGCCTTGGTAGTTGCAAAGGGGCTGCTTCTGTAGATTTCAAAGCTAATGACTTTAATCTTTATCTTATTAACTCTAGTCCTTCCCATGATATTTCTAATATTGATTTAGTGTCCGTCGAACCCCTTCGTTCTTTTTCGTTTACCAATATATCTACTGTTGATTTGCATTCTGCAATTTGGGAAGTTAAATCGCAATCCACTGGTCTAGATATGGTTAGTTTAAAATTAGTTAAGCGTATTTTTCCTTTTGTATCAAGGTACTTGTTACATATTTTCAATTTTATTTTAACGGCCTCTTCATATCCCGCTCAGTGGAAGATGAGTAAAATTATTCCTATTCCTAAAATTAGCAATCCTTCTGAGCTTTCCCATTTCCGCCCTATTAGCATTTTAAGTTCTCTGTCCAAGGCGTTTGAAGTGGTAGTAAAAAACCAAATTCAATCTCATATCGGTAGCTTTAATTTGCTTAGTCTTTTTCAATCGGGTTTCAGAAGGTTCCACGGTACTACCACTGCTTTACTGAATGTTTGTGATGATATTCGTTGTAGTATGAGTAAAAGAGAAATGACTTGTCTTACTCTGTTAGATTTTTCTAAAGCGTTTGATTCAATTAATCACCAAATTTTGTTTAATAAGCTTATTTCGAACTTTAATTTTTCTCTCTCTGCTGCTAAATTGATTTTTAACTATATTTCGGGTCGCTTTCAGGCAGTCTTTTATGACAATTCTTTTTCTGACTTCTTACCTGTTTCTTCTGGCGTTCCTCAGGGGTCGGTTCTTGGTCCTTTACTATTCTCAATGTATATTAATGACATTGCATGTTCCATTCGTCATTCTTCTTTTCATATATTTGCTGATGATGTCCAAATATATAGGAGTAGTCGCTTGGATAATGATTCCATTCACTCTAATGTTTCTCTTATTAACGATGATTTGGTAAGAATTTATAATTGGTCATTATCTAACCGACTCGCTCTTAATGCTAGTAAATCCCAGTCCATTATAATTTATAAAAAATCTATAGATACTTCCTCTTTTCCTGGAATTTTTCTCGGTGATTCTTTAATTCCATTCTCTAATACTGTTAGAAATTTAGGGTTAATTTTTAATAAAACTCTTACTTGGGATGATCATTTGATTAAAGTTAGTAAAACGGTCTTTGGAATGCTTAGTTGTTTGTATAAAGTTGTAGGGTTCACTGATACTAATTTTAAAAAGCGTATGTTCCTCTCGCACCTTCTTCCACATTTTCGTTATGGTGACGTTGTTTTGTTTGGAATGCTTCAGGATAATATGAATGTTCTCCAAAGATGTTTCAATGCTTGTACTCGTTTTATTTTTAGTATTAGAAAATATGATCATATTTCTCCCTTTTTAAATTTGATCCTTGGCTGTAGCTTGGTAGATTTTGATGAACTTCGTGTATGTCTTTTTATTTTTAAGCTTCTCAGAACGAAGCAACCTCCCTATTTATTTAATAAGTTATTGTTCAGTAGGTTCCATTCTTCAAATTTACGTTTATTTCTCCCTATAAACCTGTGCAGATCTTTAAATACGTCCTTTTTTGTTAGGGGTATTTCTCTTTGGAACTCTATTCCATTAGATATTAAGAGGTCAGCTTCGCCTAAATCTTCAGCAAAATTTTTAAAGCAGATGACCCAAATGCTGCACCAGCACTTGTAGCACAATCCAATGAAAATGGTACTGGTTTTACAAATTAATTACAAATTTTTTACACAATTAGAAAATTTTTTACAGGTCCCGTTATCCTGCAATTCGTGTGTGGGCTAGGGGTGGTACTGGATTTTTTTACAAATTAATTACAACATATCGGTATAGTTCAACCACGAAAAAACTACCCCTAAGGGGTGCAATTTTGCATTTCTGTGAATGATTTTTGTATAGTGCTGGGGTGGTACTGTATTTTTTTTACAAACTAACTACAATAAAATGGCAAAATTAAACTCCTAGAAAACTACCCCAAATGGGAGCAACCGTTTGAAATCATTGTACCGTACTGGTTGATACAAGAAGTTTTTACTAAAAATAAATTACAATATATTGGAATAGTTCAATTGCCAAAAACTGAACCTAAAATGTGCAACTCTTTAAAACCATATTTCTCTGTAAAGGTAATACCCCTCAAATAGGTACCCATGAATTTAATACAACAGCCCACTTCCAAATAATCGATCACTCTGCGTCGAATTACCTTCCTATGCCTTGGGCCCCTCCCATAAATTTATTACAACTGTCCACTCCCACAAAAATCGACCATTTTGAATTGAATTACAATCCTTTGCAAGAAATAGGTACCCTTGAATTTATTTCAACAGCCACAAAAATCGATTATAATGCATCGAACTTCATTCCTATGAAAGAAATAGGTAACCCTGAATTTATAACAACAGCCCATACTTACAAAAATTATTTCTAGCATAGGAAAATAATTCGATACATTTTGATGGACTTTTGTTGGTGTGGGCTGTTGTAATAAATTCAGGGTTTCCTATTTCTTGCGTAGGAAAGTAGTTCGATGTAGAACGACCGATATTTGTGGGTGTGGGCTATTGTAATAAATTCATGGATACCTATTTGAGGGGTATTACCTTTACAGAGAAATATGGTTTTAAAGAGCTGTACTTTTTAGGTTAGGTTTTTAGTATTTGAACTATTCCAATATACTGTAATTTATTTTTAGTAAAAACTTCTTGTATCAACCAGAACGGTACCACCCGGTAAAAAAAAATCCAGTACCACCCCAGCACTATACAAAAAAAATTCACAGAAATTCAAAATTGCACCCCTTAGGGGTAGTTTTGTGGTGGTTGAACTATACTGATATGTTGTAATTAGTTTGTAAAAAAATCCAGTACCACCCCCAGCCTACACACGAATTGCAGGATAACGGGACCTGTAAAAAATTTTCTAATTGTGCAACAAATTTGTAATTAATTTGTAAAAAATTCCAGTACCATTTTCATTGGATTATGCTACAAGTGCTGGTGCAGCATTAGGGTCATGAAATAACACACTTGAATTTGATAAGAAAGAACTTAGAATACAACAATCTTTTACAAAAGGCCTTTAGAAGTTTATTTAATTGATAAAATAGCAAATTCCAAATAAATAGACCGTATGTTGATATAATGATAATACTAAAATAACCAAATAACAAAATAACAGAGATAACAGTAACAATTTGTAAAAAACGAAAAGAGTGATCCAATTTAAATTTTGCTAGTGTAAGGTTTGCCCTATCACAATGGTACAATATTTTTTAGGCGTACTGTAATTTTTATCAATCGATTTGTTGCTAACAAACAATTGTCGATCGGCGATATGAAATTCGCATAGTTTTTTGTTGGTTATGGTGGAAGAAGAGAAGAAATGTTGTGTAGTTGAATGGTATTGTTTTTTGGGTCTCAGTCGGGACAGAATTCTACCGAAACATTCAATTAAAAAGCAACAATTTGCAAACTATTTCAAACCCTTGGGAAATAAATTCCTTACAGGAGGAGATTTTAACTCGAAACACATCCAATGGGACTCTCGATTAACGTCACCAAAAGGCAAGCAGCTGTGGGAATGTATGCAGGAAGGAAAGAAAGATCATGTTTCAGGCGGCAGACCAACATATTTGCCACAACCGATAGATGGAAAATTCCCGATTTAATCGACTTCTGTATAACAAAGAGTATTGCTAGAACTTATGTTACGGCTGAAACACGAACTATCATCAGACAACTCTCCAGTTTTAATAACATTAAGCACACAAGTTTTAAATTCAGAATCAAATATTTTCTCAACGAATTGACACACTAATTGGTCTCAATTCAAATCTAGAGTAGCAAGAGAGTGCTCCCACTTAAAACAAAATCTGAGATTGATGAAGCAGTACAACACCTAAAAGATGTTACATGCAACAGCTCTACTAAAGTGAAATTGCACAAAATGTCACATAATATTTAACAACTTTCTCAAAAGCAATGGTAGTTACATAGATCACTTGGACTTAAATCAAAATTAAATAAAGCTATCAAAAAACTGAAAGCAGCACTAACAAAATAACATGATGAGGGGATTCAATATTATCTAAGTAAACTTACAACATCAGAAGCAAAAGATTACTCACTTTAAAGCTACAAAATACCTGAAGCGGCATACGAAATCATGTCCTCCGAGGCGCCTTCCTGGTGGAAACTGGACAAGAAGCGATGCAGAAAAAGCAAATGTCTTCGCCCAACATTTTATTAAAGTATTTACTCCAAACGAAAATAATGGACACTCGGAATTGCTGCCTGAAGAAGATGAAGCTTCAGAATTTTAACCAATTAAATATAAATGGCATGAGGTAAAAAAAAAAGATTTAATATATAACCCAATATATATAATATTTAAAATAAACCCCAAAAAGGCACCGGATCGTGTTTTTATTAGAGGTAAAATACTTATAGAACTTCCGAATATATGGATCAAATTAATAACATACATTTTCAATGCTGTAATGAAAACGGGATATTTTCCCGAAACTTTTTTTTTTGCCAACTCTGTTAAAACTCTTTGAAAAATCTCAAGTTTGAGCCTAAGGCTAAATATTTAAACATGAAGATGGGGCTTGAAATTTTGCTTAATGCCTAAATAAAATGCATTTTTCTATATAATGCGACCCCAAAAACATCTTCGATGTTAAAATGCATCTTAAAAAGCTTAAACATGAAGGCCATGTACATAAAATTAAGACCCTACTACCATCAAACTATCAAGCGATTATTAAAAATTACCTGGTAAACCAGAAATTCTTGGTGAAATACAATACTGCATCTTCCAATTTAAATGAAATCCAAGCAGGGGTTCAACAAGGCAGTGTACTGGGTCCAGTATTATATTTAATTTATACAGCGCACCTTCCTACTTCAAATTATACTGAAAACATCAGCGCGAATATTTCTCGGTGTGCCCAGTGCCCACAGAGCGAGTAAAACTCTAAATGGAGTTCTAAAATTAATATTTCAAAATACAAAATAGACATTTTTAAAACGAAATTTTTAAAACTTGTATTGCTTAAAATAAGCTTTTGAAGAGTCCTTTATTGAAAAGCGTCTCTCGAAGCATTCAGCCTCGTGAATTACCTATACTGTGGTAAAGGCTTAACTTGATGTCGCTAAGTGCCTATGATATTTGTCTGATCGTATACGAAATTATTTGGTACTTAGTTTGTCAAAACATAGAGCTTAATAAAATTGCGAGGAACTTTGGCTCGAAGAAATTTTCTCAGCATCATCCGGATACATGTTTAGAGAATTTGTCGGTAGTCTAAATTTGGTAGGTTGAATACCAAGTGTATTTTGGCTCGTGGAAATTTTTAATTAAAATTCTCTTTAAAATTCTATCCTGTGGCAGTAAGCGAGTCTTGGATACGGGTGGCCATAACAAAATAAAAGAAATTATGACAACTTTGATTATAGTTTCCACGCAAACCTGTCGGCACACACCAGACAAAATAAACTCTTACAGACTTGGGATCCGCTCAAGCAATCTATTTTTAAAATTTGGTACTTTTGCACTATTATTAATTACAAGTCTCAGTGGCACATTTAACGAGATCGTTTACAAATACTCGATAGTCAGTAACAGTTCTTCTATGTGGCATTAAACAGAATACGAAACTAGCTTTTTGTTTACAAATTCACATTCATAACTATAACGTTTTTGACATTCGTTAAGCATAGCCGAAAAAACTTGAGGGTTGCCTTGAATTATTAATATAATGACATATTTCAGTAAGGTCTCTGGTTATCAAAACTGTATGCTAGCACTGATTCGACCGTAGTCGTTTCACATTACCAACGGATGAAATGTAGCTTTTAGGCGTTGAAACATCAATTAGAACATTCCATGAAAATTCTTATTCAGACTCTGAATTTACTAATAAGGTAGCGTCAAAGTTAGTGAAAGATGCTGTTACCGGAGTAGCGCATTCGTCAATGGGTTCTTGAAAATAATTTTTAGGCATACAAGTAAGAAACACGTCTGGTTTTATTTGAGTATTTAGTATTCAGTCCTTGTAAAGATCATACAATATCCAATCAAGTTACATGATTTACACAGGTAAGCAAACGTTTTTTTCATCGAATAAAAGAGAATGTTGCAGTTGCAGCGTCTGTAATTTTTAGACAGTAAGTATTTCTCATTGCTTCTGGCTGTCAGTTTTTTGTTATAACTTTTATTCCTATTATCTTTCTTATTGAAATAGGAAGTTTTATGTTTCAAAGCGTCGAGTCATTAACACGAGAGACTATGTTAATTTATTATCAGATTTTTTTTTTTTATAGAAAAATTCCAATCCATTGCACATTTTATTTAAAAAAATCACGGTTTACGGTATATACTAAAGTTCAACTAAGAATACAAATTGTAACATAACTTAAAATCATTCAAATCACACAATTTTAATTTTACGATTATATTTAAAATTTAACATTGACTAACAATATTTTATAAAACTAAAAATTTGCTGCCTCATCAAAATTAAATCAAACAGACAACACAAAAAAAACTCATCAAGCATTAAATTACTATCATATGTTTACATTATTATAGTTATACAGGGTGAGCTTTTTGAAAAATGCAAGGCATACCGGAAGTGATAGGCAAGAAAATTATATGTAATAAAAGATGTGGGATTTCTACTTTTGAGATGAATATTCAATACTTTTGAGCTTATTTATGGATTAAGCAACACTTTTTGTTTTGCAATTTAATACATTTAATACATTTAATACATTTAATACATTTAATACATTTAATACATTTAATACATTTAATACATTTAATACATTTAATACATTTAATACATTTAATACATTTAATACATTTAATACATTTAATACATTTAATACATTTAATACATTTAATACATTTAATACATTTAATACATTTAATACATTTAATACATTTAATACATTTAATACATTTAATACATTTAATACATTTAATACATTTAATGCATTTAATACATTTAATACATTTAATACATTTAATACATTTAATACATTTAATACATTTAATACATTTAATACATTTAATACATTTAATACATTTAATACATTTAATACATTTAATACATTTAATACATTTAATACATTTAATACATTTAATACATTTAATACATTTAATACATTTAATACATTTAATACATTTAATACATTTAATACATTTAATACATTTAATACATTTAATACATTTAATACATTTAATACATTTAATACATTTAATACATTTAATGCATTTATTGATATGAAATTTTTTATGGTATTTTACAACGTAGGGCAACTGTTAAGCTGGTATCCTCTAACATACTACATGCAATTTAATATGTCGAAGTGTATGAATGACATGAGCACATGCAATCTACTACTATCTACTAGGTATCCTATAAATCTTTATTTCTGTATAATATTACAACTAATCAAATGGATTATCTAGTAGTTGTCGTATTAGTTTAGTAGTCGATTCTTGTGGGATGAAACCTCTCGGTTCATCTCATCTCTTCCAGTCCTTTGATTTAAGCGGCTCAGAGAACCACTAATTCTAAGGGCTTTGTTCTTTTTTGGCGCTTCGGTCCATTGGTGCTATGCAGTAGGTTCCGCAGCTCCTCGTTGCCATGCTGCTGCAGTCGCAGGACATGAATGCAAATATAATGGAACGATTAGTTTTAGCTGTGAATCAGCTTTGGCTAGAAGATTAGCGATTTCGTTTTCTAGATCAACAGAGCCAATTGATGAAATGAAGTTTTGAATCAACCAAGGGTTAATCATCAAATTAAGCAATGCCTAACAGTCAGTGCACAAAATGATGTTAGGACGTCTGGCGTCAAGTTTCAAAGGCTTAGGTTAAGTCAGGTTAGAGTGGCTGCTAACGCACATTTAGGCCAATAGTGGCCCATTGTAATACCACAGGATCCTACCTCCCCTTTACTACCGCTGAAACTATCCAGAGCTACTGATGTAGCGTAAAATATCTCGCACTCCACAGCCCGCGAGTTCCAAAAGGCTGTCCATACCGTACACACCTAAATACTTATGCCTTCTGCGTGATCGTGCCGGACACGAGCATGGATAGTGATCTAACGTCTCTTCCTCCTCTTCGTCCAAACAACTTCTGCAAAAGTCATTCGTTTGTAGACTCAGCCTTCTCGCATGTTCCCCAAAAAGGCAGTGTCCTGTCAGTATCCCTACGACCAATCCTACCTCTCGTTTTCCCAGGGATACTAGTTCTTTGGAGCGCCGTAAGTCCAGTTTTGGCCAAACCTGTTTTGCTACCCGGCACGTGAGGGTATTGGTCCACCTCTCGTTTGTCAAGTTGATTGCCTTTTTACTGAGCGCCAGTTTGAGCACTGCTATAGGCCTCCCCAGACCTGCTCTTTCCAGCTGCATCTGGAGAGTCGTAACGTACCTAGCTAGTTCGTCTGCTCTGCAGTTTCCCGTGATGTCCGAGTGACCAGGGGCCCAGACTATCTGGATGCTGAAATACTCGCTCATCTCGTTAAGAGATGATCGGCAATCCAGCGCCACCCGTGACTTTAGACAAACCGCCTCTAGCGACCTGACCACCGCCTTACTGTACATAAATCGCGATATCCCTCACGGATAACACGTTATGCTTCAACCATGTCCCGACTTCGCCTATCGCCACTACTTCAGCCTGGTACACGCTGCAGTAGTCAGAGAGACGAACAGAAATATTAACATTAAGCTTTTCACAAAAGACACCAGCTCCTACCTTGCCGTCTAGCTTAGAACCGTCTGTGAAAAATTGTAGTGCCTCGTTTTCCAGTATTGATCCGTTTCTCCAGGATTCTCTCGAAGGACAGATGGTCCCGAAACCTTTATCGAAGCACAACGTTGGTTTAATATAATCTAGATTCACCAGTTCTTCCCTAAGCGATCTAACTATCGTCAAGTGTCCCACCTGAAGACACTTCTACTGAGAGACAGCCGAAATTCTCGTAGCCACATTGGCTGCCATCTGTTTACCAAATAATTCGATTGGAATCAGGTGGAACAGCCCCGCTTATTATCATGCAGGCAGTTCTTTGCACCTTCCCCATCATCTTCCTATATGTTACCTTCTCCAGAGCTGACCATCACACGCCCACCCCGTACATCAGCACAGGTCTTACCACTGCGGTATAGAGCCAGTGTACCAGCTCTGGTTTCAAACCCCATCTCTTACCTATTGCATTCCTACACGAGGAAATGGCTACGTTAGCCTTATTCACCCTTTCTACGATGTTATGCTTCAAGCTGAGCTTACTGTCCATGATTATGCCCAAAAATCTCGCTCTGTCAGCAAAAGCTCATCTAATTCCGTTCACCGTAGGAGGGCTAACTACCGGAGTTTTATATTTCTTAGTGAATAGTACCAGCTCTGTCTTGGAAGGGTTGATCCCTAACCCACATTTGCTGGCCCATTTCGTAACGATCAGTAGTGCATTCTGTATAACAACCCTAATCGTGTCCAGATATTTGCCTGAGACAGCTATCGCTAATTCATCGGCAAGAGTTCTGTATGGTAGCATTTCTCGACATTGAGGGTGCCTTTAATAATGTAAAAACGGAGGCGATCATGGAAGGATTGTCAATTTTGAACGTGGACTACCCCATAAGTAGGTTGATAAATCAGATGCTGGTAAGCAGGATTATTGCCTCGAAACTGGGGGAGGCCACTATTAGAAGGCGGGTGGTTAGAGGAACCCCGCAAGGAGGCGTAATGTCCCTCTTTCTTTGGAGTGTTGTGATGAACAGATTGCTCTTAGAACTGAAGAGAGAGGGGATAGGGGTTGTATTAGCGGGCTCAATTTTCGATCGAATACCTTTATCTACCAACCTTTCCAAGGTTTTCAACAGAAAGGATTTCGGGATAAAGACCACTCTGACCTCTGTCCATTTCCCAGGAATATAGACCAGTTTCAGACATCCCCAGAAAGTCCCTTCCAGCCAGGGAAGGATGACTGCCGAGTTCTTTTGGATTTCTGCTGTTATAATCCGATCCTGGCCCGCCGATTTATAAGGATTAAAACCATTCAGCACCCACCGGATTCTCTCACTATTCACGATTCCCTCCATCTCTATTGAAGGTGTTACTCGATGAGCTCCCGGCTCCATCGAGTCATCAAAGCTTCCCGGGAAATGGGCCTCGATGAGGAGTTCCAATGATTCCGCACTTGAAGCTGTCCATGACCCGTCCGGTCTAATTAAATAACTAGGACTGGTTGGGTTAGTAGCTATAACTTTCCTAAAGCGAGAAGCCTCAGTCCTCCTCCATCCTACAACAGAAGAGTCTCCAAGAGTCCCTTTGTGTGTTCCTCAATTCTTTTTTGTACTTTCTTAGGTCCTCCTTATAGGAGTCCCAATCTCGACCTTCTCTTGTGTTCTTAGCTTTATTAAAAGCTGGCCTATATATTCTCCGATAGATTCCCAACTCCTTGGTCCACCATATTGGTTTCTGCCTGCCCCTCGGCTTTATTGCGGGGCACGCAGCATTAAATGAAAGATTGCATGCTTTTGTGAAAATATCAACCATGAAATCTAATTCTTCTACCGTGGTCGGAGGTCCAGGGACCTCTGGCGGCAATAATTCCTGCAACATCTCCCCATATTTGTTCCAGTTTGTCCTTCTGGGATTCCTGAAGGTTTTCCGGGTAACAGGTTTAGTGTTGAGGCTATATGTTACATATCGATCAAAGAATGAGTGCTCCTTCGCCACTCTCCACCTTCTGATCATATGAAAGATTGTTTCTGACGCAAACCTCCTGTCGATTTTTAACAATAATTGTCGGTTCTCTTCCAATATCAAAAAATAACTCACCCCTCTCGTTGATGTCTGTGCTTCCCCATATTGTATGATGCGCGTTTGCATCACATCCGAGTATAACACCTTTGCATCACATCCGAGTATAAATACACGATCTGATCTTCTCGGAGTTGCTTGAGTATAGTAATTTATACCCTTTCATTCTGAGGCCACATATCCTGTTATTGTTAATACAAGGTTCTTGGATTAACACCAAGTCCTCATCTGACTTAGTCAGTCTGAGCACGAGAGCTGCCGAGGCAGACTTCGTGTGATGTAGGCTTATTTGTACAATGCTAACCATTGTAGTGAACCTTACTCACCTCTACCTGCACTCCCTGCATCGGGATAGTGCCATCTGGCTTGTTGTTCCGGCCGCTATCTACTTCTCGTCGAGAGCCTGACAGGATGTCCCCATCAGACTCCAGAGAGAGGAGGCTGTGTCCCCTTACAATGCTCCCCACATCTGAAGCATCACTGTCCTGGACGTCCTCAGCCAGCTTGACTGTCTCCTGATGGGTCCGTTAACCATCACCCTCAGGCTGGTCTTTTGCATCGGCCTCGTCCTTTTTATATATTTTAAGGGTGATCGACCAGAACCCGAAGTTGATCACTCCCTTTAATTTTGCAAGGGAAGCCAGGGATTCTTTGTTGATCAGCATGATTGCCAATCTAAAGCCTCCCTTAGCCTACTCTCGCTTGACAATCCTCCAGTCTTCCGTTGGCAGATCGGGAATGCTGGCCCGAATGATCTCGAGGATCTCTTCTGGCTTATCCGGCTCGGTTGGCAGCCATACACGTGCCCTCGGCCTGCTCGGGATTTCCTCCCTGCGACTGCCTCAAGCCTCGCGCCCTGCCACACCTCGCCTACTTCGGTCACTGCCCTTTTATAAAGGACGACCGATCTCTGATCTGGGCACGCAGTCAACTTCACGCGCCCTTGGTAGCATCCCGCATCTCTGCAGGACGGGGGGAATTCGGATTTTCTCTCAGGATTCGCAGAAAAATGGAGTTTAGTGCATTATACACTATCCTCCATTTCTCTGACATGATGTTCCCATCTTCCTGACCTCTATCAATGACGGCTAGCACCAACACGTGCTCCTTTAGGATCTCACTGAATAGCTTCAGTTTTTGATCCCTAGGAGCACCCGACGTCGTGTCTGCTTGCACTTTGGTCCGCTTACTGCCGTCCGCTTCAAGCTCCTCCTGGGTCCTCTGTCTTTTAGACACAAGGACCCTCTCCGAGCTATCGCAACCGACAGTTTTCTTAGCCCATGCTACAGATTCCTTCTGCTCTACTGTAAGCTGCCCCTCAGGTGTCGCAGCTAGTTTCTCCAGAATTCTATATGCCGACCGAGTTTCTCCAGAATTCTATATGCCGAGAGAGAGACCCTGTACCGTCGCTTTGCTGGGGGGATCTCTCTCAATCCCCCGCTCTTCTCTTTGGCGGTTCCGCTTCCACCTGGCTTCGATGCCAAGGTGTCGCTTAACTTTGCCCCTGATGATGAAGCCCCACCTTGACGGTTAGAGTTGCTCCCATCCTCCGGTTTTTGAAGGGTGCCGGCCTCTTTATTTTTGTATTGTTTTTTATTTTCCATGTTTCTCCCACGAGTATCGGAGAAATATAGGTCGACCTGCGCAGAGATTCGTGAACGCAGGCAAGGCTAAATATAACTGGAGGTCGCCAGGTATCCAGAGGGCTCCGTTCATGACTGGGCTTTGTTAAATGGTCCCCCAGTCTAGCAGTCTAGCCGATCATCACCACGGGTCACGTAACATCTTAATCCAGCCCATTGTCTCACGGAGCACCGCGCCCCTCACGCGTCATTCCCTGCAGAATATGAAATTTTGCTATATCAGAAATCGCCTTAACCACAAGGCCACCAAACAACAGAAGACTTTAATTCCACTATTTGTTTAAGAAAGATCTTCATTTAATCCATTGACTAAATTTCCAAAATCACGCCCAAAGCCCAATTAACCGAGGGCAATATACATACAAACCGTATATTCAAACCGAGTATTATGCTAATTGATTAAGAAATGGAGAAGAAAGAAATGGAGAGACATATCCAAAATTTTTTAAGATTCCCATTTATACAAAACAATCAGAGTTCTATCCCCATTGGTTTAGAAATGACTATGGCCTCTTGTGCAACAAGACGTAACATCACATCCAAATTGGGGAACCCCTTACACAAATTTTCAGAAATCATAATCTCTTTTAATCAAAATCGTTCAACCCAAACAATTTTATGGCGTTTAAATATTACATACATAACACCTAACTTCTAATTAACAGAAAACATCTAATGCAACACGACGCAGTATGATGGTTAATATCCCGCAAAATTACCAAAATCATCAAAATCACTGAGGATCCAATAAACTAATTTTCTCAAAATGCGGACTCACGACAATCGATCCCTGTCACTCGAAAAATCCTCACCAATTTTCATCAAAATATAGATTTAAAAAAAACGCAAACCAAGTCCCACCGTAGGCCCTCCTAAACGAATTTTACTGAAAGCGAGACCAATCGTAATCGATTCCTGGTACTCGAAAATCCCCTTCCAGCAATCATCGTCAAAGTCGCTCGACCTAATAAAAAAAAACCTTGGCTTCACTGGATAACACAATGAACGGGTTCCAGGTACCGGCAAAACATCCTAAACGAAAACCTTGAAAACGATTTCTGAAACATTCCTCGCATTAGGTATTATATTATACTAATATAATACGATTAGATTAGATTAGATAGATAGATAGATAGAATAAATTTTATAGATAGATTAAATAGATTATATTGATACACAAATTATTGTATTCTAACGACATAAGATTTGTTTGGTTCCGGTCTTTAAGTTTTTTGAATCAAAAACATAAACTTAGTTACCTCGGCATTTAAAAATTTGTACAAAAACGGATGAAGTTATGACCAGCGAGTCTGTAACGAAATCTTACAGAATTTATCGGAAATATTTTATTACATAATATTTGACAGTTTGACCAGCTAATCTGTAACACGATTATTGTCACTTGAATTTTTAAATGCCAATCTACAAAATTTAGTCAATATTTATTATTATGTATGAAAAAAGTGCATTAAATATTATATAAATTATTAAAACATAAAAGAATATTTGAACACATAAATTATTAAAATGCGATACATACCAACATACCGCCATTACAAATGTACAATTTTGACGTTTCAAACAGTTTGGGCGATAATTTTTGCTCTTGTTACAGATTGCTAATAGCGAATTCTTTTACGTTTTTGATGTAAATCGATTTGTTTTTATCGTAGTGTGCCTAAACCCGAAAGGGATGCCGAAAACAATAACAAACCATTTTGAAAAAAATTCAAATGACGCGTTTGACCTGGTTTGACTTATATAACTATATTTACGATAGACGTATACATATATAAAAATATGTGTATGTGGTAGTTAAAATGGAAGTAAAAATCTACATTTCCATTTTTTGATGTACATCAAATTTTTTTGCTATTTTTCCGCTAAAAGAACGCGAAAATGTGATTTACATTAAAAAAATATGATGTACATCAAAATTTTTTGCCAGTTTTTTTGTAAAAACAAAACGCCATAAGTGACAGTTCAAATTTAACGAATCTGAACGAAAAGTACTTTAAGTTTCGCTGGTCAGTAATGTCAGTCACATTTTTCAAATGTCGCTTTGTTACTTAAATTTCTTAAAAACTCGCTAGTTAATGCTTGAGATCGAATGGAAACGAAACTTTTGTGCCAGGGCTTAATAATATTACGTTCTATTTATTTCGTCTTTAATCTATTGCGTACCGGGAGGGAACATTCTAGATTACCATAAATTTATATAAAAAGAAATTTGTTCGTTTCGCCAAGAATGCTTACGAGTTTGATGTTTAAACATAGATGTCAGACATTTAGACTATAATAAACCAATAAGCATTCAAATGACCCCTTAACATTCAATTGAGGTTTAGCCCAAGTGACTAATTTTTGTATTTCTCAATTAGTGAAGTTGAGGCAGATGACGCGTTCGATTGGACTGAATTAGCTGAAGTAGTAGCTACATCTGAAGTAATTGAAGTGAAGAGAATGTTCGATTGACAGCTCTTCACTTAAACTACAAATTGAGCACCTGTATTGACTGAAGAGATAGTTTGCTCGTGTAGATACTTCAAATAAGTTTTTGTTTTCTTTTGACATAATTTAAAATTAAAAATCGTAAAATTGACAACTAGTTATTTTGGCATTTATGAGTATCAAACGTACATTTTCCTCTTCAGTAACCCAATTAAATGAAAAGTAACTCAATTTCTGAAGTGAAGAGTTGTCACAAAACTACCGACAAATTTATTTTTTCTGATTTAATGGTTCACACCTTTTCTGTTTACTAAAGACCCAGTTTCTTGAATTGTTTATATTTTCAAAATTAAATACTATTTCCGGTTGAAAGGAATCGTCGTTCTTAACGCACTTTGTTGATGTTTGACTTAGAACGCCATCTACTATTGGAAAAACTAACTTGCTAGTATCGGTCCATTTGCACGACAAACTAACAATAGCACATAGCTTCGCAAGGTCATCACTATAGAAGGTCTCTGAGAAACTTAATAATTACTCACACCATTTCCGAGATAACTATCTAGCACCTTTTTAAAAATTCACCCTGTATTATGTACATTTAAATATCATTAAGCTAATCAAATCCAATATTTTTGTGGGATGAATTCAACATGAACACGGTAAACCGGAAATGATAGAACACGATTATAATATTTCAAAACATTTCTCAACATAACATTAAAAAGGTTATAAGGTTATATAGACACCAATGTGAAGTTAGTTAGTATAATCTATCTAGTGGCTTGTGGTGTGGAGAAAGTTTGATCCGCATTGTTTCTTTCAAATGTAACTGATTTAAAACCATTAACCTTTATTGTATATGACTTTATATTATTGTAAGCGTATACCATCATTAAGACAACTATTAAACGAAGATGATGTTATGGTAATCAAAAGTAACAAAAATTTTAAATGCTAGTTAGAATAAATACTTTAAAAATTAATGTAATTATTGTTTGCAGATACAAATATTTCTGCATATTATTATTTCATGTAGCCAGGTCTAGGTCGTTGGACGGCAGGTACGTTGGTTTCGTTATATACGGTAATTATTTTAGTTTTAGTTTTTATTTATTTACTTTTTACAAAATAATTCACTTGTCCTTCATTGCATTTAACAAACAACAATCATAACTAAAAATGTATAAACAATATAATGGAAAAATAAAATTTACATAAAATTATCACGATGTTTGTTGTAATTAAATTTATTATAACAAAAAAAAATGAAACGTGAAAATTTAATTCTTATGATTTTCAATTTGATTGTCTATTATCTGAAATGTATACGATGTGTGGGTATATGAATGTATGAGTTAAGTTACAGGCACGTAATTGATATACTCGTATGTGGTTGGTGCGGTTTTAGATAATCTTATCACCACTTGCTATCTCTGTTTTGTGCCAAATTATATGGTTGAGGTTTTCCGTTTTCATTTTTACGCAACACAATGTTTTTACAAATTGTGTTGATTTCCACTGCAGATCGGAGGCGAGCTATCACGAAAATTAATTGCAAGTTAAGCAATTTTACAAACAACAAAGTTTTATAGCAATTTTATCTGAACAATATTTATAATGCCAACCAAAACGTGGACTACTTTCCGATGTAATTTCTAGTAACTATTTCCTGTTTCCTAAGTTCATTGGGGGACTAGATTTTCATTAAATTAATTGATCAACGCAAACGTAGACGACTATTTTACAGAGCAAAACGAATACTGCGTTGCTGCAAGTGTAACCTAACCAAACAATCAAAGTTTACATGCTCTTGAGCAGGATAGTTTGACCACATAGAAACCTTAATTGGACGTAAGATGTAATCCGTGTTTTTACATCTGCTTGGATATTTCTTGGATATAATAACTACTCGAGGTATTTGGAATTGTTATTCGACATAGGTTCTGATATCCCAGGGTCGTATTCTTGAAATTCGATCAAATAAAATCATCAACTAGTCTTTTGATTAAAAACTTACGAATTTGTAATTGACGTATTCTGGAATCTACCTTTAATCGAATTTCTTATTGACTACCCTTACCGCGGTCTTCAGGTTGCATGGATTGTATTTATGTCAAAAAAAACAAAGTTTTGCAACAATTTAACATTCTCGCGTACAGCTTATTGAAAAATATTGTTTTTCTGTTTATGGTTATTAATAAATTAAAACCCCTAAATTAAATCGCAAATACAGCTGGAAAAAATTTGCTGACAACAATTTTTTTGCTGATATCAGAGAACAGAAATATTTTTTATTTCATTTTATAGAAAAATTTTAGGGGTTTACATTTTGGCATAACCTAAAAATTTCAATAAAATTTTTAATTTGTACATTTTCGTACAATTCGATTTTCTTTATATATTTTAATTTTTATATACGGAAAACAAAAATCCACTAACGTTAACAAATTTTAACAAGAAAAAAAAATCAAATCGTCATTTGACTATAAAAATGGCGAACGACTTATTTTGTATGAGTGTGAGAAACATTTCTTATCTTTACATACATTTTTTCTAGATGTATGAAAAATGCTGCCATAAAAATACTCCAATTTACTTTTTTTATAGCAGTATTATGGCAGTAAACTTCCCGTATCACAGCTATTCTCTCAGTAAAATCTTACTGACAACATGTTCGGTTTCGTATACAACCAGTAAAATCTATATTTTTTTCTCGCTTTTATTTTTGCTGACAGCAGATTATTTCCATGGAATAGGCCCATTATACAATTCAATTTTTTTACGTAGTTTTGGTCGTTTCTGTATGTAAGCTCTGTAGTCGTGATATTTCCGATTTACATTTAAACGGTATTCAGAAAATGTATCTCGAATCTGCAAACGTTGTTGACGTAAAGTTACATATCAAAACTTTTAAAACGAATAATTCGACAAAATTGTCGCTTTTTCTGAAACGGTTTTCACATATTTATGTTATTACTAACAACATATATAACATATACCGTTAAAAACTTAAAGGTTCAAACAGAATGTATCCGTTCCGTTCGTTGCGTTTTATGTGTACTGTCAATTTATATGAAAAAATGAAAATGTGACAATGAGCGGAGGAGAAAAAATCGGAGCAGGCACTAAAGCCAAATTCAAATTTTTGCGGACAACATAACCTCATTTAGTATTTGACATATCAGAAAAAATCATAAACGAATACACATAACTTAAGATTGAAGAATTTGGTGAAACAATTAAATCGTATCCAGAGTTACATGAAGATAAAAATAAATAAAATGTATATGAATAAACATCGAAAAGAGCACATCTGACAGCATCTAAACACAAAGTTAATTTTAACGGTAAACTATATTAATCTGCATAATAAAGTGACTATGGATTATTATGTATTTACAGCAAAAATGAAATGGAATTATTTACGAGATAAATATGTCAAATAAAAACGAAAAATGGAACAACCATCAGACAGTGGTTATGCTTATACTCCGCAATGGGAGTTGTACAGTATACTAACGTTCTTAGACGATAGTATCAAAACTCAAAGGTGTTTAAATTAACTAATAATAGCGCATATCTTAATACATATTACATTATTTAATTTATAAATTGGTGGAAAACACAATGCCATTGCAATTGCAATCGGAAGAGTACGTAGAAGACTCGATCGAACACGATGATTATGACGATAGCAAAATTTCGTTCGCATCAACCAGGAACTCTAAGAAACGGAAAGATAACGAGATTCCGGATTTGTTTTTAGATACTTTAAAATCAATTCAAAAAATGTATAGTGCTGTCACTGAAGACGAATATAAAATTTTTCTGAATAGAATTAGCTGTGACATGAAGCGAATGAGCCAAGAGGAGAAGAGCCAATTCAAATTTGATATCATATTGAGGTCGCAACAGGCTGTTTTAAACAGCATTCTTTAAATTGTTGATTTTTTATTTTAATTTAATTTAAATTTTGTGTTTTTTAGGTTGCGAAGAACTCTCCACCTATTTACCAATATTCCAAACGCATTTTCAATGATACGTCGTGCTCTCGAAAGTCTATAATTAAAAACTTCTTTCGAATCATCACTATTTCGAAACGAATATGGGCGCATCAAATTTCTTTGGAGCGGAAACGCAGCGTCTCCAACAAAATAGTACGGGAACGTTTTGGAATTGTGTGGTAGCTGACGATCTGGCGGGATAGGGATCTCATTTCGCACAAGTTGTTGTCCAAAAATTGAGGGTTTTAAAATGCCTCCATCACTTTGGCTTCCACAGGCTCCCATCTTAACGTGGGTAAAAGTATAGTTAGCATCACATGTTGCCAGTAACACTATACTAAAATGTTTTTTATAGCTAAAAAAATCTGAGCCTGTACGAGGGGGGCTTTGGATTATAATATTTTTTCCATCTATAGATCCAACGCAGTTTAGCATGTTCCACTTTTCCCAAAACTCCTTTGTTGTATACTCGTAGTCTCCACGGTTTGGAGCCACCACATATAACGGCGAGACAATTTTCCACAAAATTGTGAATGTCTCTAAAATAATCTCCCGCACTGTCGATTTCCCCATTTTAAATTACCAGGCCAAAAATTTAATTGAAACCCCTTGCGATAGACAACTAAAATATTTGAATGAGTATTATCAGAAATAGCTTTTGAATGATATTTAATATGCTACTTACCAAAGTGTTAAGGCAAGACGACATTCTTCTTCGATTGGTCGTCGCAATGAGTGCTTAGTAAGGTAGTACTTTACTTAATTGGCAACATGTCATAAAGTTGCCTCGACATCCTTGTGTTGGTAAAAAATTAATCTGCAGCTAAACGTTTCATTTGTTGAAACGAATTTGCATAATAGCCACTTATATCGCGGTCCAAATTTAGAGGTCACACCACCGTTGCCATAGGGCAATCATCATTTCCTCTAATTCTCCTTTATTATTAATTTGATCGTGAAATTGATCATGCCTAATATCTACAGCATGTACTTGCAGATAGTAGGCATGATTAATTTAACGATCAAAAAATAATAAAGGAGAATTAGAGGAAATGACGATTGACCTATGGCAACGGTGGGTCTCACCCACCATCTTCACTGCTTTGACTTGTTTAAATACTTCTTGTATATTACATACAAAGTGTATAAATCCGCCAACTCATCCAGTGCTTAAATTGCGTCTCCATAATCCATATGTTGTTCAATAATCTCACACACAAATTAAAATTTCCAAAACATAATATATTATTATTATTAACACGTTCGCGGACGTGAATGCTATAGCATTCATACAGCTTCGTTTTTTAACACTTTCGCGCAAATAAGTCATACAATTTTTTCGTTTTTTAAGAAATAACACGACATATTTGTCAATTCTCAATAATACATTCCTTTCCGCGACGAAATATCATTGCAATTACAAAAGTTATCAAATTTGTGTTAAACACATTTTGAAAGCGTCCGCGAACGTGTTAATATATAATTAATGTCTATTTTTGACAACCGGCGCGGATGTATTGTGTTTAAGTTAATCGAACGCACGGAGCGGAAACAAAACCTTAAGTTAGTGTTATTGTGCATATCCACACTAGGGTAACTTGAATCCGGGAACTTCTTCGTTTTTCCCCCTTTACCTACAAAATTGGTTTTATTGCAGAGTAAAAAAAAACTGTTTTATAGGTAAAGGGTAAAAACAAAGAAGTTGCCGGATTCATGTTACTCTAGTGTGGATATGCAAGTTGAGAAATTGTTAAAAGAATCCAAATATAAAAAGGCTCATTTGTAGTTTTCGGGGTTTTTATTAAAATTTCTTTGTTTAACGAAGATGGCAGTAAACTGCCATGTGACCTACTGGTCACATGTATATGAGTTTAAAGTAAATTATTTTTTCGACACTTGATTGAAACAATTTAAACATAGGGGTACATCGGGTACATCGATCGGCTACCAATTTTACCAAAGAAATTTAAATTTCAAATTACTTTTATCAAAATTTTGTTTTTTTGAGGTTGCACAGTAAATTTTGCGGCTGCATAAAAAAGAACAGCAAATTTTTGTGTTGTTTTACTGAGTAATTGGAAAAATAAACAACAATTTTATAAAAAATTAAATTGGCATTCAAATTTTCTTGGTAAAATTGATTGAGTAGCCACGATTCCGGGTAGCAAATTGCTTGCTTGCTATAGCCGGTCAAGTATCTACCCCATAGTGCTGGATTACCCTCGCAGCATTGGCCTCGTTGTAAGTTTTATTTAGGAGAAAGAATTACAATTAACCGTTATTTATTGATTTATTACAATTAACCGCATTTTTCTAACACAGTTTTTTCCTATAGTGGCAGTAAACGTGTTAAGAATTTAAGATTGTTTTTTGTTTTTTTTGTATGTACCCCTGAATGGTGATAATGAAATATGAATACGCACAGTCGAAATAAAATGTTTGCTTACGAATATGCACAGAAAGAATTTGCTTACGAATACACACTAAAAAAATAAACACTATTTTTAGGTACAGCGGCGAAGTCATTCATATTTATTTACAGCGGGGAGAAGCTGTTTTCTAATACCGATTTACTTTAAACAATTTCTGTAGAGTTACAGCCATAGAGCTTTTACATTTTCAGAATCGGAGTAGAAATTGCCCCATTTTACACCATGTGAAAAATTTCGTCTATTTTTTGAACAAAATTTTCCGAACACGAATTTTAAGAATACAATTTAAATTTTTGATTGAGATGACGTAATTTGACAAATATTCACCGATGAATTTTATTAATCGAATTTCAAGAAGGCCGTACCTCACGAATTTTAATAGGAATTTTGTTTTACAATCGTTAAAATCTTATATATGCTTAACGGAATCTATAATGAACTGGTGTGTGGTGGTTGTATAGTACTAGCATAGAAAAATAAGTTTAACATAGATTTCTAATTTGTATAAAACGAATTAAATTCCAATGTCTTGATTGGATTTGTGATTTTACATTGCGCGGAATGACATTGGAAAATCATGACATTGGAGTTACCAGAAGTTTTTTATACAACTCATTTTTATCCCTCGGTTTATAAAATTGAGAAATCTATGTAAAATCATTTTTCTATGGTACTAGTAACATTATTTCAAAATGGCACCGAATATGGCACCGATGATATTTTCGGTGACAAGGATATACCTGGCAATTACTACATTATTCAAAAATTGCAAAGTAATGCCCATAACAGTGCTATGCCTTCATCCGTCCGGCACTCTTGGTTTTAGATAGCGATGAGATAGGAAGATTTGATCCTGAATGTTAATTAATCATGTGGGATTTACGGCAATATATTCTATAGACCTCCTCAGCTGAAAAAACACTCAAACACGGTTTAATCGGTAAATCTGATTTAGCAGTTTTCGAAGTACTGGCCGAATTTTATGTATAGAATTATTAAGATAGTCTCCCGGTATACCAACATCCACCCTGCTTGGTGAAATGAGACAAGTTGTGCACTGTCGAGCAAATGCATCCGCCTTTTCAATCACCGTAGTATTGAAATACCCTGGTACCAACATCAGGTGAATGTTAAACTGATCTGCCATCTTTTTAAGAGATGAGAAACAGTTCTGGGCTATTTCCGACGTAAGGAAGTGTAATTTGAGCGTCTTATTTGAAGCCTGACTGGTGCGTAAAAATGCAAATATAACTCAACCATAGATTGTACCTCAACCAGTCAATGGCTTCTCTTATCACGATTAGATTAGCTTGAAAACGCTGCAGTAGTCCAGAAGACGAAAAGAGAGGTTTACATTTAACTCTTCACAGAAAATCCTATCCACACCTTCTTATCCATCATTGAACCATCAGTGGAGAAACTAACACCTTCAGTATTCAGAAATGTTTCTCTTAAGCAGACCTCTCTGGTGAGAAAATATCAGTCCAAAACCTTTGACCAAAAGGTGACTGCAGCATAGTATAATCGGTAGTATTTGGTATATGTTCCTGCTTCTTAGAATAGATGAGTGTCCTGTATTGTTACAGTCCCACATGGAGATGGAGTTGAGGCTTATGGTAGAGCATGCTGTTTATTCCAAAATGTTTGTTAACGAAATTTTGTTTAATCCAGACAATATTTTATTATGCACAAACTTATATTTTTTACAATTACTTTAATAAATTTAAAAATTTTTTATTTACTTTAACCCTTGGCTTTTCTTTTACATCTGATGGTTTTTTATAAAATTTTCTTGCTAAAAATTATCTTACTAACCACTTTTGATTTCTTCTTCCAGACACATTGCCATCTACAAACTATCAATAATCTTTTACGACTGACCTCTTTATTAGAGTAGGGGAATCATTGATTGTATGGTGATTATAAATCGTTTTTTTTTGGATAACAATGTTGTGGATTACAATTTATTTATTTGCTATATGTCATTGACCTTTAATTTTATTTTAACGGAACCTATTTTGAAAGCCAAGGTAAGTGAGAAAATAAAATTACATTTAATATTTAAATTTAAGCTTAATTCTGCAAAATGAATCTACCAGGAAAATAGGTAAGCAAATCCAATTATTATCAAATATATTTATTAAAATGAATGTGTAGGCACTAGTTAATCTTCATTTCCATCGTTTTAGGGTTCACAAACATATTACCCCGCGTTAAGAAAATATTTGGAAATTATTTTCTTAAGTTTACTACGATATTTTTTTTTTTTTGTAACATGTATTGGATTTGCGGCCTTTACAAATTATTCCAGGTATAATACGTAATTACATTGTAGTATTTTGAAATAATATTAATTTGACTACTGGACGTTTGATTGTGTTGACAGCTGTTTTAATAGTGGCCACACGTACTATGCCATCATTACCTGGATGAGTTTGAATTATTCGTCCGAGTAACCACTGACTGGGTGGTAGATTGTCTTCTTTAATCAATACGACATCATCAACTTTAATTGGACATTTGCCTTTCGTCCATTTACCTCGTTGCTGTAAGGTATGTAAATAGTCTCTGGACCATGCCTTCCAAAACGATTGCAGCCGCCGCTGAACATTTTGCCATCTGGACAGTTTATGCACTGGTACGTCTTCGTATATAGGTTCTGGTACCGCAAGCAATGCCTCGCCGATTAAAAAATGACCAGGTGTAAGTATTTCTAGGTTGGAGGGTTCATCATTAAGTCTGCATAATGGCCGGGAATTAAGCACACTTTCGATCTGGGTAAGTAATGTGGTTATTTCTTCGAAATTGAGTTTGGCCTCTTTCGTTGCTCGCCTGAAACGATGTTTCACCGACTTTACGGCCGCTTCCCATAAACCACCGAAATGTGGCGCGCTAGCCGGGTTGAATTTAAAGTTAATTCCTTTCTGTAATAGAAAATTTGTTATTATTGAATTGTTTTGCTGACATGTTATTTCTGCTTTTAATCTTTTCAGCTCGTTATTTGCTCCAATGAAATTGGATCCGTTGTCACACCAGATGTTATTTGGAAGGCCTCGACGTGCCACAAATCTTTTTAAAGCCGCTAGAAAAGCTTCGGTGTTAAGACTGCTCACCACCTCGAGATGCACAGCCTTTACTGCGAGACAAACAAACACAGCAACGTAAGCTTTAGTTAGGGGGGCGTTTCTATTTTGCGTAGTTTTAATGTAGATAGGGCCCAAGTAGTCAACGCCTGTGTTTAGGAAAGGCCTAATCTTATTACACCTTTCCGCTGGTAGGTCAGCCATTTTTAGTTGCCCTTGCGCGCTACGATATCTAATGCAGGTGACACAAGATTTGATGTGGCTTTTAATCAGATATCTTGCACCGATTATCCAAAATTTTTGCCGTAGAAGATTCATCATTAAGGTATTGCCTGCATGTAGATTAGAAATATGAACTTCCCTTATGATTAGTTTGCTGGCTACATGGGTTTTTGGTAAAATGATGGGATGTTGGACAGTATAGCTTATTTTCGCATTTCGCAATCTCCCGCCTACTCGTAGGACACCTTGCTGATCGATAAATGGATCTAATGAGATTAAGCTACTATTGGAATCCAATGCCCTGTCCTTCCTCAATTGACTTATTTCCCGACTGAAGCTAGTGTTTTGGATTGCACGTACAATATAAGTCTCGGCCGTTATATACTCTTGATATGTTAAGTATCCTTTATTCCTTTCTCCGTTTCTATAGTTGGGTGGTAAAAACCGCAGAATATAGCACATTATTTTTTTTATTTTGAACCACGACGAGTGTTTGGTCAATAACTGGTCCACAGGTCCGATAGTTGATGCTTCCATTAAAACGCATATTCCTTTACCACGCTCCTCAGTATCCACCGTTGCTTCTGGGTTGGTAATTATATTTTTTGGCCACTCGGTTTCTTTCAGATGTAGCCAACTAGGGCCCTGCCACCAAATTTGTAACATAGGAATTTGTGGTGGAGTTATCCCTCTGGAAATATAGTCTGCTGGATTTTGGTTAGATTTTACATGGTTCCATTGTTCCCTTGATATGATGTCCAAAATAGCGCTGGTGCGATTAGCGATGAAAGTTTTCCATCTAGCTGGGATGTCCGATAGCCAATGTAACACTACCATTGAGTCTGTGTATGCGTAGATGTTTGCATTGCCAAGATGCAATATCGAGTTACAGTATTTAACTACCTCCACTAGCATTACCGCTCCACAGAGTTCCAATCTAGGTAGGCTTATTTTCTTTAACGGTGCTACCTTACTTTTCGAACAGACTATGCGACTGGTTATGGTTCCATATGCATGACTAGACCGAAGGTACACCACACAGCCATACGCGACCTCAGAGGCATCACAGAATGCATGCAATTGCATGGAAGTTGGCCTTGCTGATTTTTGCAGATATCTAGGTATTTGGATTTGTTGGAGGTACGGTAGTTTGTAGTAAACGTTGCTCCATAAACGTACTATATTATCTGGCACTTTCTCGTCCCAATCTACCTTGGTTAGCCACAGTTTCTGGAGTAAAATTTTAAAATTAATTATGATTGGTGATAACCAGCCCAATGGATCGTAAAGTTTGGAGCTTTCCGATAACATTTTCCGTTTTGTCCATATGATGTCCTTGGGTTGACTGATTATTTTTATTGTGAATATGTCAAGTTGAGGGTGCCACATAATTCCTAACGTTTTCGTGGTTTGGTCATCTTCAATAAGTTTGGGAATGTCTTCCGCATTTACCATTGCCAATGAGTTCAAAAATGCTTGGGAATTTGATTTCCACTTGCGAAGTCTAAAACCACAGCTACCTAGTATTTCTGCGATCTGCTTTTCTAGTATAATTGCACCTTCTACTGTGTCACTTCCGGTTAGTAGATCATCCATATAAAAATTATTCTTAATGACTCTAGCTGGTTCTGGATATCTCGTCTCATATATTTTGGCTACCTCTTCTAATGTTCGGATGGCTAGGAACGGTGCGCATGCTGTTCCATAGGTAACGGTCATACACTTGTATGGACTTAATTCTTCTTGGGGACTTCTTCGCCATAAGATGCACTGGAAGTTGGCATCTGACGGATCTACCAGTATCTGTCGGTACATTTTTTCAATATCTGCATTTATTGCTATGGCATGTAGTCTAAACTGAAATAATGTAGTTGTTAGATTCGGTTGTAGTTTTGGTCCCGTCAACAAACAATCGTTTAATGAGACCGCTGTTGTGGTTTTGCACGAAGCATCAAACACTACTCGCAGTTTGGTTGTAGTACTTTCTTTAACCACTGCGTGATGCGGCATGAAATACTTGTGGTTGTGTTCTCGCGGTAGATCTGACCAGGTAACCCGGTGCATTTGTCCTAGCCTGATGTATTCCTCCATGAATTGACTATATTCTTGGCGATAGTCGGTAGACCTGGCAAATCTTTTTTCAATGCCCATTATTTTTGATTTAGCCGTTGCTAATGAGTCTCCTAATTCTGGACGTGGACTTATGAATGGCAATTTTACGATAAATCTTCCATCTGTCGATCTGGTTGTGGTGGTTTTAAATAGGATTTCACAGGGGTCGTTGTCTTTACTGCTTTTAGTATCCGTTGTAGGTTCCTCTACCTGCCAAAACTTCTTTAAAAGCTCCATTAAATTTTCGTTGCTATTGTTTGAGTCTACATTTGTGTTGTAATTTTGGACGCTAAGGAATTCTTGTCCATCCTGGCATATTTTACCCGCTATTAGCCAACCAAACTTAGACGAATGTAGAACTGGGAGGTTATTTATTGATATTTTCTGCTCTCCTAACATCTCTAGGAAGAATTCTGCTCCTATTAGTAAATCCACTGTACTAGGTATGTTGAATTGTGGATCTGCTAAATCTAACTGCCACACCTCATTGTTTCTTGGAATAGGTATCTTCGACGCTGGCAGAGGTGATGAGATTTTTTCAATTATGTGTGCTGTTAATTGTATAGAGTAATGTGGAAGTACTCGTGATTTTATTGTTATGGCTGTTTTTCCTCTTGTTTTTCCTGCAGAGCACGATGCTAGGCCGTATATTGAAATATGCGAGTATTTTCGTGGTAAACCTAGGCGTTGCATACAAGCTTCAGATATAAACGATGACTGAGAACCTGAATCGAGTAGTGCTCTGGCTATCATTGGCTTCCCGTTGCTTGATTGGATGTATATCAAGGCTGTCGGCAAGATTGTCTTAAGATGCGTCTGAAATTCATGCAAGGATGTTGTTTCTTGTGTTGGTAGTTTAGTTGTGCTTGGTGATGATAATGTTGATTGCAGAGTTGAATTTATGTTTGATTGATGCGAAGTTGAAGCTATTGAAGTAGCAGTTGATGGTGACTTGGTTTCCGTGGTTGTATAGCTAATTTCATTTGTTGTGTGTAGATTTGTTGACTGTTGGTGATTTGTTGCATGCCGAACTGTTGATTGTTGCTCGTTATGAAGTAGAGAATGATGGCGTCTTTTACAAATCAAACATACAGAACGTGAGTAGCATTGTGGTTGTAAATGTCCTACCCGCAAGCAATTCGCGCAACTTTTCGAATTTTCTATGACCTTGTATCGGTTTTCCACATTCATACTCTTGAATACAGGACATTTGTACAGTAAATGTTCTTGGTTACAGGCTACACAATTCCATTTATTAGCTTGAATGGTGTTAAAAGCTCGTACATGTTTTTGAACTGCACCGGTTGGTTTTGTGCCTACTATACAAGACTCAAGAGCATCACATCTCGTTCCCAAAAATTTTAAAAAGTTATCAAATGTAGGAAACGCTTCGTTTACGGATTCTTTAGCCCACAATTGTCTCGTATCATTGTCGACCTTATTTATTATCATATGGATTAACCAAGGGTCTCGCAATTCCGCCTTATCGCCCAATGCTCGTAACCCTCGGATCACCTCATCCGATGTATCGCACAATTTCCGCAGTTCGCGATGATTAGCTTGATTGCAGGTTCTTTGATCCAAGAATAATTGTATTAAATTGGAAATTATCGACTTTGGTTTATTATACCTAGCCACTAGTTTGGCCCAAGCTTCCTCGTAATTTTGCTCGGTTACCTTAATGTGGCGTATTAATGTCGCAGCATCTCCTCTTAATAAACCATTCAAAATTTGTAGCTTGTTTACGGCACTTAAAGTTTTGTTTTCGTGTACCGTTGTCACATACAAATCGTGAAACGATGGCCATAACTTGTACTCTCCAGCAAATTGTTCGATATTTACTTTTGGTAAGCGTACATTTTGCGGTTGATTAATTCCTTGGAGAAAACTTTGCTGTTGTCCAATAAACTGGCCTAGAGTAGCATTTAAGTCCTGCACTTCAACTTTAGTTTCAGTTGACCTTGAGTTTATCGCTGACCTTAGTCTCGCAAGTGTATTGAGCACCAAGTTATCTATATCTTCTGTTTTGGATTCATATTGCTCATAGGCGAGTAATTCCAGCTCATAATCGTTGAAATTCTTATAAAGTCTCTCGCACTGTTCTTCGCGAATCTGTAGTGCTTCTAACGTTGTAGTGTTATCTATTTTCTCACAAAATGCTTTTAAGGATTTCAACTGATTCACTGCACGATCTCTAGCGCGTACGTTTCTCTCCATTTCGAAATAGTAATTTACAGTTCAAAACTACACTTTCACTTATTTTAATTGCACGTTTCACTGTTCTTTTATCGTTTAATTACGTATCAATTAACTAATAACTTGATTACAATTTAATTTTAATTAAGTCTTTTCTTGGTTTTAGGACAGATTACAATGAAATTTAGCCGATTTTAATTGAACGCAACAAAAAAATGCACAAAATAATATATGTAAAAATGGCTACTTATCGTAATTTCCAGAAGTATGCAAAAGGATGATTCGGCACCATGTACTTATGTTTCTTCTATACGCTTCAACTAAACAGCATCCCGGGTTTCGGCACCAAAATGTTTATTCCAAAATGTTTGTTAACGAAATTTTGTTTAATCCAGACAATATTTTATTATGCACAAACTTATATTTTTACAATTACTTTAATAAATTTAAAAATTTTTTATTTACTTTAACCCTTGGCTTTTCTTTTACATCTGATGGTTTTTTATAAAATTTTCTTGCTAAAAATTATCTTACTAACCACTTTTGATTTCTTCTTCCAGACACATTGCCATCTACAAACGATCAATAATCTTTTACGACTGACCTCTTTATTAGAGTAGGGGAATCATTGATTGTATGGTGATTATAAATCGTTTTTTTTTGGATAACAATGTTGTGGATTACAATTTATTTATTTGCTATATGTCATTGACCTTTAATTTTATTTTAACGGAACCTATTTTGAAAGCCAAGGTAAGTGAGAAAATAAAATGACATTTAATATTTAAATTTAAGCTTAATTCTGCAAAATGAATCTACCAGGAAAATAGGTAAGCAAATCCAATTATTATCAAATATATTTATTAAAATGAATGTGTAGGCACTAGTTAATCTTCATTTCCATCGTTTTAGGGTTCACAAACACATGCTGCCATTTGTTAGATGAATGATAATCTCCAGTGCTTAGTGGATGTGATTCTCTTAAGAGCACTGACACAAGGAAGCTGTTCACTATACTTCCACCAAGAATTTTTGGTTGGTCAGCATATTAAAAGTTGGCTGGCATACGGTAACGCCACATAATAAAATGTGCGTAGTAGTAGAAATATAAAGCCAATGTACAATGTGGGGCTCCAAACCCCATATTTTTCCAATGGCATTTTGACAGGAGTAAAGCGTGACTTTGCCTCGGTGGCAAAGTGGTCAGCATGGACAAGGGAAAAATGTTTCACGGCTGGTTTAGGATCAATGAATTAACCACTCATTATCCGAAATGAAAATATGATTATGAAACCTCATTTGAGGCGGTCAAATCCCTTGATGGGATATAGTGCCAGAGAGAGGGAGAGAGAGAGAGAAAGTGTGACATGAGTCCACACGTGAGAAGAGAGTGCCTCCATGATCGTGTCTGGTTTAACGTTGTTAAAGGCCTTCTCTATATCGAGAAAAGTTATCATAGGCTATTCCTTATATTCAAGGGATGTCTCGATAGGAGCAATAAGGGAATGGAGAGCAGTTCCACAGATTCCCCCTTGCAATGTTGGGATTTCAATTATTTGGCTCAATCGAACTCCTAATGGGGCCTTCTATCGATTTCTTTCATTAATTTTAAGTAGGCAAGAGGCTAAACTTAAAGGCCATTGGGACTACAATGAGAGCTTTTGCCTGTCATAAGTATAAATATTACATTTATGGACTGAATCCTTTTACTAGGAATGTAACAGAGATTTAGGCTGCCATTGAAGATAACTTGCAGCCAGGGTAAGGTAGAGCTAGTGATTTACTTAGAATAGTTTTAAAAATAACCAGTCAGTTTTCCTCCAGTTTCTATCTAATTCAATTGATAACAATGATCAGAAAAGAATTGATTCCCTGACATCTTCCAGTTCACTAAACTATTCATAACAGTATATGAGACAAGTGTAATATCATCTATTTGTATCAGTGCTTCCCCGAATTGTGTGATATCAATTTACACCACTTACCAGGATGACTGCAATTTTTTTACTCCAATCTAGCAAATGAGAGCGTTTCCATATCCCTGTCCGTTCCTGTGGTTTAAAGAGGATCAAGAGGTTGATAACATAACTGGAGATTTTGAAAATAAATTTATTGATTTATATGTGCAAAATTTAAACGGAAGATTTCGTAAAATCAAGAAGTCCACAGCACCAGCAACACATTTTAAATGTAAAATCACCGCGGATAAATATAGAATCTTACCCCGGTTATTTATAGATTTATATGAAGCCTCTGTCCATAAAGTGAAACGTATTCCTGGTGTACATAAATTTCAATTACTTAAAGGTTTCTTAAAGGGTGATGGTACTTGCTCCGATACAAACACACCCGAAATCATCCAAGACATGCAGTTATTTTCACAATAGGATTTTATCAATAAAGTTTGATAAAATATCAAGCTTATACAAAGTACTTGCATCCGACAGAGCATTGAAGCGGAGAAACAAATTTCAGTACAACAAAACACACATAGCCAACCATCGAATACCAGGGCAATTTAGACGGGATATCAACACGGGATAGACTGAAAAAAAGCTTTAAATCAACAAAATTCGTACAAACAATAAAATAAATTTATTTTCAAACGTTTTTGCAATCCCACCCACCGTCGACCCTAATAGATTATAACACCTATTTCTTTTCGATAAGTGACTAGATACATACTGAGGTCATATTAAAATGAAATAAACAGAGAAGCCTATTGTTTACATTATGTATACCTACCTCCCCGTATGCATGAATTCCACTAGTGTTTAATTAGCCATATTTGCCGTACAAATAAAACTACAATTTACAATTTACACATATTAAGCTTTATGTAGACTTCTCATACGTAAAAAATTTAGATGACAAATCAATTTTTTGTGTATAATCAAAAAGTAACAATTTTCTAATTTACAATCTTAAAACAATCACAATATTGTTTTATTTTTTTATTATACCCACAAAGTACCTACCTACAAAATTTTCCATTTCTATTTTTTTCAGTTTCATTCGAAAAGAAATTGAAATTAGTTGTGACAAAAGTGACGACATATTTTATAACACTCACACAATTCGACACAAAACTAGTATACATAAATAATAACAATATAATAACAGCAATTTTGTTAAAAATAATATTATTATTATTATTGTTATTCGTTTAAAAACAGCTTGTTGTCATTGAAATTAAATTTCTACACCTTTCTTTTCATTTTTAAATTTCTTTTTACAGAACGAACTTTTTTACATAGACACAATCCGTCAGGCGACATTACATATTTTATGAATGTACCAAGCCCAACGTTGCAACGTTCTATTGTTTTGGTAAACGAATTTTTCAAATCAGGCGAAATATATCAGTTTGGTACGGGTGTGTGAGAATAGATCACATCACGTGTTTATTACCACGTGTGGTACAAAATATTGACGGAAAAGTGATGTAAACATAATTTCGCTTTTATTTTGTTTTTATTTTTGAATACGTAGAACGCACTTTCTATGAGTCATACTACTATGCAGTATTCTGTAGGTGTTCTGAAGATTTGTCAGAAAACGAAACCAAACCTCAAAATCAATATTTTAAGAATATAAAGTTTTGTCTTTTTAAATTATTATATGTATATTTATTTAAGATAATTTTATTTCAATGGGATCTTTTTACTTTTATTGTATGTATAATTTATGAAAGTCTGTTATGTATATAAGCAAAACAAAATATAACGTTTACTTTATCTTACAATTTCCCTCCACCAACATTCATACATTGGCCACAGACACTTTCAAAGCCACCCGCCTCTTTGAAAATAAGAAGAAATTAAATTTTTTGCACAATTCACAAAAAAAAAATTAGTTAAATTTAAACTTGAAATTTTTAAGGTCATGATGTAGCGTGTTTACGTACGAGTACGTATAATGGAAATGCAAATTAAAGCGACAAATTAAAATCATAATTAGCAATTCTTTATTAAGAATTCAGTGATGACAAACACATGATGGGATTTTGTTTATCAACTTTCGATGGAATAAATATACCTCCAAAACTGAGACAAAAATTATCTGAGAGTTGTTATTTATGGCGTTTTATGCCTCCATTCATAAGCAAGCAAAGCTAAATTCAAAACTGGCCTCGATTAATTTATTTCCAATGAAATACAGCTATTTGTTTCATTTTTAAATTAATAGTACCTACAAATTATAAATTATATTTTAGTGCAACAGGGGTTAAATTTCAATTATTTACGTAATTTAATTTCTGTAACGATACACATTTCTAAAGATCTAAGAAATTTTTTTTTTAATGTTTTTTAACACAAAAAATAAAACAAAACTAATATAAATAAAACTAAAGGACTAGACACACCAAGCGTCGACGGCGAGCGACGAAATTAAATATGCATTAATTTATTTATGTATTGTATAGAAACGATAGTATAAACAATTATATACAAATTATTTATAAAAAAACATTACAAATTTTAGATTTTTAATATAAAAGTTGTAATTTTAAGAAATTGTATCGAATGAAGTTGCATCCGCCGTTGCGAAATTATGTCCCACACCAAGCGGCCAAAAAAATTCGTCTATCGCCGCCGAACATAATCTAAAAATTATGCTACTTCAATTGTGGTCCATATATTTCTCATTCGTGATTCACGTATGTACTCATATTACATATTTACCAATTACGCGTTCGGCCTAAACATTTTCGCCGCAAATATTTATATACACCCAAATTTTTTCGTCGCAAATGTTAATGTCACTTCTCATTTTCAGTGCTCAAGCCATGCGTGGAAATAATTGACTCCTAGTCGTCAGTTAATAACAAATCAAAATTAATTTTTTTGTTATAAAATTTCGTTTATCTTTTAAAACATTTAAAAAATTTAAAAAACCGACAAGTTTTGGATCGGGGTCTAGGTCGAAATTGCATATTTTAAAATGTCATTTCTCAAAACTGCATATTTCAAAACTGCATAAGTAAGGTACAAAACGGCATAAGGTACAAAATTGCATTTTTCAAAACTGCATATTTCTAAACTGCATAAGGTACGAAAGGATATAGGTACAAAACGGCATTTTTCAAAACTGCATTTTTCAAAACGGCATTTTTCTAAACTGCATTTTTTAAAAAGACATTTTACAAAATGGCATTTATTAAAACGGCATTTTTCAAAATTGCATGTTTCAAAACGACATAGGTACAAAACGGCATTTTTCAAAATGGCATTTCTTAAAACGACATTTTTTAAAAAGACATTTTTCAAAACGGCATTTTTCAAAATTTCATTTTTCGAAACGACATAGGTAGAAAAATTTAGGTGAAGGAGAATATTATATGCATACTAAATCTTCAAATAATTTCTAATTTCCATGAAGGTCCTTTCTTATAACATACCTATACTAAACCATGTGAAATTAAATCTTACTCGACTAAGAAATAGTCAACTTGCTTTTCATTTGACTTTATCCTAGAATTTAATCCAAGAATCGTTCACAAATGTTCAAAAATTTCATTCATCTCAAATTTCATCGTGTAATAAATAACCGTACCTGTTGTATTCCAGAAATTAATGAAAAGATAATTCTAGATTCATAATCGATTAAAATATTTCATTCTGTGTTGTGCAGTTTTGAAAAATGCAGTTTTGTACCTATGCCGTTTTGAAATATGCAGTTTTAAAAAATGCTATTCTGAAAAATGTCGTTTTAAAATATGTCGTTTAGAAAAATGCCGTTTTGAAAAATGCTCTTTTAACCCTTATGCCGTTTTGAAATATGCAGTTTTGAAAAATGCAATTTTGTACCTTATGCCATTTCGTACCTTATGCCGTTTTGAAATATGCAGTTTTGAAAAATGCAGTTTTGTACCTTATGCAGTTTTTAAATATGGCGTTTTGAGAAATGCAATTCTAAAATATGCAGTTATGAACGGATCCCGTTGGATCGTGTGCGTTGATGTGGCTTAAATTTTTGTGAGGTTTTCGTGTGCCGCACACGTCCACAGTTCATAATTTGCTGCGAAAATATTTACGGCGCAAATTTTTGTATATGTGAACCCACCTTAAGAGAGAGAATACAAATGTCGTGTTCCATTGGCGTGAGCAAACTACTCACAAGTACTTGTTTCTACTCACATCTACTCATACTCAAATGGTGGTGTAGATGTTGAAAGCAGTTACGCAAAAAATTTCCGCCAGATGGATTTTAGTTCTTAAAAATCCAATAGATGGCTTTCAATAATTCTAGGTTATGTTGAAATGTCAGATTCAAAAATATTTTTTGTTTACTTGTGTAACTGTAATTTAAAATTTTAAATTAAATAAACAATTCATTTCATATTCAAAAAATGGCTGAAAATAATTCGAAAATCGATGCAGTGAGTTTTTACACTAACAAAACTTTAACTTTTATTTATTAATATGTATTTTTGTATTAAGATTGTTGTTCAACTAATTGATGAAAGTAGTAGCGGCACCAGTTTACTTTATACATCGTCAAGCTCGGCGGTATACATCGCCAGCTTCATCTTCAGACTCGGAAGAGTATTAATTGTAAAAAGAGCACGGATAAAAGATTATTTAGAAGTAGTCCCAAAATATACCGATCTTCATTCAAACAACATTTCCGATTGTCCAGAACTGTTGCAGAGAAAGTTATAGGTATGTAACTATAAATGTACATTAAATATCTTCATTCATGTGTATCATAATATGTATTTAATTATTTCAGAACAGTACAGCATAACATTTCTGCAAAATTTAGAACACGGTGGGCGCTCAAACGTTAGTCCGGAAACTGATATTTATATTACTCTATGGTTTTTAGCAAGCACAGACAACTTTCCGACAGGTTCAATGTAACTAGAAGTTCTGTTCACCGAATCCTTTATCGGGTTATAAAATGGATGGTCAAAGAAAGCCACAGATATATAGTATGGCCAACACCAATAGAAATGAAAACCTACCAAATAAATTTTTCAAGATTGAAGGGCTTTTCTCGGGTAATTGGAACTATTGATGGTAGCCATATTAGGATTAATCCCCCCAAAAGCGACAAAGATGCCTATTGTAATAGAAAAAAGTTTTACAGCGTGTTATTGCAAGGAGTCGTAAATGCAGAAAAAAAAAATTATTGACATCCACTGTGGTAGGATCTATGCACGATGCCCGACTGTTACGAAAGTCTGTATTCTACAGGCGTATTAATGAAGATCCATCGTTAATTATACCAGGAGGTGTTTTGCTGGGTGATTCAGCGTATCCTGAGACCAGTTACTTAGTTCCCCCCTACAAAGATTTTGGGAATTTAACCGCGAAAGAGCTTAATTCAATTAGTGGTCGAAAATGCGTTTGGATTGTGGAATGGTCGTTTTCGCAGACTTAAGTTTTTTGAAAGTCCAAATTTAGGTTTTATAACCAATTGTATAGTTGTTGCTTGCGTTTTACACAATATATGATAGCGGAAAATGATTATTGTGACATTGAATATTTAGAAGAATATGACATCCCAGTGTTTGATAACACACAATCCGAACCGAGTGAGCACAGTGGAACCCGACAAGAATTATTTGAATACATGGACAATCAAGGCTTGTTAAATTAATAAAAACAATTAAACTAATATTATATTTAAACAGAAATTTATTAAAATAATTGATTAATTCATTTAAAATAAATTAGTCTTTTAATTACAGCTTTCATGGCAAAACAAAAAATACTATTTTTTCGTTTTAAAACTAGTCACAACAAACACATCAAAAAACTATATACGATAAATACTTAGGTTATGTTTTACTGCTGTCAACAATTTTCTCGTTCCATTATTTATCTACTCACAAGTACTTGTGAGTAGTTTGCTCACGCCAATGGAACGCTATAAAAATTAAAAGTAGAATCCCATTTCATACTCCCATTCCACAAAGGGTTTTTTGTTTTTGGTATTTTTTCAAGGCAAACTAGTTTTATTTTGTTTTGTTCTGCTCTCTCTTAAATAAAATTTAAACTAAAATGAGTCAAAAATTTCCTTGAAATATTTTTTATTTAATTTATGTTTGAGTTGTGTGATTGCACAGAAAATTTGTTTACACCGCATACCCAATGCAAAAAATGTTTCCTTTAACTTTTTCCTTATGAAAAGCATACCCAATGAATAGGGAAAAGTCAAAGTAAAGCTAACTTCATTTTACAAAATCATTTTTTGTTTACCTTATTTTATATTATTATATTATATATTATTTATTATTTTTTCACAGGACACAAAATTCAACACTGATTGTTAACAGACAAATATACATTGAATATTTTTTAATTTGTGACAAGCAGAAAAACAACAACAACCAATTTTGAAAATGCGGTTTACTTCATTGTATTTCTCATAAGGAAAAAGTTAAAAGTTTGATAATATTTTTCATAAATCATCAACATCAAAAAAATGTTTTTTCTCAATTTTTTTTTTTTCATACTTTTCTGTAAAGAAAAAGTTAAAGGAATCCTATTGGGTATGCCGTGTAAGTCGCAATTAAAACTTGTATCATAGGTAAACGGGGAAAGAAACGAGGAAAAATCCGGTATTTTTTTTACGTGTGCCATCAACCATAGACATTGACAAACCGACAATTGTCACTAAACGAAATAAATTGTCGATTTGTCATGATGAACACTATTCCATAAGCCCGACATAAATGTTGCACTAGTAAAATACTTTTTATAGACAACTATGAGTGGATCTGACGGCAAAAAAATTAAACTTGCTGGATATATTTTTTAGGTTAAATTTTATTTTCATAAAGTATGCCGTTCTAAAATTTCATGGAAAAAATCATCAATCAGCTTATTTTTAATGTACTATATGTCACATTCCCAACTTTAACAGTCGTCAATAAAACTCAGCAGACCAGATAAAAATAAAATATCAATATGGCAAACAAAATGGAGTTCAATAAAACTGATCCTTTTAAACGATTTTTTAAAAATAAAGATTTGTTATTTGTAAAATTTAGTAGTATTCTCTAAAGTCATTGAAAAACTATTTATTGAGTTATAATTTTGAGCTTGTTTTATTTCACAGCGGCTGGAAAATGATGAAACAAAATTTACTAATGAGCCATGATTCGTAGATTATTACATCGCCTGCAAAGTTAACGCTCTCACACATAGATGGTGTTACAAATTTAAAACCCGTATGATTTTTAAATTCTACCAACCTTTAAATGATAACTGTTAAAATTTCATGACATTCCGAATAAGTGTACAAGTTACAGTTGTTTTAGTGAAGTTAGTTTTGTTATAATTTCAAGACAATGGAAAACAATGAGTTTCGTGTGTAGTTAAACACTGTTTTTTGATTGGAGAAAATACCATTCAAGCAAACCAATGCCTTGATAAGTGCGTTATCCGGACTCTACACCAGGAAAATCAACCATCATTGACTGGTGTGCTGAATTTAAACGTGGTCGTACAACCACCGATGATGCACCACCCTCTGAATGATATCATTGGAAAGTGATGGTCATATTTTGAACGAACATTTAGCCGTGAGAAAGATGTGTTCGAGGTGGGTACCGCGTTGCTCACAATGGATCAAAAAGGACAACGCGTTGCACATTTAATTGCTTCCGCATCCACCGAATTCGCCAGATTTGGCTCGCAGCGATTATTACTTGTTTGCAGACCTCAAACATACGCTCCAGGGAAAGAGATTTGCGATTGCTGATACTGAAGCTTATTTTGAAGACAAAGATAAATCGTTCTACAAAAAAGGCATCGAAATGTTAGAGAGGTGTTGATGTTGAATGTTGATAAACAAAATGTATTTTTCCCAAAAAAAATTTGTTTTCTTTGTTAGACCGGGAACTTTTCAGACGATGCGTATCGGGAAGGTTTCTCCAAATATTGAAGGATTAAATATACCAGAATGCTTGGGATCCAATGTTGGAGCAGGATATTTGAATCGAAAGCACCCCGAAAATAAATCCTCAATTTAAAACAATTTCCGAAAATGTTAAGGGTTAGGGCAGTGAACCGACGACTAAAAGATTAATAAGTGCAGTTTTCGAAGACATTAAGAAGTTTAAAAAACAAATTTCAACTTAAGGTCAAGGTTGAAATAGCCAAAAGAGAGCAAGCTTGACCTAGAATTGGTAAAGCTTAAGAAAGAGTTAAAGATAAGCCGTCATGCCTATTTCCGCCTACCGTGGATCGGAGCTTGTCGAAATATGTGATTTAGGATAACTAATAATTTCTATTTATCAATGTTTAATTAAGGAATAGTTCACTTACCTCGGGTGAGGGCTTAGAACACTATTTCCAATTAAACTACGAACATTTGTCTTTTTGTACAGAATTATCTATTTATTCTTATTGTTGTTGTTGTTCTATAATCTATATCATAAAACTAGCTTGATCTGCACATATACTAATTTCAATTTATGCAAGTTTATGAAGTTTAAGTTCACGACGGTCAATTCAACGGTGTTGGTTGTTCAACTGGATTTGGTAATTTCTTCTGACGAATTTGTTGTCTTACTTTTGCTGTCTTACTTTGAGAAATTTACAACAACAATCCCATATATATAATTCCAAATTGGAATTATTTTAGACAAACTTTTCTGCTGGTATAGAATTATTCTATTCTACCTGTAGTTTTAATGTTCACCACCAGGGCAATTGTATTGAATACTTTTATTTTTAAATGTTGGCAATAAAAATATAAAAGTGATTTTTGTTATTTTGACATTGCATTTTTCTAAACAACACGAGAAATTAGTTACGATTTGTAATAATATTCAATAATGTTCTAGCACATTACTATTTAATTGAATGTATTTAGTTGCATTTTTACGTAGTTTTCAAATTCAAAATGTAATTGTTACCAACTAATAAAATTAAATTAAAAAATATCTTTGGTTGTTACTTTGAGCTCAAATTAATTCTATTCCAGAATGGTTTTAACTTTTGCCAAAGTAAGACGGCATTTGACAAAAGTTAAAACCATTCTGGAATAGAATTAATTTGTGCTCAAAGTAACAATCAAAGATATTTTTTAATTTAATTTTATTAGTTGGTAACAATTACATTTTGAATTTGAAAACAACGTAAAAATGCAACTAAATACATTCAATTAAATAGTAATGTGCTAGAACATTATTGAATATTATTACAAATCGTAACTAATTGCTCGTGTTGTTTAGAAAAATGCGATGTCAAAATAACAAAAATCACTTTTATATTTTTATTGCCAACATTTAAAAATAAAAGTATTCAATACAATTGCCCTGGTGGTGAACATTAAAACTACAGGTAGAATAGAATAATAATGCCAGCAGAAAAGTTGGTTTAAAATAATTCCAATTTAGAATTATATATATGGGATTGTTGTTGTAAATTTCTCAAAGTAAGACAGCACTTATGATGTATATAGCGGTAAGGATAATTATTGTCACAATACTTCCATAAAATACAGTGAATTGATGGACTTGAGTGACTTGAGTGGACGAAAATAACTTTGACTTTGGTTGGTCCCGCTCCTGAGTATCATCTCTTTTTGATCCAGATTCTAAGAAATTCGCAATGGATCGGAATGTTGAACTTCTAAACGTTGCTCCGAGATGTTTATTGCTGGTAAGACAGAATTATTTTAGGTACAAACTCACGTGTGGAATCCTGCTCGAATGATTCCTTGATGTTTAATAAGAGATCTTAAATGTAGTTTTAGCCAGTCCCGTTGATGTAAATCATTATCATAGTTGTGCTGCAAATGATATCCATGGTATCTACTTCTTCCATGAAATCCCGGAATTTGGCTCTTGTAATTTTAACCATTTTAAAGGAGTTATTGTTCTTTGTATTTTGCATAATGAGACGTTTGATGGACGTTCTAGTGTACTTAGTTCTCACTTGTTGGCCGTGTAAATTTTATGTTGATTTGTACACCAATATTCAAGTTCTTCAATGTTGTGGCAACTGTTGAACTCATTATAGGTAGAATTTGTCCTTATGATCATTGTTAGATACTCTGTTGATATCCAGAAAAACTAGTTGGACAGCATGGCTAAATCTCGGAATTCCGGAAACAATCGTAAATCTTATCCGTGAATTATATACAGATTCCGCCTGCAGCGTTCACTTTAACGACAAGAACAGCGACAATTTCACCATCTCCAAAGGAGTCAGGCAATGATGTGTCCTCTCACCTAAGCAATAAGCATGTGAAGTTAGCCCAGTTTTTCATCCCAGAAAAAAAAAATCCTCAAACAATACTATTTCATCTCATCCCAGTTTTTTCTATTTAAACTTGTATAAGACGGGTATTTTGTTTAATTTTTTTTTTATCAACATCAAAATATCTATCCCAGAGTTTTACATTTAATTGTTGTTTTTGTACTCTGCGTATGAATAAATGAAAAATAGTTTTTCTAAGTAAAATGATTTATAGGTAATAATTGATTGTTTTGATTAAAGATGAAAACAGAATCAGTCAATATATTGTTTCAAGTTGGTAATAGTAAGGACTTACAATGACTAAGAGGGCAGTGCCAGTACCGTATGGTAGTATTGGCGCAAATGGCCAAATTCCATATGGCCCTATATAAGAATTTGAGAAAATCGTGCCATTCTCCAAGAAATATGATTTGCCGGAAATGATTCTTTATCAACGAAGTCGCTGCGAATAGGACGACTGATAACCTCGAATTACCCCTAATCACCAACGATGCAGCGATAGTCATTGAAGACGTGAAGAAATTTAGCTACTTAGGGAACCTGTGTGGCGAGCGCATAACATCTCCAGGAACACCAAGCTAAAGATCTTCAACTCTAGCGTTAAATCGGTCCTTTTATATGGTTGTGAGACTTGGAAAGTAACAACCACCATTTCTCAAAAACTACAAGTATTTATCAACACGAGTCTACGGCGAATCTGTGGCATCTGTTGGCCAAACACGATTTCAAACACGGATCTACTTGCCCTAACAAATAAGCCAATAAGCCACCACCGAAATTAAACGTAGGAAATGGCAATTGGTAGGGCACATCTTGCGGAAACCGGACAATGACATTGCAAAAATGGCATTTGAATGGAAGGGGTTTCAGGGGTTTCGTCTACCTCAAGGTAGACGAAACCCCTGACGCAAAGTAAACACATGGCGCAGATCAGTCGAAATGGAATCGCGAACAGTATAGGCGCATGGCGTAAAATCAAACTGCGGCCAGAGACAGGCGGCGCTGAAAGGAGGTCGTTTCCGCTCTATGCTCTTCCTAGGAGCAATATCTTTTTTTTGTTTGCTTGCTGTGGATGGAGGACACAATATATTAAGAAAAAAAACTCTGTTGATGGTTGGAAGAACATATGCTCATCTCAATTTCTTTTTAGTAAAAACCTTATATACTTGATACATTTGGTCATTGACAAGTGGGATTCTTAATTCGATTAGTAAATTTGATGTTGTTACCCGTGACTTCGGAATCATTAACTTAAACATATTAGCGTTTGCAATATCCACCTTACTTCCAGGAATAGCTAATGATCTTGGACTGTTTTGACGTATCATGTACAACTGTTCTTCACGTTGTTCCTTGGTTACAATGAGCGGATTTATCTTTCCTTGACGTGTATCAACAATAATATTTAGTAGTTCCCTTTGAATGTTTTGATATTAAGCTTTAGGTTCAAGACGAGCGTCGTAAATAATTGTGTCGTTTTTAGTTTGTTTACCTCCAGTTCATTTAAGGCGGTTGTCATTTGTGAATTTATGCTAGAAATGGGATTTTTATAAACGTTAAACGTTTATTCAGCTATGGATGTTTGTTTCTTTAGGAAGGTCAACAGGTACCTTTCATTTTCTTCTATCACTCTGCCCAACCACTCTCAAAATTGACTGACTATTAGCAAATCTCTAGGCAATAAATTTTTGGATACATATATCTAACTACATCTAAAATCCGGACATCATCAAGTACATTTTGTTGAAGGTGATGTACACGTAACATGATCTGGCAGTTCGATTATCTTGTTCAATCTCTCGCTGTCTCTTAAATCTATATGAGAACTGCCATTCGGAAGGCGCAGTGTGATGTGGGAAGCGTACGCTCTATTCGAATTTTACACGTTTCGCCGAAAAACCACAAAAGAATATAGCCTATCCACGAATGGAATACATACCATTCATTAGCACATAAATTAATAGAATTATTATATATTTAATAGTTGGCCACATACTTTATTAGATACTAAACTTGAAGGAAAAAAGCAAAATTTGAAAATTGTAACAGCATTCATAGTATTTTCACAACCCATCTTGAAAGCTGTTACTGTGTCCTCGTTTTTAAAATAAATAAAAGTGAACGCAATTATTTGTTTTTTCCCCGTCATTTTCTGTTCGATCGCAAAATTTATTACATATGTTTTCGGTCAAATCTAATACCAATTAAAGATTTTGTGAAAAGTACAATTAGCTTTCGTTATTTCCATATTCATCTCCACATGGAATACCATTAATCCAATTACCAGTGTTGAAAGAAATTTGATGCGATAATTGATGAATGTTAAGAATGATAATCGCTCGATAAAATTATCGCCTCTTTGGATGGTAACATTTAGTGGTGTAGCCTTAACCACTGAGTTTGTAACAATATAATACCATCAAACGTCGACCTGAAACCCTGTATGTACCCGGTCAACAAAAATGTAAAAACGCGTTTCAACCGTTTTTCAACGTAATCCCAAATCTTCACTTGTTAGATTGTCTCTGCATCATTCTTAAACAATATTAGACGTATGTGATGACGCTCCATTTTGCTGGAAACAATAAGCCTGGCTGTTCCCTTACTCGTTTGATGTTACGCACTGAACAAGCTGTACTTGGGCGTGCGCTTCCTATACTGTCATCAAGAGAGCGAGTATCGGGAAACTGAATCATAGTTGTACAAGCAATATCTCAATTCAAACAAATACAAAAAAAACATAAAAACAAGTAAAAGTAAACAAGTTAACAGTAAACATAAAAATTAGCCTTATGATTTTAAATTTGTATTCGAAGGTGTTGTGCACCGTGTATAACTGTGTAAAAATTATTATTTCTATTTGTCACTATTAATTTTTTGACGTTATAATTAAATCGGAAATATAGAAACATTTTCCAAAGGTATTATGAGGTACTCAAAAATGTAATTCATTAATAATGTGCATAATGGATTTTAATTCTTTCCTGGAAAAAAATGTAGTAATAAATTTTATGCTCCAAAGAGAAACAAAGCCTTACCATAAAGGGATTCTCTAATTCTCTAAACTCAGAACTTCTCAAATCTTGCTTCACTTGACATGCACACAATTTGACTAACAAGACTTCCGCGTGGCATTATCCTGAAATATAACACGGAAGAAGATCTTAAAAACACTTATTTCATAAGACTTAACACTTGAGCATTACATAAACACTAATAAAATTTACGTCTTCAACATATATTGTATTGTTTAAAGTCAAAGTGTTATTTCAATAAGCCCAAACCAACCAACCAAACCAAACCAATTTATAATCAACTTAATTTCCGTGTTGGAAGCGAATAAATATTATTATGCTGAGGTGTTATCATCATCAGACCAAATACCAAATCCGCTCACATTAACTAGGTGGCAAAGTATCATAATTAAGATAAAATGTTTATTGTTTTGTGAAAATTGGTGCGAATTGCTTAATACAAAATTTACTATAAAACAATACAAAAGCATAACAACAAAATAAATTCTATTATTGTTTGTTACTTTTCGTGGTTTAATTGAAATAAAGGTAACTTATAAATAACGACAAAAAAAATGTGGCTTGGAAAGTTTTTTGTTTGTATATTTTTGATTTGGTAATAAAACCGTATTTAACTCGAATCCGGAATTATCGTCGTCAGCGCAGACAATAAAACAAAAGTCAACTTCTATATAGTGTAGGAGAATTGTGTATAGAAAAGGAAATTAATTGTAATGGATTTTAATTTAATTTACTTATCCGTACTGTCTTCTAATTTGATATATGTGTTGTATATCAATTATATTATTTTCTTAAGTCATTAATTGATTCGTGAGGTGGTCTTAAAAATTTAAAGTAGAACATGAAATCGATTATGGTCGCATCAATACAATTGTAAAGTATAGTAGACGTATTATTAGAGATTTTTCTCACGAGTCAGATTATATTGACTTTTTCATTATATAGATGTCGCATCGGAAATTGCTGCTATAAAACGCACGTAACTTTTATAATACATTTTATACCCAAAAATATTTGTGGGGGTGGTGTAAGGGGTGTGAGTAAGGAAAACTAAAAACAATTTTAGGAGGTTACCTGTCTGGATGTTATAACGGGTTTTCCAATAGGAAAGACACAATTTAAAATGGTTATAATGGCAAATCTACATATTATATTTTGACATTTTTGGTTGACATTAATTGTTAAATCGTTTTATGAAAATCAGTGCTCATTTGTGAATACTGAGAAAAATTTAAGGGACGACATTATTCAGTTAATCGACTCTACTATTCTTCGTATATATTGTAGACAAATTTGAAAGTAATTTTTTTTACACGATACAAGAGTACCAGTACGACAAAGAAATGCATGCACACAAGAGAGTATTGATTTGGTAGCAGCAAGTGTAAGAAAAAATAAAACGCAAATTATCGGTTCCACGTCGTTCTCAACAATTAAATCTTTCTCGAAAATTTTAAGAAAATATTTGGATCTACATCCTTACAAAATTCAACTGGCTCAAGAACTGAAAATGAACTTGAAAATGATGAACAATTTTATCGAGAATTTTTATTCAGTTATGAGGCTCATTTTTGGTTAAATGGTTATATAAACAAACAGAATTGTAAAATTTGGAGTGATTAAAATCCACAGGAAACTGTTCAGACACCATTATATCCAGATAAGGTCACTGTGTGGTGTGCAATTCATGCTGGTGGAGTGATTGGTCCATATTTCTTTGAAGAAAATGGTCGAAGAGTAACAGTCAAATGAGAACGATACAGAACAATGTTTAATGATTTTTTTTTCCTGCTGTTGCTGAGAATAATCTGGTTTCAATAAGGCGGTGCCACCTGCCACACAGCCACCTTAACAAACGGTTTATTGAAAAGCAAGTGTATCAACTGCCGTGACAACTGCCGTATCAACTGCCGTGACACCCTGTTATTTCATTACTATTTTATACCAATTGATTTGTTATTACGCCTGCGAGTTCTGCATGCTGTTAGTACAGTGAACTTTTAGGCGAATTAATATAATTGAAAATGACTTGCATTATCGGTGCAAATCGGTTTACAAATTGTACGATAATTTTTATTGGTTGTTATTGTGTTAGTGGATTTTGCTGCTGCATTCAAATTTTGTTTTCCTTTTTTTTTCTGGGAGAGAACACAAGATTTTTTAAGTTGGTCATTCAGACAATGGTAATCTTTTGGTGCAGAAGTTTTGATAGCACTCAACACTCGATGGGCAAATAACGATAAAACAAGTGGTAGTCGCTTTGAAAAGTTCGTTGTGAATGGAATCGAGTATTTTTGTGTGTAAATGAAAATACTCCTTAGTAATTTGAAAACAAAACAAATAAGCGGAAAAACATTACCAAGGAAGTTAGTCGCTGAAGAGGAATGTGATTTCTCTTTTCCATCAAAAAGTGTTCTTGGTGGTTTCCTGTCACGCATCCAATGTTTTGTTTACGTTGGCTTAAAAAGTAAAAACTCAAAAGTATGAATTACTTAAATAAAAGTCTGTGTTTTCATTGAACCTTTATGGTGAATCTTTTTGGAAATAAAGCTCTTGTAATGTACAGGAAAGAGCGTATGTTTTAGTTCGGCTTAAAGAAAATTCATGATGGGCAAACATACTACACATAAAGCGACGTAGTGGCTTGTTGGGGATTTTAGCGGCGAGTTTTTCTTCGGTAACCGGAGCCATTTTGCGGGGCAAGCGGTTGGCAAAGTCGAGGACAGGGACGCGTAGCGTCATGCGGCGAGGGTGAAAGATCGGCGGTGTTTTCCGAGTCGGTGTTTTTTTTTTTAATAAGTCTGAGTTTTTTTATTTCTTCTTTTTCTTTTAAGTATAAAGCCCTAGAGACAATTATTTAAGTTATATTTTTTTTCTTTAACTTTTGTTTTTCTTTGCGTCTTGTGGTAATCTTTACTTCAAATGTAAATTTAGCCTTACTTGAATTGCCTAGCGACATTTTGTTAAAAATTGATTAATCACTGTTGTTCTTTTTTCTTTTTATATAAAGCTACATGTCCATTTTGGTTGCAGGTGCCGTGCCCCCGGATGTAAGAAAGCGCTTTTTTTGCTCAGTTTACATATTTACCAATTTAAAATGTTGCTTTTTGTTTTTTCTTTGAATATATTCTTCCTTTCTAACTTTTTTTATTATTTTATAATATTTACAATTACAACATTTGTGATCTTTTTTTTTACTTTTTTTTCTTAAATTTTCTTTTTTTTAATAAATATAATTTTAAATATGAACATGTAAGTGTTGGAGTGAGTCGCGGAATGTTTCCTTTCTTTCTTTATTTTTTTTCTCGTATTTCTGAACGGGTTTTTGTAATGTGACCCGGAAGATCTCCCGAGTGTACCACCCACGGCCAAAGGACCCATCACCGAATGAGCTAGCGGCAAAACAAAAGAAGTCTGTACAGTGGGAGGGTCACAATTTATTCCATCATCAATGGAAAAATACACTAATGTTTTTCCCTTTTGGCAACGGCATTCTGAACCCGGTGTCGGTACAAGATTTGGCCCAGTTAATTATCCTTCCAGGCCGTGTGATTTACTCACCTTGTGATTTCTTTCTTTGGGGATATGTTAAGTAACAAGTGTATGCTGATAATCCAACAACAATTGAGAAATTAAAAATGAACATTGAACGTGCTATTGATGAAATACAGCCATATTTATGTGAAAAAGTGATGATAAATTGGGCTGACAGGATGCAGTACGTACGGAGAAGTCGTGGTGGTCATTGGCATGATGTAAGTTTCCATACAAAATGACATAATGTAATCTTTCAAAACTTTATAAAAAAAAATTTTGCCCTCACTGAATAATTTATGCGGCTTTTTTAAATTTTTTAATTGTATCATTCCTATTGGGAAACCTTTTATTACTTACCATACTGGCTTTATCAGTTGGAGCCTGCAAGGCCTTTGAGATTGATAATATAATAAAGTTATGTACAATGACCATATAAACACCATTTCTGTTTTTTTTACCAACTATTTTTTATTTGGCATACGCTACATTTGAATTAAACAGTTTAGTAGGGTTCACTAGCAATGCAGACATCAGCCTTTTATACAAAAACTTAATTCGATGCAAATAGCAAGCTCTAACCTTATCTAAAATTTAATAATATTAATTAATTGTTTTACTTATATTGATATATTTGATCTTTGTTTAATATACATTTAATATAATTTGATTTAATTAAAAATTTAATTATATTGCAACGTGGGTTTTAAAATATAAAAGTTTAATTTCTCCAACTTGTTCTTGGATAATATAGTTAATTAGTTAAATAATTAACTATGCTAAACACAAAACTATCAATTGAAATTGATTTCTTTACTTTCAAAAAAATCGATCAGCATTCACACGGTGTTATTGAATCATAATAAATCTTGTGGCTTTATCTACAATATGTGAATGTAAAATTTTTTTTCAAATTAAATTATTATCTTCGACTATTATTTCAGGAAGCAAAGTCCGAGATGCGACTTATTCGTTCTCTCTGGGTAACTCTAAATGCATCAGGCGCTCCAGTAGAGGCGATGCAGGGGAAATTATAATTAAAGTTATTGACACTACATGTCATGGCGAGTTATTATCACCGTAAAACCAATACCAAATCAGCGTCTGTTCTCCGGAAGGTAGATTCTGATAAAGTGACCATTGCTTTTATTTTATTTTATTAACATATTCCACCAAACACACAATTATTACGTGAAAATTGTCAAATTCGCAATAATCCATTATTTACACGTTTTAGTCATTTTTTATTATGTATTAATAATTTAGTTTTAAATTTTGTAATTTCGATTTAATTCAATACAAAAATTGTTTAAAAATTGTATTCACACCAAAACTCACAACTAAATTGTCATTTTATTGCAGTTACACTTTTAGTCACAAAAAAGTGACAAAGTCACAATAAAATGTTATTTGTCATTTGTCACTTGATCAGAATCTACTCCCAGGTTAGGGAAGGCTGACACATAGATGGCGCATCTAATGAAAAATTCAAATATGATTTCTAAAAAGTACCAAGCTTCAAGGCTGCCGCATGAAAATAGTCTCGAGCTAAAAAAAGTTAAAAATTTGTGATATATATTGCAAATTGATGTTGTAAATTATTGTTGTTGTAATGCAATTGTTGTTGTACCGCCGTTTTGAGATCACACATTCTTAACTTTGTTGGTTCGGCTCGAGAGTCAAGACACATTTCATGCGGCCGCCATCAAACTAAACGTGTCACAATTTTATGACAAGCAGACTACCGCCAGGAAAAATACCGTTCATGCAAAGCAATGGGTTGGTAAGAGTTATAGGAACTCTGCTCCATCAAAAGCAACCGTCAAACGTGGGTTTGCTGAATTTAAAGGTTGTCGTATAACAACCGATGATGTTGGTCGCCCAAATTCGGTAGTTATTCCAGAAAAGATAAATAGTGCACAATTTGTTTTGGAAGAAGGTAAAGTGAAGTACATGAACTATTTCGTATGAACGCTTGCTCGGAAAATGTACACAGTCCGCTTCGCTCTCATGTCTACGAATTCCAGAGAAACTCGTTGAACTGTGTATGTTTAACGTCTGGGCCTGTATAATACTTTATAATATATATGCCATTACATTATATCCAATATTGACTATGTAATTTTTGCATTTTCAAGATTTTTCGTTGTTCGGATGATATACGTCATATCCGACATTGAAATATTTTAGAAATACGAGTATTCGTACTAAGCTGTATCAGCCTAAAAATCAATCTGTAAGCTTATTGTGGGCTCATAAATCTCCTACTGTTATTTAAATTCCTGCCCTATTGAACGCGATGGACATTTGCTTCGCGAGCTGATAAACAGTAATTCTTTACTGATCGGTTTTTTAGATTATCAGCTCAACAGTGGTAAAGAAGTTTAGAAATTACACCGAATCCCCAATGCAAAATCTTTTCCTTATGACTTTTACACTTTTCATAAGGAAACTAACAACCTAACAAATAAATTGTATGCTTTTTGAATTCTCAGAATGATGCAATAAACTGGAGTGGGATTTTGCACAAAAGGCGAGAAGCGAGTTTACGTTTGATTTCTCGCCTTTTAGTTTTGTCCAACAGTTTTATAGCGATTATGCACAAATCGACAAAACTAAACGGCGAGAAAATTGAGCAACTATGGATTTAGCTGTCAAAATGTCATTTTGTGTTTAAAATTATTTGTGTCAGTTTGCGGTTTAGTGTTGTGTTCAATTTTTTTTAGATTTTAGTGATATTTTAATAAGACAATTTGTCCATTGTTATTGTTTACACAATACACAATACAATATGAGAATTATCCGGTCTCATCAGGGATGATTTACACCCTTTTGACATCGATGGTACAAGGTAGTTAATAATTAATCGTATAAATTTTATTTATGTATTTAATTAACGTAATATTTAATCCTAAAGATTCCAGGAACGATATCGACTTCTGACAGGTTTATTAGTTAATTTAATTAATAGTATCGAGGAATATTTTCCAACCCGGTATCATACCGCAATACTGAAAAGAAGATGTATGCAAATAATGAAAAATATAAGAATGAAAATGACAAAATAAAAGATAAATAAAAATATATACTTTGTTTTTTGACGTTTAGTATGAAACTATAATCTAACTATGCAATATACAACATACCGCCCCGATGGTACAACATACCGACACTGGTTCGTGACATATTAGTATCTTAAACTGGAACACTCTGTATATTATTGCAAACCAATCAATTATATCGTATATTTATACCATTCCTAAATACGTTTACACCTACAATATTTTAAACATCTTGGGTTTATTTATATTTTTCCGTGATGTAAAATGTCTGAATTTTATAGTTCTTATAGTTTATTAATGAAAAAGAAACACAATACATATAATTATTTGCCTTTAAGAAAATAAGATAAAAAGTAATTTTGGATTCTGTGACTTAAAAATTTAAATTATAAATATTAGAATGAGTAAATTAATTAAGTTATCCTTACGAAATAGTTGGAATATTTCTAGGTTTGAATTTTGTGCTTTACAAAATATTTTGTAATATGTAATAAGAGTTTGTTTAGAATTTTAGGAGTAAATCAAAATATTCGGCGGTATTCAACTCGCGGCCCCGATAAGTCTGTAGATGAGGAGAAAATACTTAATGAGCCGATCAAATATTTTGGTTCCGGTGCGGCTTCTTGGCAAGCCAAGAGTACACGAATGGGGCAAATTGAAAAGGATACTATATGGTTTCAACCGTATGTAGTCATCGGTAGTGTTGCTATATTTCTATTATACTTTTGCTGGCTGCGCGAGGAGAGCGATATTGATGAAATCTTCACGAAGAATTTATTTGATCAAGTCGATGGTATGGAACAAACACAATTAATTTTGGCATACAGGTATAATCTAGACAACGGAATAGATGTATCCCAAATTGAGAAACGGATGAAAGAATTGGGAATATCTCCAGAATCAATAGAATTTAAGTAAAGATAGTTTTTTAGTTTAAAAACGTAGTATGTAGTATGTACATATAAATGTGTAATAAATTTCGTATTACCAGATGAGAATACTAATGATACAAAAAGTAATTCGTTTTTTTTCTGCACATTGGTAGTACCGGTCCAAAAATGACAGATTTTTATTTTTTCTCGAAATAATAGTTTCTGATTGTTTTGTGCGCACATATTAAATCAAAAATTTATTATAACACATAAATGATTAATCTAAATAATAAAACAACAATTAGTTAACACAATTATGTATTGTTTACAATGTTTAATACCGGTGTTATTAATACCAAAACCAACAAATCCAGCTCTGATGCAAACCCACGTCATGTTCATCGTCCTGTATCTAATCGGATTTTTTCTCGAACGTAAACCATGCACAATCTGTAGTCTGGTATTTTTAACCGCTGTGTTCCTGATATGCTATAGTGGCGTTGGTAATTGCTTATTCTGGGGCAATTGTGATGGCCATTTATGCGATAACGGATAGAATGGATAAAATTCTGCCACCACTTTTTAACTTCTCACTAACGTTTAGAAAGTTAAGATAAATCGAATTGATATCCCAAGAAAATTGAAATAGATATGAAAAACCACAACAAAATTAAAATACTCCTAAGTTTTTATGTAAACGTGTAAGTTTTATTGTTTAAAATGCAATTAAATTAAATCTGGGTTCAATTAAAGATTTGTTTATAAAAATTGTGTAAAATGTAGAAATGGTGGAAGTTGAAAACTGCATTATCGATTATCCGAATTTATTTGTTTTAATTTGTTTGTAAATATTTATTTATTATAATAATTTTGTTTTCAATTATTATTTTAGGTCTAGAATAGTAAAACAAGAAAAAATTAATTTAGATAAAATAAAAAATTTTGTGGAGCCAAAGTTTACGTAAAATAAAAAAATTATAAACTTGTGATTTTAAAACTGTAAATAAAACAACAAATTGAAATACACATGTTTACGTTTTTATTTCAATTAAAACCTATAAAATAAATACACGATACCATGTTTGTTCTTAATTTCGTCGGCGGCGTACTCGAGATATTCGCCAAGAGTTTGGTTCCTCGTATTTGTTGTACAATGGCTCCAACCGTTGGTTCTTCTTGAACTTGCTCAGTTTAGTTGGATCTGAAAAGCGGAAGAATGAGGGCGCAAATTCGACCAACCATTTAGGATCGATTGTGGTTACTTCACGCATATACTCCTTTGTGGTTTGTACCAATTCATGGTAGACTACCCATTCTGGTTGTCTATTGAACAACGCCGACGATGGATGAATATATACGACCTGGCTATCGACAAGGGTACGATACCCTTCCTGTGGGTCCTTTTTGGCTGCATTTCGGAAGAAACCAGAACATATCGTTTTCTGTACTCGAACAGTATTCTTTCCTGCTGATACAACATCCAACTTATGACGATCCATAATTCCAAGCAATTGTTTACGAACATCTTGTGCTCGTTTTAATGTTCTGATCTGAACAAAATTCTCATAACACCAGGCATTCGAAAATTTATTATTTTTCCACGAGTTGTACACCGCTAACAATGTCAAATGGTCTCCTTCCATTTGATTAAATTTTGCTTTTTTCTGATCGGCAATCGATTGTTTGTCCTTCGGCCTGTAAAACACATTTTGCACACTCAACATTGACACGATTGTTAAAATTTCGTCGGAACACTGAAGAGCAACCGACATAATAAGCATTTTCGAAAGATTTGGTTCAAGTGGAAACTCAGCCATTCGGCGCCCAAGCCTTGTAAGTAGCCCTTCATCGTCCAGCGCTGATAGTGAATGAAGCGTTTCGAGAGCCATAACTAAGGACTCGACTGGCGGCGCATCCATAAAATCAAAATGAAGCAAATCATTGATCCCCATAGTTTTTAGTTGAAGTACTGTTGTAGCCAAATTTGTCCGCTGAATTTCGGGCACTGGAGTTGGCAACATTTCATCACGATACGCTCTTTCAGTGTATAACCGATATGTTTTACCGGGACCCGTTCGACCGGCACGTCCAGCACGTTGTTTAGCTGCAGCTTGCGAAATTGGTGTAACCACGAGAGAATCCATGCCCGTTTTAGAATTGTAAACTTTCTGTTTCACAAAGCCTGGATCCACCACATAGTAAATTCCATCAATAGTCAGCGACGTTTCGGCAATATTTGTAGCAATAACAACTTTACGACTTCCGGGAGGAGCTGGTTCAAAGATCCTTGTTTGCATTTCTGATGGCAGGGCGGAATACACAGGCAAAATAATTAATTCTGGAACATCTGGGCCAAGTGACTTCATTCGCTCGTATAAAATTTCACAAGCCGTATCGATTTCTTCTTGGCCCGTTAAAAACAGTAAAATATCTCCAGGCGGCTCACGCAAATGAATTTGCATTACTGTAATAAGACTTGCATCCAAATAGTCGGTTTCTGGTTCTTTTGTATATAAAATCTCGACCGGAAAAGTTCTGCCGGGAATTGTAAAAATTGGTGCCTCGAAGAAATACTGTGAGAATTTAACGGCATCCAAAGTAGCAGATGTTACTATTAATTTTAATTCGGGACGCTTTTGCACAGCCTGCTTCAATAATCCAAAAAGAACGTCCGTGTGTATTGTCCGTTCGTGAGCTTCATCCAACATGATAACGGCGTATGACTTCAGATCCAAATCCATCAAACATTCTCGTAACAACATACCGTCCGTCATGTACTTTATTACGGTTTCAGGAGACGTGCAATCTTCGAAACGGATTGTATATCCAACTTCCTGACCCAGGCGGCAACCAAACTCTTCAGCCACACGTTTAGCGACCGACATAGCGGCCACACGTCGAGGTTGTGTACAAGCAATCTTTCCTCTTGCTATAAATCCACTTTCTGCTAGATATTGTGTAATCTGAGTTGTTTTACCAGAGCCTGTCTCCCCAATGACAATCAAAATTTGATTATCTGTTACAGCCTTAATAAGAGCATCGCGAAGTTTATATATCGGCAAACTTTTTCTCTGCTCAACCAAACTCATATCCGTTTTCTTACCGAACGATGATTTTTTGCCGCCAATAACATGTTTTTTCCATTCTGGTACGTCTTGTGTGGTTAAGCCAATTCCACGAACATTAGCAGCCAATGTTCTTGAATCTTCTTCAGGTAGCGGATCAATCCAATTCTTGTTCAAACTTGTGGGAATTGTATCCATTTCTTGTTCCCTCTGCAACATTTTCTGTTCTCGCCGTTCCTTTGCAAGAGCAGATTGCATCATGGCAGCTTGGGCTAATGAACCATCAGGATTCTTAACAATACGAACAGGCGATAGGTCATGAAGTGCTCTTCCATGCCCTTGCAGAAAAGGTGGTTCTTCTTCTACGATTTCAATTTCTATGTCGGCCTCATCATCTTCATCTTTTGGTAAAAGACCAGTTTCCTCATCAAAATCTGGTAATTCACTTCGATCAATAACACCAGACGATATCATTTGTTTGATCTCCCATCGCTCGGGTGATGAAATTTTGGTTACCCGCTTCCGTGTCGGCTCGTCCTCGCCATCTAAATTACCTCCTTGAAGTTGCAGCATTGATGTTCCACTTATCGGTCTATCCGGATTACGGCTTGACAATTCATCCGCGTGTAAATGAGAGTGTGATGCTGGATTTATATCCTCTCCTGTGGTCTGATCTACATCTTTCATTGAAAGCGAAACTTTTTGCCCGGTAACCGAAATTACCTTCACTTTTACGTTGTTCCCTCTTGACACCACTTCGGTTACATTAGTAACGCGCCCTTCTGCCCTCAATTGTGAAATATGAACTAACCCCTCCCAACGTTTTTTTAGACCCATTATTTGAACGAAACATCCAAATTGCACAATATTCACTACTTTGCCGTTGTATATCTTTCCTGGATCTGGATCATCATGTATTGGAGATACACTTCGGTGTTCGCGAGAATTACTTCGTCGACGATTTTTGTCGCGTGATCTACTCCTACGATCGCGTGATCGACTTCTTCGGCCGCGTGATCTACTTCTCCGATCGCCCCGTGAACGGCTTCTACGATTTTTTGAACGAGACCGACGTTTCCGATCATGAGATCGACTTCGATGTCGCCGATGCTCTTTCGATCGACTTGTAGAGCGGCGTCGTCGATCTCTGGACCTACTTCGCCGTTTTCTGTCCCTGGATCTACTTCGATCACGACTTTTTTTTCTTTCTCGATCCCGATCTCGACTTTTTCTACGCTCGCGATCCCTAGATCTGCTCCTACGTACTTTGTCTTTTTCGTTTTTTTCTACTTTATCTACTTGTTTCAGTTTTGTCGTTTTTGAGGGAGCTAGCGCTTCCAATTCAGCAAATGCATCGTCCACCTCAGTGCTAACCTCGACGATTTTCTTCTTCTTTTTTTTCTTCTCGTCTCCCGATTCTTCATCAGAGAAATCGCACGATTTGTTGGGGATGGCTAAGCCAGGAAACTTAAACGCTAGTGATTCTTTTTCGTTCTCACTCATAAACTTTTCGGTCGACATCGATTCATCCGGAGGTTTCATTAGCTGAATTATTCTTAATAAATTTGAAATAAACGAATCTGAAAATTCGGCACCATTTTCCAGGAGTTTTTGTTTGAATCCAGATAGAGTGGGATTATTTTCAGCTATATCGATTATAAACTCCGCTAAATAAAAAAAATTACGATTATAAGACAAAACGTTATACGAACAAGAAACGTTTACAAGCTTACCCAAATCTTTATCGTTTATACCCAGATGATTATCCAATTCTGTACATATTTTTGATACTAATGATAAATGTTCCAATTTTTTCAGTTCTTCCATAATTATTTAAATAATTTTAATTATTTTAACACAAAAACTAAAACGTTTCAACAATGGATTAAATTTCTGACATTCGTGTTGTTTTGGATGGATTCTGACGTCTGCCAAATGTGTATAATTCATGCTGTCAAATGCATGCAAATCTAAGTGGTATAATAATTGGTATAAAAAGTAGCTCCATTTTTTACTATTCCTTACCTATTCGTGACTTGTTCTTTTATTGTTTCGAAGCGAGCATAGATAACTAAAAAAGCCGTTTTTCTATTTTATCAGAGCGATCGATCAATTATTTTTGCACGTGATATTGTGATTGTTCTCTTTCTAAATTTTTCTGATTTTATACATCACAACAAGTAAACATTAATTTTCAGACAAAGGCAAAAGAGGGGGGGTCGATTAGGTAAGGATTCCTTGTTTTCAGTTACACCAAATAACTTTAAAAGGCTTTATATTAAGGAATTTCGGGTCCTCGTCAATGTGAGTTTTTCTTTTTTACATATGTATAATTTTAAAATACATACAGCTCTCATAGTGATTAATATTTTTTCTTTACACATCTCTACAAATTTGTTCGGACGTAACACCACACCATTCGCAATGTTTTTATTTTAGGTTAATAATTTTATATTTTGTAAATTAACAAATTTTATATCCATTTTGTGTTTGGAACACGTCACCAAAACATGGAATACGTCAGCGATGAAATAAAAAAATTTGCAAGGACTCATGTACTGCGACTGCAGCAGCATGACAACGAGGAGCTGCGGAACCTACTGGAAGCCTTTAGAATTAGTGGTTCCTTGAGCCGATTAAATCAAAGGACTAGCAGAGCTGGGATGAAACAATAGGTCTCATTCCATAAGAATAGACTACTAAAACAATAAAACAGTTACTAGATAATCTATATGATTAGTTGTAATATTATACAGAAATAAAGATAAATTAAGAAATTTTAAATTTGTCTGTATTAATTACTTTAAAGATTTTCGGCTTTTTTATAGACAAATATTATTTTCTATGACATTCACATTGTTTGAGACCTTTCGGGCCACCTTTCGGACCTTTCAGGCCAATACCTGTACACACAAATACCCTTGGGGTTAATGGGGGGTTGAGTGAATTTTCTACTTCTTTTTAGTAGAGTATTGTAGGTAAATGACCTCATTTTTTGGTGGCCCGAAAGGTCTCAAACAATGTGAATGTCATAGAAAATAATATTTGTCTATAAAAAAGCCGAAAATCTTTAAAGAAATAAAGATTTCTTAAAAAAAAAAAAAAAAAAAATTGTGTTTTACTAACCAATCGTTTGGGAACGGCAAAAGTACCATGTCATAAATTTAGTTTTGTTTGTGTTTTGAACCAACTTACATATTTGTGTATTCCTTTCAAACTTATTGTACTTCAAATCAAGTGCAATTTTTTATCAAAGACGTCATTACATACTATGATTTTTTACTCACACATTTGTGTGGTTTGGACTTTAATAGAGCCATTTTGTGGTTGAAAAGGGATATTTTATAAAAAAACACAATTGTAAAACATTTCGTGTTTAATAAAACGACACGTAAAAAATAAATTCACTCCTCAAAATTTAGTATAATTTTGCTTTTGTCAAATTATGCTAAATTTAGAGGAAAGTGAATTTATTTTTTACGTGTCGTTTTATAGAACACGGCATTACTTGTCATTTCGCTTTTCAATTTTGCTTTCAATCTTGCGGTCGCACGCTCTTAGGAATAAATTGTTTATTTTTCTCTTTTTCGTTTTTCGATAAAGTATCACTCATAAAATACGTAGGTGATAGAATAAGAGTAGAACGACATAATGTTTTCTTCGATTAGGTAGAGATCACACTAGAAACAACGAAATTGATAAATGAAAAAACGTTAAATTTTATTCGTGATGAAAGAGATGTAAATTTCGATAATATCGAAAAAAGTGATGTTAAAACATCCCACCCCTGATATTTTTGTTCGCTTCGATTTAATAAGGCTCTCCCCAAATTACTCATTTGTGATTTTCAAAGGTTAACAATTGTTGTTTGAACTTTCGGCTTGAAAAGTTGATATAAATTGATATTTTAAACTAAGGTGTGTTGTTGTTTAAACTTACAGAAAAGTTCCAGTTACTCTAAACAATATAAAAACGGAAAATGCATTTACATTTAAGTCTCTCTCAATTTGAGTTGTTTAACGTAAAAAGACTTTTGTTCAGGTCCTAATTCGAAAACAATTTGATGTTATTGATATACGTGAACCAGCAAGCGCATAACGGCATTAGAACGACGATGTAATGGCGTTTCTAGTATTCGCCACAGTACTTCAGGAGCGCTGACATAGTCGGCGTCGATAAAAGTAACAATTTCATTACGAACCATTCTTTGGCCATCATGAGTTTCAATACAAGATTGTTGCAGTGACATCCTTTGTAGATACGAGTATATTTGTACGTTGTATTTGACTGCCCTCAATGACGTACACATAATCACATTGATGTGAGCGTTATATATTAGGAGTTAATACTAGATGTGTGAAACTATAAAACGATTGTTCATCGTATTGTTCCGACCTTTTCGCCCTGCATTTTTGAGACATGATTTACCGTTAGATCATCCATCAGTTCCTTCAAATTAAGCTTCAAAACACTTGCAACTCAATTGCTGCGACCAAGTGCAGTTTCACTTCATATCACGTGCGATGTTATTTTAGACTACCTTGAGGTTGTAACGAAAGTGATGAACAGGTCGAAAGGTCCAAATTGGCTAAAATTTAATATTGTATATTGAAGTTTCTGATGCATGCTTCTTCGTGCTCTTTCAAATGAAGACGGTAAAATAACCGGAACTCTAGTGGCGTGCGTGGGCAGTATTTGCAACATCATCTGCAAGTCGTTGATACATATCAAAGTGTAGTTAGCTCTGTTGAAAACGAATAAAGTTTAAGTTGTTAGCCACGACTTGAAAATATGAGACAACGATCCATTATGAATAGCATAGGAAATCGTGTAAGTCATGGAATCAAGACTGGGACTCAACATTTTGGAGTTTTAGCACTGTTTCTCGGGATTTTCAGGATTGCCTGGATAAATTCGAATATTACTGTAAAATAATCGTCATAATCTAAAAAAAAATGTGGCTATTTCAGTGGTTGTTGCAGCATTATAGTGTCTTCCGGACTTTTATTAATTTGAGTACCTTTTCTGCCGTTTTCCGTCAAAAAACATTTTTTTCAATACACACAAGACATAGTAATATTTCGTAATCAAATTAAGTCATGTAGCAATTCTGAAACTCAGAGTCTTAATATCGTTGCCTTATGTGAAGCGGCGTGATCGTATACGATTGTCGGATTATTATCCATTGGGGCCGCAGTCATTTAGGCTGATTAAACGGTGGACTGGGACCAACGGGTTTCTGCTATTTTCAAGAGAGCAGACAATATAAGTTAGACATCTGGGGCTCTATTCTTGAACTATTACGAAAATTTTCGGTACCTAAAATTTTCGTAACACTGTTTTCGTAATCGTAATAGAGAAATCATAAATTGCTATTCTTGAAACCATTACGAAAATAAGAAAGAGGGGAATAAAAAATAATGACATTTCGTAATGAGGTGATTAAAAATGTCATTCCAATTGAAAACTTTAAGCGAAACGGACGTTTTTTAAATTATTGTTTTGTATTTTTGCGCTAAATAATGTTAAATTTTAAATATTTTATTATTAAATATTAGATTTTAAATATTTTATTTTATAATATAAATTATTATCCTCTTCCGTCGTGTCCTTCCACTATCCATAAAAAAAAATCTAAAATAACGTAAAAATTTATTGATCACAACTCCATTTCTATTTGATGTCCAAAATAATGTTTTGTTCGAGGTAATAATAAACATTCTCTTTTGTCCTTTACATTGTATTTCCTAAAACAAAAGACATTTTTGTTTATACCCGCCTCTCTAGGTAATTTGGGATGAGTTTTATTTTACGTTTGACCAGTTTTATCTTCTGTTCACTACTACTTGTTTATATTTGGGAAATCCATAATTTTTATTTAGCTACAAAAATTTAAATATTTTGGCATTTCGTTGTAACAAGTATTAATAAATTATTGATAATATACATGATATATAAATTTTTATATATGTTATATTAGATTTTTTTTTACTATGGATAGTGGAAGACAGGGTAGATGCCAGATCACGTTGGGCAAAAAAGAAATTTTAATCGATTTTTTGGAAACTAATCCCAAATTAAACAGTGGCTGACTCAGTGAAATATTTTTGTTGTTCCCTATATCCTGCCTGTGGACCAGTAAAGTTTGAAGACACTGAGTTGGTGGCATTATTGGACCCTAGCGGCCAAACTCAATAGTGGCCAAGGCAAAATCGGAAGGGTTTTTGCATCGAATCAAGACGGGGGACGAAAAGTGAATTCACTACGACAACCCAAAGCGCAGAAAATCGTGGGGTAAGCCCGGTAATTCATCAACTTTAACCGTGAAACCGAATACTCATCGCAAGCCAAGAAGCTAACGCTGTGCATCTGGTGGGATCAGTACGGAGTGATCTACTATGAACCACTCCGGCCTAACGAAACCATCACTGGAGAACGTTATCGACAACGCTTGGCTTATTTGCATCAATTGATTTTTACAAATCATTTAGTAATTTATAAATAAAGATTCACATTTGACGGGCAGTAACCCAACGGTTACTCTCGTTTGAGTTTACATAATTGATTATATTTCTCTGTCCTAATACAACTGCCCAGTTCTAAAGGTTTCTGTCTTTGAAGTCTTCTTATTGCATTGGTGGTGCTCAACAATCTTCGTATGTTTCCATTTTGGTGCCGAGATATCCGCTGAATGTGTTTCTTTGACATATTCCATGTTTAAGTCCCTATGTAGGTTATCATTTCTGATGTACCATGATGCGTTAACAACGCAACGCACCACTTTGTTTTGAAAACATTGTTTCATTTGTGTGTTTGTCTTCTTGGTACAACCCCAAAGTTGAATACCATAGGTCCATACTGGTTTAAGTATTTGCCGATATAATAGCAATTTATTGTGTATTGTAAGCTCAGAATTTCTACCTATTAGCCAATATATATTTGATGTTCAATACTTCTTTTTTCTTTTTAACAAGCTCTTTCCATCTAACCTTGCAATCGAGAGTCATGCCGGGGTAATTGGTTATATTTGCATTTTAAACCTGCCTTGAATTGAGTTCCACTGGAATCCAGTTAACTTTCTGGTTTGTGAAGTTTACGTGAACCGATTTTGCTTCGTTTATGCTAATGCGCAATTTCTTTGTCCAGCTACTCATTAAGTTGGTTGCTTGTTGAAGTTTTGTCGATGCTTCTGATATACATTTTCCAGTTGTCAGAATAGCTGTATCATCTGCAAATGTTGATATGGTAGCACCTTCTGTATTTGGCATATATCTGGTGTACAGGATATACAATACGGGACCCAGTACGCTACCCTGTGGTATGCCTGCTGCTATTCTCTTTAGTTCAGAGTAATCCATTATATTTTACCCGGAAATGCCGATCTGCGATGTAAGGCTTAAGAATTTGATAGAACTGCTTATTTAGATCTCGATGCAATTTAAATTCAAGTCCTCGGTGCAAAATTTTGTCGAAAGCTTGTGCTACATCTAAGAAGATACTGGAATATATTTTCTTTTTCTTAAGTGCGTCTTCTAATACGTCCGTTATTCTACGAACTTGTTCTATCATAGAGTGATTTTCCCTAAATCCAAATTGATGTTGTGAAATTAAATTTCGATCTTCTATTATTTTCTTGAGCCTCTTGAGCAGTAATTTTTCAAATATTTTTGAAATGGCAGGAAGTAGTGAAATCGGCCTGTACGACTTTTTGTCGTTTGTTGGTTTGCCTGGTTTAGGAATCACTTTAGGAATTACTTCGGCAACCTTCCACTGTCGTGGGGCATATTTTAGTCTGAAGTTAATTAATAATTCCTGTAATGTTACAGATCGTATATTATGGTCATCAATTTTGCTGATTGTTTTGTTAATTTTGTAACGTTTGAAAGGTTTCTTCCAAGTGAGCCGCACATAAAGTAGCTGTTGTTTCAGTTTATTGCACAGATAATTGAGGATTTTTTTATTTTCTGGTGCGCGTGTCCTTTATTTATTTATTTAAATATTAAAGGAAATCGATTTAGTACATTGCAATTATGATTTAAAATTTAACAAAAGTAAAATATAAAATATATTAACAAAAAAGAAATATAAATTAAATTTAAACATAAAATTTTAAAAATAGAATATAAAAAAAAATTAATCTACTCACACTTAGATTGTAAATAAATAAGAATTATACAAAAACAACTATTTAAATTAACAGTTAGTACTTCAAATATGAAACTGTCAAAGGACTTATAAAAAATTTAGAAAATACGATTTTAACTTGTTTTTAAAACAATTTTTGATAAATTAAAATCAAATTGATCGACTACGGTTTTGAATGATTTTGCTGATCGATTAATGGGGTTGTTGTCGCCATAGTTGGTTGGGTGGTGTTCGAGTGCCAAAAATTGATGATTACGCAAAGTCCTGCTTGGGACATTTATGGGTATGTTTGCCTGTATGAAGGATCCTGAAGTAGACGCCTGTTTTCAAGTGTGCACATGTTATATTCTTTGCACCTTGTAGAGTAAGGAGGTAAGCGCGCCACATTTTCATAAAATGGTATGTTGTAATCATAATTCCAACCAGTTTTTTTCAACAGGAATATAAGAAATTGTTTTGTATGCTTTCGATTCTGTTCATGTGTACAGCGTAAGAGAGGCTCCAAACCGTTACAGCATATTCCACTTGAGATCTTACATTAAGCGTGCGTAATATAATGTGCGTATAGTAAGTGCGTATATCCGTGAATTCCCCAGTCCACCGGTTAACAAAGCCAAACATGTAGTTAGCTTTAGCAATACAATTATCTATATATGACAGTTAAAACTAACGTTTTCAACAAATGTGACTCCCAGATCAATAATCTCACGTACTCTTGGAACTTCCGCGCCATTTATTTTATATGCCGAAGTTAATGGATATTTTTTCCGATGAAACGACATAATTTTACATTTCTTAATATTGAGGTGTAATGGATTTTGGATACACCACTCACTAAGTCTGTTGAGGTCATCCTGCAGTTTATCAACATCATGCTCATGTTTAATTGTATGAAAATTATTTTCGGTTATCAGCAAATATTAGAACATTTGAGTGTTTAATTATCTTGGCTATTCTATCGATGAACACAATAAAAATCCAGGTGATCCAATATGCGATCCTTGAGGGATACCAGAGGTCACTTTGATAACATTGGATTTCTCATTCCCAATTAATACATATTGCAGTCGGTCTGTCTGATCGAGTCAGTCGAGTTTGCCAGTCGCTTTGCCAAGTTTTCCTTCCTTCCGTTTCTCACTACTAATTTCCTGACTTCAAGAGGATAATTTTGATTAATACGGGATCCAGTATGATGAGTAGGAGAACGCTCCCATGCTGCTTGTTGAATAGAACTTTTAAATACCTCCCAATTGTACCGTTGTTTCAATTGGCATTTGAAGGTTTATTTACTCTTTAATTAGTTCTTGGAATAGGTCCTAGTGCTGAGTATCATCGCAACACATTTCGCCCATAATATGCCAAAAGACATGACAAAGTGATCTTTCAACACTTCGCCACATGTTGCAAGAGTCGTCAAGGAATCTTTGGAGACGCTTCAATGGGATGTCCTACCCCTCCCTCTGTATTCACCAGACATTGCCCCTTCCGACTACTACTCAATGCGGCCAATAACGCGCGGTCTGGCTGAGCTGCACTTCACTGTACTACGAAGAAGGGTTGATTCTTGATTCATGGGTGGATTCATGACTTCCGTCATTTATGATTAAAAATAAATTACACCACTCAATTTCTCGAACTTTTATAGGATTTACAGTACTACCACAGAATATTATATAACCAGAAGAGACATTGCGTAGACCAAGAAATTTTTTTCCTACCTTAAATTTTTTATAGGAAACATGATTTTATGTTAACTAACTGTTTTTTATTGAATTATGCCGTCAAAGCTTCATTGTGAGACCATAATTGTTTATTTGAAATAAAATTATTCAAAAATAACGAATTTTTCCTACCTTATCGCGAACCGAGGTCAAAAAAATGAGTCCAAATTTTTCCATCATAAACATTGATATTGAAACAAAGAAGTTTCTTATTTCTTTATTAAACCAAATGTATGCCATTTTGATCGATAGCCTTTTGCTATTTTTCTGGTAGAGCCACGATCCCGTCACTATGTAGTATTACTGTGGTTTAAAGGCGAAAAATCGAGACAACTTATTTTCGCAGGCCTCTTTTGAATTTAATGTAAAACCATTAAGATGGTTGTGCATGGACCGGAACAACTGAGAGATCAGGACTATATGGTGGATGCATCAAAACTTCACAGCCAAGCTCTCTCAGTTTCTGCCGGGTCATCAATAATGTGTGTGGTCTAACTTTATCATGTCGGAACACAACGCTTTTTCTGCTGATCAATTCTGGACGTTTTAACTAAATTGCTCGTCTTAAACGCATTAGTTGCTGACAGTAAACATTAGAATCAATCGTTTGGCCAATCCAATCCCACCAAACACACATCATTACCTTTCTTGGCGTCAATCCAGGCTTTGATACCGTTTGGGAAGCTTTACCTTGTTTCGTCAATGATCTTTTTTGCACAACGTTGTCGTATCTTATCCACTTTGCAGATAGAAATCCGGTCCATTAAATGTTTAATTGTTAATTCATGTGGTATCCAAACATCAATTTTTTTTTGTATCCAGCCATTTTTAAATGGTTTAAAACTATTTTGTGATCTATATTTAGTTCTTTACCCATTGCATGGCTGCTTATATGCCGATCTTCTTCAATTTTCTGCATGATTTTATCGACTTTTTCAGTGATGCATCTTTGACATCCATATTTTCAGAACGCAATTTGTTGCCGCGTTTTTACCTTTGTCGTAATAAAATTGCAAAAGATATCGAATTTTTTCATTATTTGTCTCCATGTTTAAAATGTTGTAACTTTTTATTCACTTCACCGATTTTAATGTTTTGTATGTCAAAGTGCAAGTTAAAATGTCACTTTTCAAACACACATAAGAATTGCTACGATCAATGGTTACTGAGATATATGAATGTAAAGCCATCTAACGGGGAAAAAAGGCCACGAACTTTTCACGTACCTATTATATATTCTGTGGTAGTACGAAGATCCATTTAGTACTACGTTAAACGTACTCACGATGTATTTTATATGTACGACGATAAATACACCAACAAAAGTAGAACAAATTATTTTCTTCGCTTTGGTTGTGTAGTACAGAATTTTTTTTCAACTTTGCTTTAGTTCACCTCATTTGAATTTTTGATTTTATATCGTTAACATGTCGTCGATAAAATCGTTAAATTTTTATTCGTGTTTAACCAATTTTTTAGTATAGCTAGTTGATGTACATATAATTATTAAGTATAAATTGTTTACAATATTATGTAGTGTGTGGTTTATTTATGTGCATGAATGGTTTTATTAAAAAAAATAAAAAAAAAAGTGTACAGTGGTAAAATTATGTGTTATGTGATTTTGTGTAGCTTTAAGTAAAGTAAAATATAACAAAAAAAAAATAAATAAAAATTTATGAAAATGCTGCAACCACTTGATGATGAATATTGTGATTATATTTGATAATGTTTATGTTTAAATAATAATTAAATTTAGTAGTTTTTAATGTGTAATAATGGATACAAAATTTTATGAATGACATACACGTAATACACATCACAAGTAATGGATATATCGAAACAGATTAAATGTTTTAAATATATAATATTAGCTTATATTATATTACTAGCTGTAAGTAAAAAATTAAATCAAGTTGGAGTATTTTTATATCAAATTATATATAGTGGTTGTACTTATTAATGAACGATCAAAACTGCATTTTGATCGAAAACTGGATTTTTCTCTCATTCTGAATGTCAAATCAATGCCATGCAATCAATATACCTGATGTAAATTCTATTCAGATAAATATACGAAGAAGAGTATAATAATATTCCGGTTTTTCAGTTCTAGAGAGATCAAGCACAGGTTTTACTTTCCCTACCTAAGCTCCAATTTTCAGTCTAATGTTAAACTAGATGGAATGCAACTACATTGCAATGAACTAAATTATCAAAAATTTGAAAAAATGCTTAAGTTGGAAAAAATAGAGTTTTAAGTACAACAGATCTTAAAATTTCCATTCCCATAAAAATATCTCATGCATAACCGTCATACCAGTGTAGTTTACAATAAATTTAACCAAAATATACAACTCAAACATAATTCTAGTTTTCTTTTAAAACCACCAAAATAAAACTTGATTTCTTGATAGTTTCCTTCTATATTACAAATATATGTATACACAAAATACAACAACATATTATATATAGACAATAATTAAAGTGATTGTATATAAATATCTTGTTGTACATACCAGTTCAAGTAAAAAAAAGTAAAGTAAAAAATCATCACGAATTTAACATTTAAGATTTGTTATTAGATATAATTATTGTATAAGGTTGTATGGGAAGATATTGCGTTTATGTAATGGGTACAGGGCACACATGTTTTGAATCAGACCTAACTTCATCCTAAATCGTAAATTTATTATTTTACTCGACTAAAGACGGCGGGGTGAAATAATCGCAAATCAGGCGGTTTAACCTTACGTGTGTATGATGTGATGTGGCTTAGCATTAAATTTATTTTTTTAAATAGAAATAGATAAGATTTTAAATTTTAATTTGTTATCGTCGTAGACAAAAAATTATGATATTTCGCGTTTTTTTTGTATATTGCACTCATCAAAAACACAAAATTTTACAACCTTTTTTAATTATGAAGTAACTTTAATTATACATTAGGTTTGTGTATTTATGATTAGAGAGATATGATTTAGAGTTTTAGATCATGACTGCTTAAATAAGGAATGTGTGTTATTACATCTAAGTAATAAACATGCACACATAAATATATATAAAAAATTATTCTTATATAAAGGGCAAGGAGCGTTTTCCAATCCGTTGAATTAATTCGACTTGCTCGTGTGGTATTACCGTCTTGTAATATTCGCTAACGAGCGATCTCACATTGAAGATTTATTCGCTATGAGCGATCTCGATCAGAAAAAATAACATGCAGTTTTATTTAATCTAGCTGTCTATAAATTATCACCTGTTTGGTTGTAAATGTAATTTTCGGTTAGTTGAATAACTAATAATTTTATTATCCAAATTATTTTGCATATTACATTAATAAAAATAACAAAATGTACTTTATATAATGCAAATGAAGAGTAACATCAAGTAAAATTAGGACTTTTAAATTAAGAATTAATTAACATTGATACATGAAGATGCAAATGTCGTATGGATGATGAGCAGTTACAAATTCCGTTCATTATCATTCTCCCCCCCCCCCCCCATCTTGAACACTCGGTGGTTCAACATTCACTGGAAGTGGACAAATATTGACGATGGCTACTTTGATTAGCCCGGTTGCAGTTTTCATCGAAGCTACTCGTACTAATCCATCCGGACCAGAATGAAGCTCAGTTTTTCCCAAATTTCCATTTGAGAGGTGGTAGGTTTGAGTACTTGATAATTACGATTGTTCTCTCAATAATATTTTTCTGTTTATCCTTCCAATAATACCTGTGCTGCAATTGCTATGAGTAGTCAGTTGATCACCTTGACCAGAATTGTTTGTATAAAAGGTTCAGCGACTCGTTATTATTTCTAAATTACCATCAGTAGTAACTGGAGTGGTGGGACGTGAATTTAGCACCGCTTCAACTTGTTTTATGGGAGATTTATGTTTGTGCAGAGCTCCTCATAAGTTAAGTTCGTGGTTCCCATTGTGCGACGAATATGATATTTAGCTGACTTAACAGCTAAATATTTTTTTTTTTGTAACTATTGCCAAAGGCTTTATTCTTGAATCTTTCTTTATACGAAACTAACAAGAAGTGTGAAATTCTTAAAAACTATAAAAAAAAATATTAACTTAAGCCTTAACCTATGTTAATACTTAATATCATTATGCATTATTATTATTAATTACTTAATTCCATTTCAACATGCACGAAATTATTAGATTATATTTCTCAGTTAATTAAATCTAGAGGATCTGTTCTGCAAAGCCGTCCATATTTCGGTTGCCTTAGTAGTTCTCTAGCTAATTCGTTAGGGTGTGATTCCAGTTTCAGTTGGTATTTTAGACTGCATGATTTAATTGTCTCTTTAACAGTTTTGATTCCTAGGTCTCTATGGATGTTGCTAGTTGAGCCCCATAGTTGGATACCATATGTCCATATGGGGATTAGGATCGCTTTGTATAGTAGAACCTTGCAGTCTAGAGAGATTTTCGATTTTCTTCCGATCATCCAGTACTTACATTTTAGAAAATTTTATTTTTAATTGATTGCGTTTTGTTTCAATGTGCTTTTTCCATGTCAATCTTCTATCGAGATGAAGACCGAGATATTTGACATTTGTTTGTTGAGGAATTGTGATATTGTTTAATTTTACTGCTGTGGCCCTATTCTGGTAATTCCGCGGGAATAGGGAATAATTTATTTTTGTAGCAGTTATTCCCCAGATATTTTTCCCAATTCCTCGTTTTCCAAAAGTTAATTCTGGCGATTGGGGAATAAATTTAAGGGAAAATAATTTAATTATTCGCGGTCTAGTGATCTGTGGTCTAGTTGAGGAGTGATCGCAATAAAACAAGAAAACAAAAGTCTAAAAGTAGTTTACTACATTTAATTGGTTTTTATTGATATTTCAATCGAATTTTACTTAAAAAATAATTTTGTTTATTAAAGTAAACATTGGCTATTAATATTTTCAATAAATATTACCAGTTTTCAGTATAAATTTACAGTCATAATATTGCTATAAGTACAAAATACAATAAATTTCCGTTAAATTCTAATCCCACTTAATTCTTTCTTAAAATAGGTATGGAATAATAAACGTCAAAACTGCTATAATGGGAAATAATTTTTTCCCAAAATATTTTTTCCCTAAACGCCAGAATACACTTTTGGGGAAAAGGGAATAAAATTGCTACAAAATTTAAAATTCCCATTCCCCGGGAATTACCAGAATAGGGCCACTGAACATGTACGTTTATTTAGTGTGAATGTTACATGTGTTGATTTACATTCATTCGTCCTTATCCGCCAAGTTTTTAACCAATCTTCTATTTTGTGTAGATGTTCTTGTAATTCTCTCGATGCTGTTTGAGGATTTTTGTGTGAAAATAGTATAGCTGTGTCATCAGCAAAAGTTGAAGTGACGATTTTTTCAGTTATTGGTAAGTCAGCTGTGAATAACAAATATAGCACAGGTTCCATAACACTACCTTGCGGTACTCCTGCCTTTATCTCGGTTAGATCAGTAGTGGCGGTATTTTGTTTCACCTGGAACATCCTTTGGGCTAAGTGGTTTTCAAGAATTGCATGAAATTGTTTAGGCAAAAGAGTTTTAATTTTGTAATTTAATCCTTCATGCCATAATTTGTCGAAAGCTTGCGCAATATCCAAGAAAACTGCCGAGCAATATTTCTTTTCTTCTAAGGAAACCTTAATTGTATTTACAATTCAGTGCACCTGTTCTATTGTGCCGTCTTGCTCTCTAAATCCAAATTGGTGATCTGGTATAATGCGACCTTCAGATAATATAGGTATTAGTTCTTGTACTAGCATCATTTCAAAAAGCTTTGAAATTATCGGAAGTAGACTTATTGGTCTGTACGACGAGATTTGGGTTTCGTCTTTACCTGGCTTAGGAATCATGATAATTTGAGATATTTTCCATTTTTGGGGAAAGTATCCACATCTCATAATCGCGTTAAAAATATATGTTATATATTTTATGCATCTATCTGGTAATTCTTTGATCATTTTTCCAGTTATTAGATCATGACCTGGCGCTTTCTTAGGATTTATACTGTTTTTGATAACTTTTTTGACGCATTTCCTTTTAAATTTTACTGGATTTGGGTTCGACCCGTCCCTCGTAAGCTGTGGTAGTACGCAATCATTATTTTGTTCGTTTGGGGTGAACACATTTTGTAGATGGTTAGAGAAAGCGATAGCCTTTTCTAAGTCACTTCTGGCCCAGTTTCCTTATCGGTGGGTTCGATAGCTCTGGCCTTTTTATATTTCTTGCTGCCTTCCACAGTGAGTAATCTGTTGTTTCTGTTGCTATGAGTTCACTTAGGTAATTCTGTATTCCGAAATTTTGTTCTTCCCGTATTGCTTCTCTCAAAGCTTTAATAGCTCTATTTAATTTCCATTTATGCAAAGGAGATTGGTGAAGCTGCCATAGCCGCCGAATTGTCCTCTTCTCTGCTAATAACTTTTGAATGTTACTTGAAAGCCTTATATTTTTTCGGAATTCTTGTTCTCCGGAGTAGCTTTTTTTGCAGCCATTTCCATTATTTGACTTAAGTTTTCTATCGCGGCATCAATGTCTTCTGGTGTGCGAAGTGGAACATCAAGATGACAATTTACATCTACTATGTTTCTATAGAGAACCCATTTCGTTAGTTTGTTTGTTAAACGTTGTGGTGTGGTTCAGTTTTTAATGCTTGGGTACTTAGTGTTACTATTATTGGTGAGTGATCTGATGATAAATCATAACAGTCAACGACTTGATCATTGGTGCGTGCTATTCCTCGTATTACACAGAAATCTATTAAATCAGGAATTTTCTTTCTATCTGTATAGGCCAATGTGGGATGTCCAGATGATAAATAATCAAGGTTTTTCTCGTTTATTGCTTCGTAGAGTTGCTTTCCTTTCGGTGACGTCAACCTCAAACCCCATTGCATTTTAATTGCGTGTTCTGGTGGACAGTAGACAGCCGATATTAAAAATTTCCCAGACCATTCTTCCAAACTGACAGTTGTAACCTGGATGTGATCTTTAGCATATTTCTGGAGCTCGTAGTGCTTTATGCTGAAAACAGATGTGCAAATTTTCTGCATGCAGCACCGCATGCAGATCTGCACGTAAAACACATGAGCATAATTATTTGACACTTGTGTGCGGCATTTTTTATTTAGAGTTAAAGCAAGCTATCAACTTTTTGTCACACAGATAAGGCGTAACCAGCGAGTCTGTAAGAGTCAGTAACGAAACCTTACAGAATTTAACGAGAACGTTTTATTACAGAATATTTGACATTTTGACCAGCGAATCTGTAACACGATTATTATTGTCAATAGACCTGTTTACTTATCTGTCAAATATAAACGTCAAAATTATCTGTAGGCCAAACATTCTTGTAATTAGGTTGTAGTTGCTACATTTTTAAAAATATATTCAATTAAAGTGAAAAGTATATTTGTTATTGCATTTTATTTTGTTTCAAAATATATTTTGTATTGATTACTAATTTAGTTGATTTTCCAAAAATTAATTTATTTTAATATCACATATATAATTAAATTAAATTAAATTAAATTTAATTTAATTAAAAAAGCAAAAATCACAAACCATATACGGTTTTAATAATTTGTGTGGCCTACAGATAATATTTTATCTGTCAAATTTTTTTAAGTAAACAGGTGAATTGAATTTTTAAATACCAATCTGCAAAATAACAAATTAACCACACCACGATTTAAGTCAAAAATGAATCTATTTGAGAAAATTGAGCAGCTTTTTACCCTATTTGAGAATTATCCCTAATTAAGAATTATCCACACTTGAATGACATGAGGTTTTCAACATGCTGATGGACCTTGTGCGGCCACAAATGTTGGTGAACAATCGGAATCTATTGAGCTGAAAAGAGCTGATGAAAATGTACATAAAATATTATTTAAATTATTAAAATATAAATAAATATTTGTACACATAAATTATAAAAATGTAACACATATCAACATACCGCCATTTCAAATATACAATTTTGAAGTATCCTTCAGTTTGAGCGATAATTTTCGCTCTTGTTACGGATTGCTAAATGACAATTCAAATTTAACGAAACTGAACGAAAAGTACTATGAGTCTCGCTGGTCAGTAATGTCAATAAACATACATTTTTCAGATGTCGCTTTGTTACTTAAATTTCTTACAGACTCGCTGGTTACGCCTATAAAAATTTTTGCAATTGAAATGTCTTGTATCGTATAAAAATTGTTTTTTTTATAAATTCTGTAATTTTCTCCTCCATCTTGACAAAATTTACTGTGAAAAGGGGAAAACATCCAACAAAGTCGCATGAAGTTTCCGACGATTTTTAGTTTTTTTTTCATGTTGTCAACACCGACGGATGCGCAGTCAAATTAGAAATAGAGGCGACGTGCAGAATTCTGCATGATATGCGTCGTACATGTATTTTAACCCGTATACACTAGTGTATTCTAATTTTGATGTATGCAGAATTCTGCACATGTGCTTCCAGCATTAATCTTCTTTTTATTAAGACTACAGTGCCACCGTGTGTTTTTCCATCCGGATGTTTGGTGTCATAAACGGAATAGCCGGTAATATTAAAAAAATTTTGTTTTGTGAAGTGTGTTTCAGATATTAACATGATGTCTATATTTTGTTCGATAAGAAATGTTTGTACCTCAGCTTTATGTTGCGAGAGCCCGTTGCATTCCAAATGGCTATTTTTAGAATTATCATTTTTGATTTTTGATTATAATTTGCATAAGCGTATTCATATTTTGCATCATCATGCTCATTTGTCTCATCATCATCATGAAACTTTGGATGGTCTCGGTTAATTTATTTACCATGGTGTGAATGTTTAGGTCCTCCTCATTAGAATGAACTTTTGGTTTCGGTTTGTTACCTTTTAGGATATTTGCGTAAGAAACACCTGGCTGTGCAAAACTGCTGGCAAATGTCTCCAAGTTATCGTTTTGTGTGTTTGCACTCGTTGGTTTGGTGACTATTGTATTTTTTGGTAACATGGCCCTCTGATTAAATTGCATATTCAGCATTCGTTGCTCAGCTCTCATTTTAGGGTTTATTTTGCGTTTTAAGTCCAGATACACTGCGCAACCCTTGTAGTTTGCAGTATGATTTTCACCGCAGTTATTACAACGTCTCACAGATGGGCAATTGCGAGACTTTTCGCACTGTTTGGAGTCGTGGAGCTCACCACAAATAACGCAAACTTCATTTAAGGCGCAGTATGCTTTTGTGGGTCCGTATTCTTGGCACTTTAATCATTGAACTGGTCCAAACCTCTTCTTAGGTTCTTCAATTACGATTTTGCGATGTAACAAATATTTTAAGTTGTAAATCTTGTGAACTCCTTTCGACTTTTCTTCCTCTGGCTCTAGTTCCAAACGGAACATTGGTTGAGGTACCTTCTCACGGTTTACTATATTACCAATGGATTTGGCATGGAAACCTTTCGCAGCAAGTGCAGCTTGTATGTCGCTAACATGTCGATAACACGCTACGGAGCTTTCAATTAATTTTAGCACAACAGTCAGCTCTTTTTGGCATTTTAGCTGGTATGTGTAATATTTTTTACCAACTTCGTCGAAATGTTTAACTAGGGCTCTGAAGCCATCGATTTCGAAAGTTTGAATCTTTGTTTCGTTTATATTACCTCGTTTGAGCGGGGCAATATAAAATTTAGAATCTGTTAATTTTGCGATGTTGTTAACCAATTCATTGTTAGATGCTTCCCTTAAATAAATTGGAGGCGTTTTCTCAGTTTTCAAATTTGGCACTGAATTGGGGTCAATGACCTCTAGACTAGAGAATCGATTGTTAAGAGGTATTTGGTTAACACCTCCTTCAGTCCGTGTCACTTTGCTCCTGCCAGCAAACTGGGCAGATCTCGGGCTACGTTTTCTTTTAGATTGGACAGTGATATACCTATCCATTCCCGTTTGCACTAGGTTATTTTCGCACTGACCACGGTCACTAGAGTTCGTCCCACTGAGTTCATTACTATTATTTTCGTACTGCATTGTTAAATTTGCTGATGAATAAATTTTTTCATCGCGGTTTTGATTTTGATTTTTAAACTGCGGTATAATTAATTCTGTCGAAGAAGCACTTTCAATCATTGGCATAGGTGTTTTCTTTGGGCTGTGCTGAAGTTTGCCCACTTGTTTTACACTTGCACTTGCGGCCATATTTATACTTTCTACATGAAACTGGTTCAAGTTTGTTGTAGATTTTATTCGGCGTTCGATGTTTGAAGAAGTCTTTTTTGGGGAAAAAAGCCCCATCACGCTTACATCATCACTTATTAAGTTACAATTTTATGTTAGTTTTTTTTGCACCGTGTGTATTTAATTATAAAACCATTCACACAATTGAAAAAAAGATATAACAAATTAAAAAGCACTAACACTGCACTTTAGCTAAATAAATACCACCAAAATGTTTAGAACCAGGCGGAGATGAAAATGTCTATGTAATTTGATCTTCATTAGTACATGAACTAAGGTGCCGTTGGAACTCTGCAACAGCAGTTGCTGTGATTTATTCCAAGCTTCAATTGACAAATGAAGAAAATGAGGTCCAAACCACCACAGTTCGGAATTCATAAGCAATTCAGGAAATTTCCTCTTGAAATCAAATCGGCTGGGTTTAATTTGGATTCTACGTGCAGCCATTTAGTTGGATCGGATCTTGCTTGACTTTCGGATACACGGTGTGTCAGGTAGGTTTTCCATTTGGACGATGAAGACCTAATCCAGTGAAAAGTTATACTCTATGATAACTTTTCACTGGTCCAGTAATAACATGTCTTGACCTTAAAGTTTAAAATATCCAAATTTTTTGCATAAGTTTGGCCAAAAGTTGTGCAGGACACAACTCAAGTCGAGGCAACGTAACGCACTTTGTCTTTAAGGGAGCAACTCGAGATTTTGAGCACATTAAGGTAGCAGCATACCACTTAAGGCCTTAGAAACGTACCTAGACAACAACACCGTACGCCTTTTCGCTATAGCATCAGCAAAGCCATGCAGTTGAATTCCTGGATATTTGTTGCTACCGTTAAACAAATGACGTGGAATGTTTAGCTGACTTAATTTTGGGAGTTCATTAAGAAAGTTAGTCCAATACTTATGGTAATTTACCCACTATTACTATCGGAGACAGTATTCCAAGAGGATCGACAAATTTTGCAACTTGGGATATTATTTTTATTTTGTGAATGTCATAATAAGAAGCTCCCGATTAGTGGAACACCTTTATTTATCTTCAACATTGCTGCATCATCTAGAGCATCAGAATCAGTCAACAAATCGTCGACATAAAAGTCATCACGAATTGCTGCGCTAGTTGCTGGTTGACTTGGTTCAAAGTCGAGAGTAAGTAGAAGTAAACAACGTGTTACCAGATAAGGTGCTGAAGTGGTACCGTATGTGAATGTCTTTAGCCTAAATGTTTGAAGTACCTCAGATGGGTTGTATCGCCAGAAGATATACTGATATTTTTGTTCCTCGGAATGGAGTTGAATTTGCCGAAACATTTTACAGATATCGTCATTAAATGCATGAACAACAAATAATTCATTATGAATAACTGATTCCTCTAATTCCAAAATCGCTCTAACAATTCATCTAAATGAGGTTCAACTGCAACTAAATTGCAATTGCTGGAAGTATGTGATGGAATTGAAGTTCTTTCAGCTACAACCCAACCGAATCTCGTATTTTGTGGGATAGATAATTCATTACCTAGCCTAATTTGACCAATGGATTCCAGTTTGAAATAAAGATCAGCCCCAAGAAGTAAATCTATTTCATGAGGCTCACAGAATGACGGGTCGGCTAGATTGATGATGTATGGAACTTAGAAGAAGTTAGAAGAATCAATTCGAATGGTTGTATTTCTGAAATCTTCTTTAGTATGTGAACTTCAAGGTTTGCAGAGAAATTATTTATACGTGAGTGTATGGTAATCGTTGAAGCTCGGGGCTATGAAGTAGAAGCAAATGCAATACCCTTAATGTTGACATGTGAAGCATGAGTTTAAGAATTTCAACCAATGCTGTAGCAAGAAAAATGAATTTTGGTGCAGGAGAACCCAGTAAAGTAGTTAGAATTTTTTTAATGTTAGGCGGAATTATACTAGTCAGTGTAGATTTTTCAGAATTGATCTGATTTGAATTATTACTTTGACGTGAAATTTCTGTACCACTTAAAGATGCTGTAATATTTGGATGCAAGAGAGTATGAAGTTCAACCTTACAAATTCGGCATACGTCAGTAGTTTTGCAATGGCCAAAATTATGTGATGCTCTTAAGCAATTTGTACACACTTTCAATTCGGCGACTGTCCCCTTGCGTTCGTCAACAGACATTGCAAGAAATTTATGACATCGATTAGCAAGATGTCCTAATTGATTACAAACGACCAGTTATAAAAATGGAGGAACTTTCAACGGCGTGAATTGAAGAATTTGGAATTTTAACCGCCGAAGTCTTAATTGTATTAAATAATAGCTTCGTTAAGGATTTTATTGCAAAAAAATAAGAATGTGATTTTGGAAATTTCACAAACCTAACAGTTTTCTCGGTACCTTTTGTCCGACTTCATTTGATCTACGCCTTCTACAGGATGACTATTAGGTAAGTACAATAAATTATGGAGGTCACTAATCTGAACAAAAAATCTGAAACACATATCCTATCTGTAACGGTTATAGAGATAACCAAGGTTCTACTGTAAAATTAGCCACTTTTAATTTCACTCATAACTTAAAAACTGTTACTGATAAATTTCACAAGTAAATGTTTTCTTGTCACAAATTAATTAGTTTATCAAACACTTTACACTAAAAAATATGAATGTGTGAAAATCTATAAATTTTTCAATGTTTTAGTGTTTCGCATTGCCTTCTTTCCAAAGCGATTTGGTTAAGCAAAAGCAACGACTTTTTGCGTTTGGAATTCTTAAACAACATCCACTTCTCACCTCCCGTATCAATTCGATGCAGGAGGCTTTTTCTTTCATGCCGTGAAAGCCAATCAAAGCAATAATATCTCTTCGATTTTCTATCTGTCTCTCAGTCAACTCATGCTTCATCCATTTTCCCTCCTTTTGAAATTTTTGAGATTTCCTTTTGAAATCGCCACGCCTGAAGCGTTTAAACCAACCTTCACAGGTAGTCTACGATCAGAAAAGCAAAGCTTCCCGCAAATTCTGTTTGTTTGGCACAAAACTCGACATTTTTGTTGCTAGAAAAAATATTTTTGCGTTGCGATATGTGCTGGATAGCAACTGGCTATCGTTAACAATTGTCCACGCTATGAAAAAAACACGACTTCTGGTATAAATGACAACTAGATGTGTCGCTAGCAACATCTATGTGTGAAAGCCGGAAATTTAGTTGGGCACCTGATACTTGCAAGTGAAAAATTAGAAGATCGTCAGCGGTATCGAAGTATCCCGCGAAGTACTTTTGCAAACTCAAGTCCTTTCTTATGACATTTTTCTCTCGCTGAAACAAATTTAACTAATGACTTTAACAGTAATGAATACTTTACGTCAGATTATATAACGTTTTCCGCAAAGATGGTTCGGTTTTTGATGGTGTACTGAATGGAAGAGGTGCTCTTATTGCGGTGCATTGAGCTGATTTGTGCTAAAATCAACACAGGTTGTACGAATAAACACATTTATATTCTGTGTTGCTATATACGCCCTAATGGTCATGCGGACACCTACCATCTCGTAGATGCTATCGATTTTATTGTCGGAGGTTTTAACCTCCCGGACCTAATATGGACACAATCCGAGGACAATACCCATTACGTTGCTGAGAATGCAAGATCTGCAATTGAGATTTTGATTACTGATAATTTTTCTAATTCCTGTTTGATGCAGATCAGTAACGTCAAGAACAATCTTAACAGGCAGTCAAGTTGACTTACGAGTAGTATTATCTTCCGGCACAAATAATTGCAGTCTTGGAAACAAATCTGGGTCTCTGCACAATTGACTTGTATCATCCGCCTCTTTTAATTTCATTTTCTAGCGAACTATATAGAGTTAAGAAGAATTTTAAAATCGTCCGTGAATTAATATTTGATCAAGAGTTTTTTCGGCTTTTCGGACAAAATTTTATTTTCATGGACACCCGATGGCTTGTTACACATACATAGCGAGAATTTCCTGTGGTTTCTGATTTAGTGATTATAATTCACTAAATCGATATGTTCTTGTTTTGTATTATCGGTACAAAGTAAGAGTTGAATTTTTGCAGTTTGGTCGTTGCAATCTGATGAGTAGACCAACTTTTTATCAGTACGAAACCAAGCTGCCAAGAAGCTACCTAAGGGAGTTCTCATTTTTGTAAGGGTGTCTTTTTGTGTATCTTTGTGTACACAAGTGCCCTGAGGTTAAAGGTTTGGGGGAGGGGAGTGCATTTTTCTACTTTTGTGGTAGAAATATTGTTAGTAAATGACCTCTTTGTTTTCTGTGAGTCTGCGACTAAAATAGTCGTAAACATTGTATGGGTGTCCATGAAAATAATATTTTGTCCGAAAAGCCGAAAATTTTTTTGAACATATATAGAGTTAACGTTAACTGCGAGACTTCACCCAGTTTTAATTTCCGTAATGCCGATTTTAAGAAGCACAATGAATTATTAGCTAACGTTGGTTTTAAATTCATTCTCGATAATAATCACAACCTGGAAGCCCAAACTCTCAATTTTTATGCCGCGATGGTTGAATGCTTTCAACAGTCCATTCATTATACTGTTCGAAGGCACAAACGGATAGTTCCACCCTGGTACAACAGAGAATTGCGATCACTGCGTAATCAAAGAAACAAAAACTGGAAAAAATTTTAAAGACGAGATTGGACTCGGATTACTTAAATTATGTGAACGTTTGCAATGCATTTTCGATCATGTCTCATGAACTCTATAATGATTACCTCAGTAGTATGCAGTTAGAAATAATCATTGACCCAAAGTGCTTATGGCAATTTGTTAACTATAAGAAGAAATCTGATGGATATTATTTCATGATGAAGTTCGGCGATCATAGCGCTCGACCCCAAAATCATTGCTGGCTTTTTCACAAATAATTTTTTTAATAGCGCCCACTCTAATAACGATATCGAGCCAGATGCTGCCTACTTCAGTTACACGAATAACAGCACTTAAAATGCTGTTCCAAAAGTCGATCTCCTACGGAATATTTCCATCAATATGGAAAGACTCCTTTATAATTCCAACCCATAAAAAAGGATGTAAATCAGACGTCTCTAACTATAGGCCAATTGCGAAACTGTCCTGTATCCCCAAGTTATTCGAGAGTATTGTGTACGATTATCTTTACTTCCAATGTAAAACATTGTTTTCAATGAATCAGCATCTTCCTTAGAACACTTTGAACATTATGAAAGTTGGAAAGGAAGTTGATGTTATTACCACGGATTTCAGCAAGGCGTTTGACAGGGTTTCCCATAAGATAATTTTGTTTAAACTCAGGGCTCTCGGTTTGGACCTCAATTATTACTATGGGTGGACTGTTATCTGTGGAAATGTAGTTATCGGGTGATCTTTAGGTCATCCATATCTGCTCCTTTTAAAGCTACTTCCAGGGTACCGCAAGGCAGTCATCTTGGGCCTATTTTTTTCATTTTATCCATCAACGATGTCGATTTCTTTATCAAAAACTCAACAATTTTCCATTCATGCAGACAATATGAAAATTTACAAACAAATTACAAGTTCCATCGATGTTAACCTATTGCAGAATGACCTAAATAACTTCAGAATTTGGTGTACTAAAAATAATCTTGATCTGAATGTGAGCAAATGCCAATTCATAACATACTACATTAGTCGAGAGTATACGGGACTTAGGGGTAATTTGTGACTGCGAGCTTAACTTTAGAGATCACATCGATTTTATTGTCAACAGAGCAAACTCTTCGCTTGGATTTGTGAAACGCTGGTCTAAGGAATTTTTGAACTCTTATGTTACGAGGGCTTTCTATATGACATTTGTTCGGCCCCTGCTCGAGTACGCTAGTCAGGTTTGGTCCCCATACCATGGAGTGTACATACGAAGAACTAAAGCGGTATAGCATAGATTTTTGCGCTTTGCTCTGCGTGGATAACCTTGGGTGGACGTTTATAATTTGCCTCCTTATCCTGACCGCTTGGAGCTTACTAGCTTAAAGCCACTAAGTAAGCAACGATCTGTTGCCGACATCGTTTCCATTCATCAACTTTTATCTGGCGCTGTAGATTCTTCAGCTCTACTTGAAAAGGTAAATGTTAATGTAAATGCTCGTGGTTTGAGAACGACACCAGCCTTTAGAATTGCTCCTCATAGAACGACCTACGGTTAGAACGAGCCTATTACAAGAATGCTGCGTGAGACTAATAAATATTTCGAACTTTTTGACTACCACATTAGCAAAGTCACTATTAGGAAATTATTATTTGCTATACCAATCGATAAAGCAATTTTTGTTTTATTTTTAGATTATTTTTTTTACTTTTGATCTATTTGACTTATAGCAAATTCTTTCGAAACAAAATTTTGATCTTAGATCAAAAAAATGATTGACAATACAATAAATTTGATCGAAATGTCATTGAAATACATCGCATTGCCAGTCATTTTTTTGATCTAAGATCAAAATTTTGTTTCGAAAGAATTTGATATTAAATACTCTATCGAGTATTTATAATTTTTAACATTTTTTTTTTGCTCTCTTCATTGCTTTTCTAGCAATTCATTCTTCCCAATAGGGATAATATGATTTTTAAGTGACGTTTCGGCCATTTGTAATATTTACAATTTCATCATGGTGAGATATACGCAAGAACAACGTTTACAAATTATTCAGCTTTATTATCAAATTAATCGTTCTCCAATTGCAACTTTTCGTGCGCTTTTGCCATTTTATAGTAGTAATAATCGTCCTAGTGTGCTCGCTATTCGTCGAGTTGTTGAAAATTTTGAGCCTACATTTTCTTTACATAATGTTCAAGTGCCAATAAAATAAAGAAACGCTCGAAGTAATGCAAATATTGCTGCCGTTCAGGCAAGTGTTGCTGAAGACCGCAATTTGTCAATTCCAAGACGTTCTCAAGAATTGGGACTGTCTCAAACTACAACCTGTCAGATTTTGAGAAAGGATTTGTGTTTGAAGAACTGAAGCCATTGGACCACCGTAAACGTCGTGCGTGAATTTGCTGATTTTGCCTTGGAACAACTTGAAAACGATAACGACTTTTTTAAGAAAATCATCTTCTCCGATGAGGCTCACTTTTATCTGAGAGGTGCGGTAAATAAACAAAACTGTCGATTCTGGTGCGAAGAAAATCCACAAATTATTCATGAAAAACCATTACATTCACCTAAATTAACAGTTTGGTGTGGTTTTTGGTCTGGTGGAATCATCGGTCCGTATTTTTTTCGAAATGAAGCTGGTAACACCGTTACTGTCAATGGTGATCGGTATAGATCGATAATAACCAACTTTTTATGGCTGAAATTGGAAGAAGTTGATCTTGACAACATTTAGTTCCAACAAGATGGGGTTACGTGCCACACAGCAAGTGCAACAATTGAATTATTGCGAGAAAAGTTTGGAGATTCGATTATTTCAAGAAATTGTGATATTGAATGGCCTCCAAGAAGTTGTGATTTAACACCATTAGACCATTTCTTGTGGGTTATTTGAAGCCATTGGTCTTTAGCAATAAACCAAACTCTCTTCAACCTTTACAAGTCAATATTGAATGTGCTATTCATGATATACGACTTGATTTAGTGGAAAAAGTGCTCGAAAATTAGGTTCATCGAATTCGTTCCTGCACAAGAAGTCGTAGAGGCCATTTGAATGACGTTTTATTCAGAACTTAATTGTATCGATTGTACTTCACATTAAATAAAAAACATTTCAATTTCCTTAACAATCAAAGTGTTTTTTTTTTTTAAAGAAATCATATCACTCTTATTGGAAAACCCTATAAAAATCTAAATCACTCGATATCTGCGGTTTAGAAGTTGGCAACATACAATTGGGTGCAAAAAAATCGCACATTGCTCAATTTTCCACAAAAGTTTAAAAATATCAAAAAAATCCAATATTTGTTTAATTTTTTTAATGCAGATTCAATGTCTATTTCAATACCTATCCAGTGGAACCTTTTTTGTATTTATACGTGCCATCAAACTGATTTTTGGGTGTAAAAATCTGAGGTACATGTTTTTGTGATTTGTAAGCATGAAAATTAGGGGTAAAAATCGAAATAAAACATAGAAATAAACAAAAAAACAGTTTTATTAATAAGAAGTATTCCTTCCCCTGGCCCGAATGACAGCTTCCATTCGATGCTGCATTGATTTCACCAAAGTTTTCACAAAATCTTGAGGTATTGCCTCCCATTCTTCTACGATCGCCTGTTGCAGCTCCTGAAGACTCGTTGGAGCAACATCTCTGGCTCGAACTATTCTTTTCAACTCGTCCCATAAATCCGGGGGGTCCAGGAGGTCCGGGCTTCGATCTGGCCATCCCATAACAGGCACATACATCTCTTGAAGGTACTGGTATACTACTGGTATAAAAATTGGCTTTCTGTATGATTGAGATCAATAGTCGGAATAAAGCATAAAGCTGAATTCAAAATATTTCAACTCGAGTGTGGAACTAGACCGGGCATAAAGCATTCCAAGAAATTTGATTAGGCTTGTGTGTGAGAGCGAGTATGATGATTTTTATTGAACAGCACAAGCCCAAAGTAAGCATAAGCCCATAATTAATGAAAATTTCAATAATTTATTTCGTAATTTAATTTAAATAAACAAATCATTTCGGACCCCGGAATAGTTTTTGGTAATGTATATAGTAAACCTATAGTCGTATAGATACAAAACTGATTTTGAGACAAATAACTGAAAAACAGATTAGTAACGTAGACAGAAGGTAACGTGCTTCTGTATTTGGAATCAATTGTCGTTTGAAGATGTGCTCTGCACATGTAATCAACTATGCACATGAGAATACAAAACTAATTTAAATCGGATGGATTATGAATCACCTTCTGTAGTAATTTATCTAAAAACCAAAACTAAATGTTACGCTTCTTAACATAAACAACAGAAGCAGAAAAAAATCGCGAATTTCAAATAAAATTTTCTCCGATACGAATTCGTTCATGTTATACACATTCTGTGGGTCTCTTTAGGTTGTATTGAATTAGAAAATCTAAACATTTACATCCGAGTTTGTTATTTTTTTTATTCATTCATTTTATATATTGTTATGTTTAGAAATTTAATTTAGATATATGTGCGTAATTCCGTATGTACATAATGTACTCGTACATGTACATGTTTATTACATCAAACAGTGTTTTTGGTCTATCGGTTTTTCGTTTATAAATAACAAACGTTTAAAACAAAGCTTCATCGTATATTGTATACGACAAGAGATGCTAAAACAAACCGTAAAAAATCAAAGTAAAGTTTTGCAAAATCAAAATTTCATATGCATCTGAATATAATAATTGACAAAGAATACATGTCCACGGCTGAGGAACATATGTTTAGCAAAGCGTAAAAATGTAATGACCTCGCACATTTTATTGGTTTCAATAAGTTTATGAAATTATTTCCTGAGCACGTACAATAAAAATTTATCTAAATTTGTCTTTATCAGGTGAAAATTCTGTACATTTGCAAAAATATAAATTTACCATATTGAGGTAGTTTGCACCGTGTAGAAATTTACTGGACTGACCTAAATTTCGACACATTAACCAAATTAAATTCATTAATTTTAATTTTTTAAATTTGACTCATTTAATAACTGCAAAAATTAACTTTATGGTGATATGTTTAGTTAGAATCAATGCCACTACCGACATCGGTAGGTCGGCGTCGTTTTCGTTACCATTTTTCATCGACCTAAGTTGGGTCAGTTCACACAAAAAAGGTGACCCAACCTAATTTGGGTATAACTTTTACGTTTACATCATCTTACCTATCCAGTTTAGGCCACAAATAGTGTTTAGTCCGTAGACTAAATATGACGATGTATAAAGTACCTTATTGGTTTAGTGGAAATTTTACTTCTGGTTATTACTCAATTTCCCTACCCCTTGTCTTTCAAAAATTCTCAAATTTTGTTTTAAATTTGACTCTTCATAGTTGATACTTCCCTATCCGGATGTAAGTAAAGATAGCCCAAATTCCATTCGCGCAAAATGCGATGGCAATACTAATTATTGCTATCATGACATTTTTTTCTCTCAGTCCAAAAAATCTCGACATTTTTTACTCTCGCCGCGATAATAATTGCTATCACGATAGTTAAAATTGTCATGACACATTCGAAATTTTCGGGCGGAGAGTAAAGTAATACTTATACATACTTAGTTCCCTCTTCCGCCGCCTTTTTTATTGCCATTTTTAGAGTATAGACAAATCGTTCAGCTCGCCTGTTCGACATTTGCTGACGAATTGAGTCTCGGTTTTGGTTACCAATGTTTGCAGATTACTATAATGTAAGAAGAATCCGCTCATCTTCTCGCTACAATTCGTTGATGTGATGATAGTCACGAATGCACTATCATCACATCAACGACTTGTAACGATAAATCGGGAAACATTGAAATGGAATCAACATTGACCAGATACTATTTTCTATTAAGTGGTTTATACGATGTCGGTATATACACTCGTTCCATACGACGAACTGCGCGTGGTCGCGATTGCAAAAGTGTCTTGATAGGTGATTTAACATTCTCGGCGTAATGACTGCAAGAGCGCACAAGATCTATGATGTTGTTATCAATTTTCATTTCATTGCCTCAGTGCTCAAATGTCCTTATGCAGTTGACGTAATATCAGCATTCGGTAACGTCGTAGAATGTCAATTCTGGTACCAAACATAAAGCAATCGGAATTATCTGGAAGTTCCGCTTTTGAATTCGGCCAGTCGGTTTTCAAATAATTAACGATTACTCTAATATTTCGACCCACCACGTATTCTCGATTGTCAACTCGGGTTAATGCGATGAGTCATGATAAAATGTGTTAACGTTAATGCCAATTTGTGGTGAACACGGGGATCACGTTTTTCGACCTCAAAATGCTGTTTTCCCATAGATATACCGATGGAACTTTTTGACTGCGCACACAGACTCTTGAAATAATGTCGTGTTTTAAAGAAATTTTATTTAGGACGGGCGTGCGCCTTCAGGAGGATGGTCGCTTTTGCCTTTAAACACTTTTCGGGTGTATCACTGAAGGTAGATTGATATTCGTTTTTGAATTCTGTAATGAAGGTATATCATGCTTCGATTTTGTCATATGAATGACATTGCAACTTGTATTGAATGGACGATCCCAAATGCCAAAACGTTCGATCCAATATATGCTTAAAACATCAAGCTCTGTAATATTTGTGACGAAACATTTACCAGAATAAACTTGCCAGTTATTGTTGATCCCCATTTCACTGTTAAATTCCGCAATAATGGGGACGCCGTCCTTTGAAACTGATGTTATTCCAGTGAGGCTGTACATGGTTCAAGAGATGACCCGAAACTTTGCCATGTTTGCTCCGAGATTATGGTCAGATTGGACTTCGTGTTGATCTGTATGAAATGTCAAAAAGATGCTACAAAAAAACCATCCAAAAATTAGAGGTGTCAGAGTGGCATCAAAGTAGAGCTCCACAAGATAAAAAAAATTAAACAAACTCACTGAACAATTGTCGAGAGAAGCCAGAAACTAAAAACTGATACAATTAAATCCTACTTGGATAAGTTGGCAATTGCTAGAAATACTGATTGTTCACTTAGGAAAGCAACTAAAGTGTTAAAAGAACCAACAATGCAGCTTCATCCTGTCAGAAAAGTGGATGGGGCTTGGGTAAAGAATAACAAAGAATACACCGAAAGATTTGCTGAGGGACTTGACAATATATTTCAACCACATGAATCAAAATGAAGAAATGTTCGATGAAATTGTATTACATAGGCTTAAAGATATTACGCCTACATCCCCAACTGAAATAGTAGACGAAATCAAGAACGATATCAAATTGATAAAGCTCCAGGTTTTGATTTAATAACCAGAGAAATCCTAAAGAAATTTCCAAAAAAGACTGTGGTAAAAATAGTTCTGTGGCAATTCAGAAAAACCATTTATCTCACTACTTAAGATAAGTGGTTTTTCTGAATTGCCACAGACTTCATATCATAAATGCGATATTCAGGTTGAAATACATACCAAAAATTTTTAAAATGGCTGAATTAATTGTGATGCAATTTCGAAAGCGAAAAAGTTCTGTGTTCGTGAGAACAATCGAGACATTTCACTTGATGATGAAAAACTGCAGCTGAGATAGTCCGGACTCATGCCTCAATTGTTGTAACCTAGTTGAAGGTGTCATCAACTCCAAGAGAATAAATGACGAGACGTATACCTGGTTTTGTACAGAGGTTGACAAAATCAAGGATCGGGTGGTTGCCAACTAACAATCGGTGACCCTATTCTGATACACACTCGGGTTCCGGGGCCTCCTGAGAATCCAAGCGATGTTATAACTAACATTGGCCTTATTAATCCAAAAATTACGACGAAAGAATGAGGGGTGGTTCGTTTCAAACGTAAAGCAAAGCGCTACTCATTTGTTTAGGGTTGACCGAAAGTCTATCGAGTACATTACTGGATCATTACTGACTTTTCAATACGTTCTTGGGAAGATCCAATTTAGGATCATTTCAAAGTCCTAGTAATTTTTATACTTTTAATTTATTTTAGCTGGTAATTAAATGACTACCATGCTCGCTGTTAAACAAAAAAACTTGCATTATAGCAAAGCAGCCACTTTTAAGCTTAGATCGCTGCTTCCTGTAACGTACAGATTTGGCACAATGCCGGATCTTTTACAAAATTTCTGATACTAAGGTTAGAGCTTCCATTTTTATTTCTCATAATATTAGTGTCACTCTCATCGATGAATGTAGCCCGGCTGGCGTCCCGACTGTGCCCCTGAGGGTGATAAATTTTCGATTTCATGCAAAACTCTGGTAGTAACATCAGTTATGACTGAAACCTTGGTAGTAACATCTTCCTTATGACACTGTTTCTGCTGTTCCTGTTGTTTATTTACAAATCTTTCGTCCTTATATCTCACGCTTCTGTTGTTTGGTGGCCCGTGGCATAATCGATTCCTGCTTTAGCTATACATAAAACTCTACAAGGTATGGCATGCAAGACAATTACCGGTGCGACTCCGATCCTTGCTTTGCACACCATTTTGTTCCTACTCCCACTCCATTCTTTCATTCTTCGTATATGGTTTCTACCGCTGCGTTCAGACTAAGGTGAATTACCTGGTTCTCTGGGTCTCATTAGTTTCAACTAGGTTTTTAAGCAAACTAAAATTGCCCTGTTCTTGTCCCACACTTGCAAAATTCTGCGGCCATTTTCGATCGACTTGCTACACAACTAATATCGACGTATTAAGATGGATTTACATATCCGACGATTTTTCGGTGAGGCTGCTTGCTGCAGAAAATTCGGGAACAGAAAAATCGTCGGATATGTAAAGCCACTTTTAGATGTAAGCGCGACGAATATCCTCACACTCCGAAATCTATATTTTTAGATCCGGAGTATCGGTCAACTTAACGACCTTTTAGCCACACAGTTCGAGCTATAAGCACCGCTTAAGCTCACATTGAGTACGAACTACTGCCTAGGCACACAATTCGAAACTATTCAATGAGCTTCTAGTAAACACTTTTATACGACGTAAGTGTTGACAGTTGAATAATCCAGTCTATTGTGTGTATTGCGTGTTGACGAGCGAATTGGAGTCCAAATTCCACCAAGTACAAAAGCTGTACGACAATTAATTTATTTTAATTATTTTATTAAACCAACCGACATACCTATACACTCAATTTTTACAGCAACAAAAAATTTATTACTATTTCAAGAGCCAGACAAATTTTAATGCGTCCGAGTATAAAAAAAAACAAAAAAACACTCCATTTCTTTTTGGCGTGGGAGATTTTATACAACAACCCAACAAACAAAAAAATGCAAGTCCTTGCGGCAATTGAAATTACCACATTAATACACAACAGAACAAAACGATGAGACTGCATTAAAACTGCCACATTACTCCCCCTCCAGTGACTTTGTCACGATAAAAATCTACCACAGTGGCACTATTCTGGCTTTCTCTGGCAATAGGGAATTGAGAAAAATATTTTCATAGCATTTTTGTATAAAATATTTTTTCTGGCCTACTGTTGTTATTAGTTTGGTGTAAATATTTTTGCAACAAAGATATATTGGGAATTATTTTTCCCTACAAAAATTTTGTGGAACAAAAGTTTCCCAATCAACTTTGTTTCGAAAATATTTACACCAAACTAATAACAACAGTAGGCCAGAAAAATATACTTTATACAAAAATGCTATGAAAATATTTTTCCCAATTCCCTATTCCTAGGGAAAACCAGAATAGTACCACAGATGCTTTAATTACGCGCCCTCTTTTGGTAACATGATGTGGTAACAGAAGGTGGTTACTGGAACGTAACTTTTTTAGCAATAGATCTCTTGCATTGCTTTGATTACCCTGGATCAAATTCTCTTCATTATTACTAATTTAATATTGTTATCTATTTGAAAACCGTCATTCTCCAAAAAAAGCTACTTTAAGCCGATCCATATAGCAACCTAGGGAATACATAACTACAAGATTTCAGATCACTTTGAATTAATGTACTGCGACAAGTGTTGTGATTCGAAGCTTCAACTGGTTTTAAATTGTTGCAATAGTTTTTAATTTGTTAATATAATTTAATTGAGAAATACGAGAAACTGGATCACCAAAAAATTCATCAGGCAGACGTAAGGTGGTACCGTATACTAATTCGATTGGTGCCGCCTTAATATCTTCCTTAAAAATCGAGCGATATCCCTACAAACTTGTAGGAATACGTTCCAACCGCAGTCGTTAGCGTTGTTACATTTAACGCCAGATTTAATGGTTCTATATAATCTTTCTATCATCCATGATTCAAATGGACGACCTCTGTCAGTTGTTATATTTCGATTCGTACCAAAACCTCCGCGGCCATTGCGTCAATGCAAGATAGACAATACGTGAAACCTCTTGAGGGTGCGGTAAAGGGCCAATCAAATCGATCTTTATATGGCTAAAACGTTCATTTAGTATTAAAAATTTAGATAAGGGTCGCTTGTTATAGCGAGTAGTGTTACATGTTTGACAATAAATTTCATCAATTTCATCTTGCTCAATTCTTAGTTGGACTAGTCAAGAAAATGGATTTCGGAAACTTCTTTTTCTTCTAAACGCGATGGCATATCTGAATTCATATTATCTTTGCCAGATATAATATGTTGTATATCTGTACTGAGTTGACCAATAAAATCAATGTACCTCAATTGTTGTGGTGAAGTTTGGTTCATGTTTTTTGTTATGGTCTGTAAAAATTGTGAAATTTCGACCTTCGATTGAAGTTCGGAAGTGTTTTACGGATTGATAGATGGCTAAAAGTTCGTGATCATATATGTACTGTATTTTTGTTGCACAGTGATTAACCGTTTTGAATATAGAAACCTAATGGTTCTAGAATCTCGTTTTTAATATGGTGCAATGCTGCGCCAATACGATCATTATTCGTCGACGTGTATAAACATATTTTTGAATTTTGAGAAGAGTGAGCTAACAAAAGTATTTCTTAATTCGTCTTTGCACTTTTCAAGGGCGTTAATAGAACGCCCTTAACAAATAACCGGTGTTTTGTCGTTTTTAATATTTTTGTAATAGGCCTTGAGACTCGAAAGCAACGACGGTAAAAATTTATTGAAGCAATAAATTGTCAAAAATTTTTTGCGTCCTGTGGTAATGGAAATTGTGATATGATTTCTACTTTTTCCGGATTGGGTTTGATTCTAAATTCGGCTATCTTAAAACAAAGGAAATTGATCTCCGATTTTCCAAACACAAATTTCACTAGATTAATTTTCAGGGCGAATTGACGAAAACAAAAAACTATTTGAAGGAGTTCAAAATGCTCTTCGTCGGTTTTTGATGCGATCTAAACATCATCCATATATTTGAAAACAAAAGGTAGCTGTATTAGGACTTGATCGATAAATCTTTGGAACGTTTGGCCGGTGTTTCTAAGTTCAAAAGCCATTACTGTAAATTCATATAGCCAGAAAGTTGTAATAACTGCTGTTTTCGGTATATCGAAAAAATTAGGTAGAGGCCTTCACTGTCACCAACTGTAGTAAATATTTTTCGACGACGTGAGTGTTGACGACTGGATTTTTGGGTATGTAAGCGGCTCAAAGAACCACTAATTCTAAAGGCTTTGTTCTTTTTAGGAGCTTCGGTCCATTGGTGCGATCAGGGTACCGAATTAAAATAGTTCTTTAAAAATGAATTAAAAAAGTTGATTTTTGTATGAACATCTGCTACATATTTTAATTCATATTTTTAACTTAAAATTATGAATTAAAAAAAGCGATTTAGAAAAATGAGAAAACTCAAAAATGAATTAACAAAGGCTTACACTATTTCATTTTTAAAACACCTACCTTAATTCATTTTCAAAATGAATTAATAAAGGCACATTTTATTTCATTTTATAAATTAAAAAATCTTAATTCGACTTTTAACAAATATTCAGAAATGTGCATTATTTTGGGCTAAAGTTTACTTTACGTATACATCGGGAAAATCAGGTAAGGAGTATAAATTTTGAAAATTTTTAAATGCAGGATTGTTTATCAACAGTTTTTAGGAGGGGAGAGCTAAATTTTTCCGAAAAATTGTCCCATTTTCCGGGAAAATTTTCACTTAAAAAAAAATTCTATTCAAAATACGTAGAAATGTGTAATCTTTTTAAAAATTTGGATCTTATAGTTGTATCTTAACAGTTTTTCAACAGTACAAATAATTTTTCCGGGAAAATTTTTCAATTTTTCCAGGAGAATTTTGAAATGTTTTCAATATTTTTTTTAAATTTACTTTGACACTTAAAGAATTGTGCAAAAGCGGGGGTTTGGGGGCCAGCCCCCATCCTCTAAGGTATAAACGAATTAAAATTACATTAAAAAAATTTATATATACGAAAGTTGATTCTTTTAACATTTGTGGCACTATCAGAAGAAGCGATAAGAACGAGAGAAACTCTTTGATCTGTGTCTGCAAGGTTGATGAAGCAATTATTATTAATAAAAATATAAAATAATATTGAAAAAATAAAAAAAGTAAAAATTTTTCCGGAAAATCCAAAAATTAGTAAACAATCCTGCATTTAAAAATTTCCAAAATTTATATTCCTTACCTGATTTTTCCGATGTATACGTAAAGTAAAATTACGCCTTATTTTGTATTGCCAAATTTTTACGTGCCAAATTCAAATTCAAATTCCAAAAAATTTTCATTAATGAAAATAACATTTTTTTCATTTTATAAAGAGGGCTTATATTATTTCCTTTTTTAAACACTTATATTAATTCATTTTAAAACTGAATTAAGAAATGCCTTTTTAAATGCATTTTATCGAACTTTTTATTTCTTTTTCAACTCTGGTTTTAATTCATTTTTAAAATGAATTAAAATCACTTATTTTAATTCAGAAAAAAAAACTTTGTTAATTCAAACTTTTTTAATTCATGTAGCCGAGCGATCCAGTAGGTTCCGCAGCTCCTCCTTATCATGTTGTTGCAGACGCAGAACACGACTCCTGCAAATTTTTATATTTTGTATAAACAGCATCATGCCGAAGTACTTAGCATTATCAGAATATGTAATTTGTTGCGAATTCAATCTAATCGGAGTATATTCTAATTTCCTATTTGTAAAGTTGATATGTGTTGATTTCGGTTCGTTGAGTGTTATTCTCCATTTTTTTGCCCAGTTATTCACTATATTAACAGCATTTTGTAGTTTTCTTGAAGACTCAACAATTCGAGCATCGGCAATTCAAAATGTTGTTTTGGCAAACCTCGTTGGAGCTTAAATTCTAGACCACGGTGCCAAACCTCATCAAGACGTCTAGTTATTGTCTAGTTGGTGGTTTGAAGGTATTTTCTAGGTGTTTGGAAAACGAATCAACTGTTTTGCTTTTCGCTGCGAGCCCAGGTTCCATTAACCATTCTAATGGGTAGCACTTGCATTTTAGGCCTTTTTAATCCTTTGTTGGCTTTCCGTGTAATAGTCTGTGTCAGGTTTACCTGTCAGATTACTTAGGAAGCTTGCAACTGACTCATTCTTAATCTACTTTAAAAGTAGTTTAAGTTTGTTGTACAAGTTGTTTAGAATTGTTTTGTGTTCAAGGGCCGTAGTTCTCTGCCAAGTCTTACGAGCTCTTCTTTTTTCGTTAACCAACTCTCTCACTTCAACTGGATAGTATATACTTTTTTGTAATATTTCTTATTGATCAGGAGTACTTCCCCAGGCTGCTTTTTGCACACTTTCCATGAGGTTTTGCAGTTCTTCTTCTTCAATGCATCTAATTCTGAAATGCGCTGCGCTATGCCATTTGCATTCCAGGTAGCAATTCTTGTGTGTCATTACTTTTTCTTGTTAAATTAGTATGGACTAGAATGAAGGTAGTCAATAACTTCTCTAGTTTTACTTGACGCATCCGTTATTTTTTATCTTGGCTCATCGATGTATTTTCCAGTGTTCCTTGTCTCTGTTCTTGTTTTTCAGTAATTCGACCATAGATTCGATGTCTTTGGACTTGCCCAGCCAGATATGAATTGATAGCGTTTATCTTCTGAAGTATTTCTTGCAGTACATGATGGGTTTCCTGACTCGAAGTGTTCTTGATATTTTCGTTCTGCTTAGCCATTTCTGCATATGTTATGCCTTCTCTTACTTTGGTGCTATGGGGATTTGTTTTGAGTTGATTGCATTCTAGGTTGAGAACTCTTACTTGTTTGATTTCTATTTTTTTCTCTCATTCTTTGCTGCTCTTTCACTACCTCGCAGCCTCTGTAATTTAATGGGTGATGATTATCACAGTGTATGCATTTCACTCGTTGATTCTTACTTTTGTTGCATTCTTTTGATAGATGTTTCCAAGCGCATTTCACGCATTTCGGCTCCCTATTACAGTATTTGTGTGTGTGGTTATACGCCTGACAGTTGTAGCATTGTGGCATTCTACTAGTGTTCTTTTTTAATGTCTCAATCTTAATTTTTATATTAAGGATTGCTTTGATTCCATGTACCCTATCAATGCTCTCAGCGTCGTCAAATGTTAGCATGAAAATGGGGAGGCCAACTTTGGTTGTTTCTCGTTCACCGTTTGCGTTTATAATGGCCTTTCTCTTTAATATGTTAACAGCGTTTAAAATGTTGAATCCTTTCTGGCTAAGTTCCTCAATTATTTCTTCGTTTGAGCATGTATGATGTAGCCCTCTGGCCATGACTATAATTTTTATAGGTGAACTATTCGAAGATTTTAAGCGGTGATTGCATTTGATAACATTCTGTAGGTTTCCGAGTCAAGTGCATTCACTTTCCAGGCGTTATTATTCAGTGCAGTGACTTTGTTTTTATCGTTTGGAACTAGCTTCACTATTTTTTTAATTGTTTCGTATTCACTAACATTAAGTATATTGATGGGTGGACTATTGGTTGATTACGTTGGATGTATTAACTGGTTCCAGTGGTCTCTCTTTCGGTATCAGTGATACGTTCTTATTTACCTTCACTAGGTCCGTGGATGACTATTCAGGTTGTTGGGGTTGTGGTTTTCTGACGCTCTGTGTTGATTGTTCCACCTCAGGCGAAGATTATGCTGTTTTTTTTTTGTCTTGACGTTTACTTTTATTTGCCTTCACATAAAACTCATTTCATACGACCAGTTCATCTTCATCTGTTTCATAGATAGCTATAGTACTTTTCTTGGCTTGATTATCATTTTTGATTACAGCAATTGTTTCTTTAAGCTGTTGGACTTCTTTGAATCATTGATTTTCATTAAGGTTAGGTTAGGTTAGGTTAGAGTGGCTGCTATCGCACACTTAGGCCAGTAGTGGCCCATTGTGATACCACAGGATCCTATCTCCCCTTTACTCCCGTTGAAACCATCCAGAGCTACTTATGTAGCGTAAAAGATCTCGCACTCTACAGCCCGCGAGTTCCGAAAGGCTGTCCATGCTGTACACACCTAAGTACTTATGTCTTCTGCCTGATAGTCCCGGACACGAGCATAGGAAGTGATCCAACGTCTCCTCCTCCTCTTCGTCCAAACAGCTTCTACAGAAGTCATTAGTCTGTAGACCCATCCTTCTTGCATGTTCCCCAAAAAGGCAGTGTCCTGTCAGTATCCCTACGACCAATCCTAACTCCCGTTTTCCTAGAGATACTAGTACCTTGGAGCGCCGCAGGTCCAGTTTTGGCCAAACCTGTTTTGCCACCCTGCACGTGAGAGAGTTGGTCCACCTCTCATTTGTCAAGGCAATTGCCTGCTTACTGAGCGCCAATTTGAGTGCTGCTAGGCCTCCCCAGACCCGCCCTTCCTGGCTGTATCTGGAGAGTCGTGCCGTACCTAGCTAGTTCGTCCGCCCTGCAGTTTCCCGTGACGTCCGAGTGACCAGGCACCCAGATTATCTGGATGCTGAAATACTCGCTCATCTCGTTAAGAGATGATCGGCAATCCAGCGCCACCCGTGACTTCAGACAAACCGCCTCCAGCGACCTGACCGCCGCTTGACTGTCCACATAAATAGCGATATCCCTCACGGATACCACATTATGCTTCAACCATGTCACGACTTCCCCTAACGCCACCACTTCAGCCTGGTACACGCTGCAGTAGTCAGGGAGACGAACGGAAATATTCACGTTAAGCTTCTCACAGAAGACTCCGGCTCCTACCTTACCGTCTAGCTTAGAGCCGTCCGTGAAAAATTGCAGTGCCTCGTTTTCCAGTATTGATCCGTTCCTCCAAGATTCTCTCGAAGGACAGATGGTCCGGAAACCCTTATCGAAGCACAACGTTGGCTTAATATAATCTAGATTCGCCAGTTCTTCCCTTAGCGATCTAGTTATCGTCGAGTGTCCCGCTTGAAGACACTTCCACTGAGAGACAGCCGAGAGTCTCGTAGCCACATTGGCTGCTATCTGTTTACCAAAAAATTCGATTGGAAGAAGGTGGAACATAACCTCCAAGGCGCGTGTAGGTGTTGACCTAAGTGCCCCGCTTATAAGCATGCAGGCCGTTCTTTGCACCTTTTCCATCATTTTTATATATGTTGCCTTCTCCAGAGCTGGCCACCACACTCCCACCCCGTACGTCAGCACTGGTCTTACCACTGCCGTATAGAGCCAGTGCACCAGCTCTGGTTTCAGACCCCATTTCTTACCTATGGCGTTCCTACACGAGTAAATGGCTACATTAGCCTTATTCACCCTTTCCACAATGTTAGGCTTCCAGCTGAGCTTACTATCCAAGATTATGCCCAGAAATCTTGCTCTGTCAGCAAAAGCCAGCCTACTGCCGTTCACGGTAGGAGGGCTAACTACCGGAATTTTATACTTCTTAGTAAATAGTACCAGCTCAGTCTTGGAAGGGTTGATCCCTAATCCACATTTGCTGGCCCATTTCGTAACGATCAGGAGCGCATTCTGCATAACGTCCCTAATCGTACCCAGATATTTGCCAGAGACAGCCAACGCTACATCATCTGCATATGCTACAACCCCTATCCCCTCTCTCTCCAGTTCCAACAGCAAACCATTCATCACCACACTCCAAAGAAAGGGGGACATTACACCTCCTTGAGGGGTTCCTCTAACCACCCGCCTTCTAATGGTGGCCTCCCCCAGTTCCGAAGTAATAATCCTGCTTACCAGCATCTGATTTATCAGCCTTATTATGGGGTAATCCACGTTCAAAGGTAGCAGTCCTTCGATGATCGCCTCCGTTTTTACATTATTAAAGGCACCCTGAATGTCGAGAAATGCTACCATACAGAACTCTTGCGAGTAGATTGACTTCTCAATCATGCGTACCAGATCATGCAGAGCTGTATCTACCGACCTACCCTTACAGTACGCATGCTGTGACGTTGCCCAATTCCTGGGCTCAATTTTTGGTCGAGTACCTACATCTACCAACCTTTCCATGGTTTTCAACAGAAAGGATGATAGAGTTATAGGTCTCAGGTCCTTTGGATAGGCATGTGAGCTTTTTCCCGATTTCGGGATAAAGACCACTCTGACCTCCATCCATTTCCTAGGAATATAAGCTAGTCTCAGACACCCTCTGAAGATACCCTCCAGCCAGGGGAGGATGACTGCCGAATTCCTTTGGATCTCTGCTGGTATAATCCGATCCGGGCCCACCGATTTATACGGCTTAAAGCCGTTCAGCGCCCACCGGATTCGCTCCCTGTCCAAGATGCCCTCCATCTCTAATGAAGGTGTTGCTCGATGAGCTCCAGGCTCCATCGAGTCTTCAAAGCTTCCCGGAAAATGGGTCTCGATAAGGAGCTCCAATGATTCCGCACTTGTTGTTGTCCATGACCCGTCTGGTCTAATTAAATAACTAGGACTGGTTGGGTTAGTAGCTAGAATTTTTCTAAGGCGAGAAGTCTCAGAGACCTCCTCCATCCTACAACAGAAGAGTCTCCAGGACCCCCTTTGTGCCTTCTTCAACTCTTTTTTGTACTTTCTTAGGTCCTCCTTATAGGAGTCTCAATCCCCAACCTCCCTTGTGCTCTTAGCTTTGTTAAAAGCTGTCCTACACACTCTCCGATACGTTCCCAACTCTTTGGTCCACCATATCGGTTTCTGCCTGCCCCTAGGCTTTATCAGGGGGCACGCAGCATTAAATGAAAGATTGCACGCTCTTGTGACAATATCCACCATGCAGTCTAATTCTTCTACCGTCGCCGGAGGTCCCGGGACCTCCAGCGGCAATAGTTCCTCCAACACTTCCCTATATTTGTTCCAGTTTGTCCTTCTGGGATTCCTGAAGGCTTTCCGGGCTACAGGTTTAATTTCGAGGTTATATATTACATATCGATGATCAGAAAATGAGTGCTCCTTCGCCACTCTCCACCCTCTGATCATATGAAAAATCGTTTCCGACGCAAAGGTTACATCTAGAACCTCCTGTCGATTTTTAACAATGAATGTCGGTTCTCGTCCAATATTGCAAACTAAAAGGTTGGTATTTAATAAATAATCAAAAAATAACTCACCCCTCTCATTGATGTCTGTGCTTCCCCATATGGTGTGATGTGCGTTTGCATCACATCCGAGTATAACACCTACCCTTCTGTGATCAGCTTCCCGGATTAATTCCCCCAGGTTATCCGGTGGAATCCCCTTTTCCCGATCCATATAGGCTGAGGCCAGCCATAATTTTTCACAGCCGGCCTCAACACTCACTGCCGTAACATCACCACTACTAAATTGAGGAAGAAGAAAAATATTCAAATTATTTTTCGCTAAAATACAGGATCTGATCTTGTCAGAGTTGCTTGAGTATAGTAATTTATACCCTTTCATTCTGAGGCCACAAATCCTGTTATTGCTAATCCAAGGTTCTTGGATTAACACCAAGTCGTCATCAGACTTAGCCAGTCTGAGCACGAGAGCTGCCGAGGCAGCCTTCGAGTGATGTAGGTTTATTTGTACAATGCTAAACATTGTATTCAACCTTACTCACCTCTACCTGCACCCCCTGCATCGGGATAGTGCCATCTGGCTCGTTGTTCCGGCCGCTATCCTCCTCTCGTTGAGAGCCCGACAGGATGTCCCCATCAGACTCCAGTGAGAGGAGGCTACCTCCAGTTGCGATTTTTCCTGCGTCCGAAGCACTTTTCCGGCCGTCCTCAGCCCGTTTGACCATCTCCTGCTGAGCCCGTTCACCGTCACTCCCAGGCTGGTCTTTCGTAGTCTCCTCGGCCTCATCTTTTTTATATATTTTTAGGGTGATCGACCCGAACCCGAAGTTGATCACCCCTTTTAGTTTTGCGAGGGAAGCCAGGGACTCTTTATTGATCAGCATGATTGCCAATCTAAAGTCTCCCTTAGCCTCCTCTCGCTTTACAATCCTCCAGTCTTCGGTCTGAAGATCGGGATTGCTGGCCCGGATGATCTCGAGGATCTCTTCCGGCTTATCCGGCTCGGTTGGCAGCCATACACGTGCCTTCGCCCTGCTCGGGATTTCCTCCCTGCAGACTGCCTCAAGCCGCGCACCCTGCCATACCTCGCCTACTTCGGCCACTGCTCTTTTGTACAGGTCAGCCGATCTCTGGTCTGAGCACGCAGTCAACTTCACGCGCCCCTGGTACCATCCCGCATCTCTGTAGGATGGAGGGGATCCCGGATTCTCTCTCAGGATCCTTAGAAAAATGGAGTTTAGTGCATTATGCGCTACCCTCCACTTCTCTGACGTGATGCTCCCATCTTCTTGACTTCTGTCAATGACGGCTAGCACCAGCACGTGCTCCTTTAGAATCTCACTGAATAGCTTCAGTTTCCGATCCCTAGGAGCACCCGACGTCTTGTCCGCTTGCACCTTGGCCCGCTTACTGTCACCCGGTTCTAACTCATCCTGGGACCTCTGTCTTTTAGACACAAGGGCCCTTTCCGAGCTAACACGGCCGACAGTTTCTTTAGCCCATGCTACAGACTTACGCTGTTCGACTGTAAGCTGCCCCTCAGGGGTCGCAGCCAGTCTTTCCAAAATTCTGAACGCCGACCGTCTCTCCCTGTATCGACGCTTCGAAGGAGGGATCTCCTTCACTAACCCCCCCCCCCCCCCTATCTCCTTTGACGGATCCGCTTCCACCTGGCTTCGATGCCAAAGTGTCGCTTACCCTTGCTCCTGATGATGTAGCTCCATCTTCACGGTTAGAGTTACTCTCTTCCTCCGGTTTTTGAAGGGTGCCGGCCCCTTTATTTTGTTTTTTCTTTCTATTTTCCATGTTTTTCCCACGAGTGTCGGAGAAATATAAGTCGACCTGCGCAGAGATCCGTGTACGCAGGCAAGGCTAAATACAACTGGAGGTCGCCAGGTATCCAGAGGGCTCCGTTCACGACTGGGCTTTGTTAAATGGGCCCCCAGTCTAGCCGATTATCAGCACGGGTCGCGTAACACCTTAATCCAGCCCATTGGCTCACCGAGCACCCCGTCCCCCGTGCCCCCGTCCTCCTCCCGCATTCACTCCCTCATCCACCATTCATATGGATATCCCAAGCCAATGGGACCCATTTCATTCATGAGATACCCGTTTATAGGGTTCCCCTTTCACTACCTGGAGGCTCGGGACCACAAGGGGACGGACGCCCAGTTCACCGTGGTTGTGGTCGATGGTTTTAAGGCGCCATCAGTTCGCCTTTCCCTACTGGGTATCCTAGGCACTCAGAATTTAGTGAACGGAGGTTAACCACTCCCCCGTTCTCTGAGACTCTCCTCCCAGCAGAGCTGCGGTTGGGGACGGCTTATTTAATTCACCGCTAACCTACCTATCGATAGGCCATTCACTATCCACCACCTGTGACCCCCCCGATAGCTGCAGCTCGCCACGGGTGATTTTCATTAAGCTTTCTATCGATTTCTTTAAATCAGCGTTTTCTCTAGCGACGTCGTGATGGTTTTCTTGGTTTACATTCTCCCTGCGATCAGCCTTTTCGTTCTCCTGCTGAGTAGCGGGATGCATTTGTCTAGTTGGTGATCTAGAGATACTTGTGCTGGGTATAAATGGGTTTCGAGGCACACCCCAGAATCCATTGAGCCTGCCTCGTGTGAGGGTGGATTGGCCAACTGTACAGTTGACGTACCACCTGGGTTGCACATTCCGTTTTGTTGTACACTCATTGCCTTAATGTTTGGTTTATTGTTCGGGGTTCCTTCCCCTAGCCAGATTTGGCCCGCGGATGGTATTTTATTTCCCACCTACCCTCCGGCAAGCAGGTTAATGAGCATTCCCATATCCGCCAACTAGGGACGCGCCACGATGGGAGTTCGGCATCTCTACACGGGATGGTGAACATGCACCAAGTCAACAAACTTGCAAAAATTGGTTTAAACGATTGAAAAGTGATGATTTTGATGTCAGTGACAAAGAACGTTCTGGTCAACCAACAAAAAAATCGAAGATGAAGAATTAGAAGCATTATTGAAGGAAAACTCAGCTCAAACAGAAAAAGGATTTGCAGGACAGTTAACTGTCACCCAAACAGTCATAAGCAAACGTTTACATGCCATAAAAATGATTCAAAAAGGGGGAAAATGGGTGCCACATGAACTGGCTCAGCCAACATTGAAAATCGTTTAATGGTTTGCAATTCTTTGCTTACAAGACACCGAAGATAGCATTTTTTGTCTCAAATTGTGACTGGCAATGAAAAGTGTATTTACTACCATAAGAACCCTAAACGCAAAAAATCATGGGTCCATCCAGGCGAACCATCCAAATCAAAAGCAAAACGAAACATTTATGGAAGTAAGGTTATGTTGTGCATTTGGTGGGATCAGAAAGGAGTGGTGTACTATGAACTGGTGAACGTTATCAACAACAATTGATAGATTTGAACCATTAATTGAACGAAAATCGTCCGATTCTAGCCAACAAACAACGTAAAGTGATTTTGCTGCACGTCAATGCTCGACCACATATCGCAAAACAAGTAAAAAATACGCTGGAAGTACTTAAATATGGGAAATTCTGCCGCATGCTCCCTACTCACCAGATTGTCCCTCATCAGATTACTATTTGTTCGGAACAATGCAATGCGATCTTCAAGACCAGCACTTCAGAATCCACGAAGAAATCAAAAAATGGCTCGACGAATGGATCAAAAGAAAAACAATTTTTTTTTTCGATGGAATCCATAAATTGCCAGAAAGATGGTTGAAAGTCATAGATAACGATGGAAAATATTTTGATTAAAACAAAATTTACCATTTCAAAAAACTAAATTATACTCCCGATACTTTCTGTTAAATTTGCTTGAAATTTTGATTTGTTGTGCCATGTTTTTGGCCCGGTATTATCGTAATTACATGACCATTGATGAATGATACTAATACAAATTAAGCTAATTTGAATGGTTTTTGTAGCCCGTAGCTTGCCACTTGAACACCGCTGCAATAATATATTACGTATAGATCCGGCCATGAGTAAGAATTTTTCAAACTAGCTTTAAAAATGGTTTTTCTTGTTTTTTTTTTTAATTAGCGTACATAAATTAATTACGTTTTTCCATTAAATATCTAGTTATGTATAGAGTTACTTTGCCCCGGAGGCTAAAGTCTGTTACAATGTACACTATAAATGATTCATTAAATCGTATATGTAATTGAAAAAATTTAATAAAATGAGATTTGTGTTACATGCACTCAGAATTTTATGGATTAGGCGTCTTCAAACTGTAAATGCAAAGTATATGCTTACACGTCTTGATCTCTGCTCTACACACTATATATAATCTAACAAACATCAATTTGTAACAATAAACTTCTTAAAACAAATTTATTTTTAAGACAGATTTACAGAAAACAAATAGTTCCTTAATTAAATGAAAAATGATTAAGAAATTGATGATAATTAGCGTAACATTTTGTTGTTGTATATTATGCTTTATAATATGATGTAGTATATGTATACGCATATGCCCAGATTGATTTATAAGATCGTTGATTTAAAATGATGTGTTTTCAAGAGGAAATGGAATTAGGTTCAACATATTGAAAATGTTATTTCAAGAACTGCCCATATTTACGTATGTATGTACATAGATATATGTTTTGTATATCCAAATATATGTATATCATTTTTAAAGTTTGAAATGAAGCTAATTTCGAGCATGATTTAATCAAGATTTTCCTATATGATTAATTCCATTAAATTACAACCAAATTAATAAAGAATATCAATCACTTTTAATTTTATAGCGCAACCTGTTGTATGTATACGAGTTACGACTATATTGGTATATAGTAAAGTGAAATTAATAACAAAACCATAAATCCCCCCATATGTTTTATGTATTATGTTATTCTTGAAAATTATATATATTTTGTAAGACAAACAATATGAAAAATTACAGCGACATGAGAAAATTTTCTTTTATTAAACTTACCATGTAACATATACAGATTTTGTTTTTATCTTGAACACGCACAAAAGAAACGGGCCATTGTGCAATATTTCAAATACTATACTCGTACTATAGTAGTAGCAAGTATTTCCCAAAATTTTAAATCACGAAGTAATTAATTTTAAAATTTTATGTAAATCCTGATGTGACATTCCCGCATTTACCCTACTATAGTATCGAACACAATAATTAGAATGATGAACACACTTGGCTTAACACATAAATCAGTCAAATTTAGAATGAAAATGTTCAAAAATTAGGAAAAAGATGCGATCATAAATCAATGTTGGATTTTGGGGTAATTAGATTAATGTTTATGTAGCTTAAAAACATATTTTTAGGAATATAATCTGTTCATATATATTTTGAAATGTAATTTAAATATTGTAATTGGATGTGGACCAAGTATGTACATGGAGACCAACATACAACAACACGATATTTTGAATAATTCCATAACGTACGAGTATATGAAGAGGGTTTTATTAAAAGTACTCGTCAATCTAAAATCTTGGTCTGTATATTTTCTGGTCAATAATTTAAGTTATGTTGACTTATACTAATGTAGATGGTTAGGCGGATTCATTGTTGTAGTTCGTTGTGTTCGGTATTTTTACTGGAGTTTTATTTTAATGAGTCCACCTATCGACGAAAAATCGAAGTTTTCGACTTTTGAAATTTTGCGTTTTGTAGTTTTGAAGTTTGTTCATAAAATATATTTTTTTTCTCGATTGATTAGATACGCATACAATTTTTATTAAGAATTTAATTATTAAGAATTTTAACAATAAAACAAAAATACTGAAAAATTCGTAAACAAAACATAAACACACAAAATGAACAACGTACTTGATAACAGAATAAAAAGAATGAAAAGTGTCTGTATTTGATATTATATATCATGTTGTCTCTTTCTTGCCATGTTCCTTCGGTAAAAAAGTTGGAGATAGATCAACTTGATGAAAAAAATACCGAAGAAAAAATGTCATTTTCGTCAAATCCTATTGGTTTAAAAAAAAACATAACGAACGGAACGAACACAACGAGCTACAACAATGAATCCGCCTACAATTCTCAGTAAAATACCCTACCCGTCCCTTAAAAACATTCTTAAACAGTATTTTTTTTTTGTAGTTTATTCAAAACTAGCGGACGCGACAGACGTTGACCTGCCTGAACGTTGGCTTGCCTCCTATTAGCTGGTTCAGCAAACGTTTCTTCGATAGTCGAATTTTCGATAAACTATATACTATTGTTATTTTCTATGGCACAAAAATTCTTGATCCATTTTTGATCCAAAATGGCTTGTTTGTTTACATTTTTCGTCTTTATATTTTTGATTCTGGATCAAAAATAATATCCAAAAAATTTGTTGGATTTTTTTTGACGTTTACTCACATATATTGTGATATTGTGTGAGTAAACGTCAAAAAAAATCCAACAAATTTTTTGGGTTTTTTTTTTGATCCAGAATCAAAAAATAAAAACACAAAAATGTAAACAAAGAAGCCATTTTCGAACAAAAATGGATCAAAATTTTTGTGTCAGAGAAAATAGCATATGTGACATTTGACATTGAGTTAAGCCTCAACGAATCCGCGGTTCCACACTTTGATTCTTTCGTCGCGATTCTTTACTCGTTTCCTTCCCCTTTACCAATAAACTGTTTTTAGTTTGTAGGTAAAGGGGAATAAAACGTCGAAAGAATCAAAGTGTGGAATGGCGGAATCCAGAATAAAAATTTAAAAAAAATAAGAATTTTAACGAAATCAATTGTTTTTCTTTTTATTTTTGACATTCCAGCCATGCAAAAATAATAATTCTTAAGTGACAGCTGTTCGTTTACAAACAGCTGTTTTTATTGTGAAATGTCTTTTAGAGCAATTTCATATTTATTTTCAGTAATTTGACGAGATTTTTAAACAAATCCTAATTAAATAAAACAGTCAGTTTTTATTGATAACACATACACGAAATGATTTTATATGACACTGGAAAAAGGGAATAAACTAAAGAAAATTAAAGTAGTAAAATAGCGTTTATACCACGACTATAATATCATACAATTAACTAATTAATTGTTAACAAAAGTCACCAAAACACTAAAAAAAATATTGAAATGATTTTATTTAATAAATAAAGTAGTAAACAAAAAAATGTAAGCAATCTTCTTCTGCTGTACATAAAAAAAACGAACGGGATTCAAGCTCTACCTGAACCGCAAATGTTTGGTAAAACATAACGTCAACAATTAAAAATCACGTATGTCATCGCTAATTACAATTTACTAGAAGTCGATGGTTATCAAACACAGCAGTTTTTTGCGGAGTTCGTGCATTTTGGGAGTGTTTTGAAATTGTTTTTTTTTTGTTACTGTATATCGCAGTAAACCCTCGATTAATGGACACTCGTTTTAAAGGATAATTTTTTATTTTATATTTTTCGGTTACCGATTATGATGGATGAACTCGGGGATTCTTAAATGATTTTTGGAAAACATTCTGGAATATGGCCACTTGGGACGGAACTCGATTAATTCTTAACCGATTATGGTGGGGTTGGGTATGCTGGATGGAAATATTCTAAAATGAATTTGGGAAGGAATTCTGGAATATGGCCACCTGGGACTGAACCCTACCTTTGTGTAGGGTTCATAACATGATTTTTTGTGAGAGTAGGCAGTTGGCCTGCCGCTCAACCCACTAGTTATATCAGTGGGTCACGTATTGGTGATAGATGTTAAGGCATCCAGCCTTATCAGAAACATCTTAACATATCGAGACGCCTGCTAGCGTATTGCTTAGTTCCGTCCTAGTTTAAATTACTGAGTACCGTCCCAGGTGGCCATATTCCACAACTTCTTCCAAAAATTATTGAAGAATCTTATTTCCATCCTCCGTATTCAATTTATTTAGACAATTTATTTTATACAATAATTGTAACATTTTGCAGAACCGCACGCCCCATTTTGAGCATAGTTTCCTTCAAATGTTTTATGTGCAAGTTGCAAGGTCAATTCTAAAACTCATAGCTCCATTCATTATCGTCTTCAAAACTTTGCAGTTGCTCTGAATTGCACCAAAAGAATGCACTATCGACATGCATATAATAATCCACACCGATTTGGCTAATTGAACAATGTACTGGGGGCAATGCTTCACTCCAGCAATAAAAATACAATTTCCGATTTTTCCAATCTAAAAGACCTGCACAAATTATTTCTTTTTTCCATTGTGGGTATTGAAATAAAAACTATTAAAAAAGACGGGAAAGGTTCGGAGCCGAACTTTATAAGCATTTTTGTTGCCTATAAAGAACTTCTATGCCGTGTGATTTGCGTATTTCAAATATTACGACCACCCACTCCCACACCCACCTAACCCTATGTACACCCAGCCCAACCGATCTCAATCCACCATATCTCAACTGACCCCAATCAACCACAAACCACCACATCTAAACATTATTACCATCCCCCACCCACTATCCAATTAAAACCCCAAAACCCATCTCACCCGCACCACCCTATACCGCACCACCCATATTATCACCCTTTAACATCGCCATACCCACTTCCACGCACACACGCACAACCCACACAAACTCTCATCCACCAAACCCCAAATTCTCACACCAAACCAAAAACGCCTCATCCCACCCTCCTCCACATCCCACCCTCCTCCACATCCCACCCTCCTCCACCACTACTCCTACCACCCCCATAACTGCACCACCCACAAAAACCCACATCCAGACGAGATATATTTTTACTCCACATTCATATGCTCGATGAAACCAAAATACTCGTAGAATAGAAAATAAAAAAAAATCTATCAATCACAAAACCCTACATATCTCCGAACACCCTAAACATAAAAATGTCCAAACCAATAAGGATCATTCCCATGAATTGCTTGAACTTTTAGTGAAGAAAAATGCTTAAAAATATATAATGTGGAAAAACAAACGACTGGCTGACGCGAAAGTCAAAGCTACTCAAAATCATAAACGGTTAAGAAATTGTCGAATTCAATTCCAGGTAGCCATGTTCCAAAACTTTTCCAAAAATCAATTAAGAATCCCATTTCCATCCAGCATATACGCAATCTCATCATAATCGGTTAAGAATTGCTCGAGTTCCGTCCCAGGTGGCCATATTCCAGAACTTCTTCCATACATACCCAATCCCAACATAATCGGCTAATGCACGATTTACATGTTCCAATTTTTTTTCCAGTAAAAATGAAGAGTTAAGTATATTACGATTTTCGTTTGCGAGAGGAGCACGAAACAAATTCCAGTAAAATAAAATTGGGTTTTTTTCTTTTTAATTTGGGGAAATGTTGTTTACATATAGCTGTCTCTTTTTAACTAGTAATTTTTTGTTATTTGCGTGCAGCTCTATTTTTCTGTAAAAAATTTGTTGGGAAAAAAATTGGGACATGTAAATCGTGCATAAGAAATGCTTAAAATTTAAAAACATTCGTATTTAACGGACAATCGGATTTAACGGGCTCCGCAATTAGTCCGTTAAATCGAGGTATAACACTTACGTTAAAATGTCACGTAATCAACGCAACAATTTAACGAAACATTTAACATAACAGTATTTAACGCAGCGTGAAACATGAACCAAATCTAGTCCGCTAAGTGTTTTACCGCAAACATAAAAGAACAATAAATCATATTTTTAAGTTTTTCTTATTTTCGAGCAGCACTATTTTTTTCTTAAGTGACAGCAGGTTTCGTTGGGTTTCTTACATAAAAATTAAGTTTGGCTGGGTAATAACACGCCATTTATCGCATTCTTATTTTTTTTATTAAGTTAAGTTTTTATTCCTGACTAGTTCCCACTTTAGACATTTCAATCTTTTCGTTTCGTTATTGTGTGATTTGCTGTTGCCAAAGTAAAATAAAAAATGAGTACAATTTCTCGTTATTCTGCGCCATTCAATTCTCGTATCACGGCCTGACGATATTTGATGCTTGTCATTGGCACATTTTGCGAAAGAGGCGGTACATTTCGTGAGAGTGGTGGTAAGTATAATAATGTAATTGCAAAAAAGATATTGCTGTTGTTGCACGTGTTTAAATGTCTGACAGTTGTGCTTTTTATATGTATTAGCTGTGTGGAGAAGACTGTGTGGAACTCAGTTGGTCGGTGTGAACTCATAATGGATCTACAGACGACTGAAGATGTGGCGACTCATGAAAATGGACGCTTCTACCCTGTAGATCCGCTGACCCATATGTACACCGAAGATGGAGTGCGGGTAGCAGAGGAGTGTGATGCCTTACCACTAACATATGATGCAAATTTGGACGATTTTCATTTTGAATTAATAATAGCAAACAAAGAAAAAACTCAAATAATTTCCATGACAGTCACATTATTATTAATGTAAAAAAGTAAAGTATTGAAATAAATGTTGAATCTTAAAAGTAAAGCGACCGAAATAGATCGTTTGCCTAGCGCATCTGGGAATATGCTTTCAATCAAATCATCTTTCGTGGCTACCATGTTGCAAGAATTGTCTGGCAATTTAATGCATTGTGTATTTTCATGAAATCGAATTTTTCCATCGCCATTGTCGAGCAATCCTTCAGAGAACGACAGCGCCAATGGATCGTTTTGCTGTTGAACATGTATATTTATATGTTAAGGTCTAATGTATTGACATTTCGCCGTAGGCATGATTGTTTCAAACATGCGTTAATTTCGTCCCCACATGTAACACGTAGAATGACCGGCCATATATATGTCTGGGATCACCGGACAGCAACACTAGAGCGCCAACGAAATGTCTGATATTATCGTTGAGATCTTTCATCGTTCTATCGAGAGCTTCAAATAAATGCTTGTGAGTCATAATGCATTCGTCCCAGATAATAATTTTGCATTTTTGCAAAACTTTAGCCATGCCGAAATGCTTCTGTGCGAACGTTCAATGGCAACTTGAGTGCTGAATGTTCAGTCCTTCCACCATCAAGGAAATGCCAGATGAAGCAATTGTCAACGCAATATGATTTTGGGATCAAATGCGCGCAAGTGTCAGGAGCGTCCAAAAAAATAATCCGCCTTTTGTTCAGCAGTGAGCACTTGTTCATCATTTGTAACAAAAGTACACTCAATATGCACGAAAATGTGGCACATGGAATATTGAAACACAGCGAACAGAAATTGAAATTTCAAAACAACGCCATCAACACCATATTGATGCGTACGTCAAACACCACAGAATTCGACATCCGCGCTGCCTATGGTACACAAACATAACTATGAATTATTCTTAAAAACTCAATTATTCACTATGTTTTTTTTTTCATTTTATAAAATAGTGAGGTACCCCTCAGTAACAAAACCAAAAAAATTCGTGAGAAAAAAAAATCCTACGACCCAATTGCAGCGCCACCTATCGGATCCAATTGTGTATTTAAACCATCCAGGGAGGGGCCCACTCAAACACACACACGCACACAAAAAATGTCATCAAAATTGGTCCAACGGTTTAGAAGGAGTTCAGTGACACACGCGTACATAGAAGAATTATATTATATAAAGAAAATGGCGAGTGGTGGGAAGATGAAATTTTGTGGTTATATGTTCTAATATGCGAAAAATCTTTCGTCCATGGTGCCATCCATTTTTGAATGGTAGCATCCAATTTTGAAATTAGCTCTGAGAGGAAACCACAAAACTTACTTCCATTGCATGTCGAATTTGATATTATATATTTTATGATGGATAATACCCTGATCAGTTAAACCCACTATAAGCGTAACATTTTTATCTCCTACTGAAGAGAGAATGATACGAGCCGGTGTATTTTTTACACCTCGCTTGGCATACTCGCAAATGCAGTTTTTTTTTTTTATTATCCCTGCAATCTGTTCTGGGACTTGTTCAAGGCTCTCCCTGCTCTTTCGCGGTTTGCGGAATAGGCCTTACTTTTACGCCAGTGTCAGCCAATTCGAGGACGTACGGCTATAGGACCGATTAAAAAAAATCTATGAATTGTTATTTTAAACTTAAAAAGAGGGGATGTTGTATATGTATATAACCGCATTGTACTTGTACTGTACGGTCGTGTACCGAATACCGAGCAAAATTTCCTCAGCCAAAAAGTTCGTATATCGAGTTGGTCGTGCACTGAGGTATTCGTATACCACTGTATGTGGATCATACAATTACTACTGGCGTAGATTACAAGTATTTGTAGACGTTGTATACGATTAGTAGTTGAAGTAGTCGACATCGACTACGAGTTATGCGTGAATTCCACAGTGAAACAATTTTTTCAGTAAAAATAATACGAGATAAAAATATAAATCCTTTGCTTGTTAGAGCGAAACAAAAAAAATTTTCAGTAAAATTTACTCTAAGTAAGCGGGGAAAATGTTGCCATAAAAAGTATGAAACTCAATACTTTTTATGGCAACATTTTTTTGTCTTTATCACTCTAACGTAATTTTAATATGTATACTCTCCTCTTTTCGGTTTCCCAACCTTGCTAAAGTTAGCCGAAAGTTGTCAGCCGAAAGTGAAAAAACCGATAATGCAGATTGTGTCTCGATTACATCAGCCGAAAGTTGAATTTTCAATACTGTTAAAGTTAGCCGAAAGTTTCCAGCCGAAAGATAATGCAGATAGTGTCTTGACTACAGCAAAAATCAGTCATGAACTCGAATTTAGGAGAATTTAGGATCTAATTAAATCATTCGGGTGAAGGAGAAATTATTTCAGTTTATAGGAATTTAAAAATCGATAGGAGCGAGAGTATAAAGAGAGTTTAAAAATAGTCAAGACACTATCTGCATTATCTTTGGGCTGGAAACTATCGGCTAACTTTAATAGGGTCTGATTTTGTAAGTTAGTAACTTTCGGCTGGGATTTCAATTTTATACATAGTTTATTTAACTTTCGGCTGACTTAGTCGAGACACTATCTGCATTATCGATTTTTTTCATTTTCGGCTGGCAACTTTCGGCTAACTTTAGTAGTATGGTTTCCCAGTATTTTTTACTGAAAAAAATTGTTTCACTGTGGAATCCCGGCATTATCGACATTGTCTACGAGAAGTAGACGAGTTGTCAACACGATCACTAAAAATTAGTAGATGACGCGTAAACGCCCAACTCTGATTGTGATTACTCGTTTTTGTGTATATTTCTTCGTGTAAGTGCAACCAACTTTCATATTATATTTAAGACTAGCGTTTTACGGCTCCCTGAATTAAAAAAGCTGACTTAACAATGGTGTTTTTTCGGACTTAAAACCTGCGTTTATTTTAAAAATTCATTTCATTTTAAAATTGACTTTAAATCTGTAATGAAAATGAAATAAAAAAAGTTGACTTTATTTATGCATATCATAAGTCACTTTGAAATTGATTTAAGAAGTATGTTTATAAATGCCATAAAATGTGTATTTTTAAGTCATTTAGAAAATCAAATAAAATGTGAAAATGTTTAAGATCGAAATAAAACGTAAAAATGTATAACAGTAAAAGCCCGATTATCCAATTGACCGGAACACACAGTTAACCGTAATTTTAATTTTTATGATCTTTTTTTTGCTTTTTCTTTTTCTTTTCTCGTTCATATGCATTTTTTAATTCATTTTGAAATTTTCAATTGTTTTTTGCACATTTTCATTAATAAAAGCAGTAGTTGAAAATTTTAAATGGCTTTAATTTTCTTATTACAGTGAAAGTCCGATTATCCGGCATCTAATTAACCGGAATTTTGATTTTTATGATTTTTTTTTTGCTTTTTCTCTTTCATATGCGTTTTGAAATTTTCAATTGTGTTTTGCACATTTTCATTAATGAAAGCAGTAGTTGAAAATTTTGAATGGCTTTAATTTTCATATTACAGTAGACGCCCGAGTATCCGGTATCCAATTAACCGGAACACTCAGTTAACGCGAATTTTAATTTTAATGAACTTTTTTGCCCTTTCTCTTTATTTTCTCTTTCATATGCATTTTTGTATTCATTTTGAAATTTGCAATTGTTTCTTGCACATTTTCATTAATGAAAGCATTAGTTGAAAATTTGGAATGGCTTTAATTTTCATATTACAGTAAAAACTCAATTCTCCTGCAAAGAAAGAGGAAAAAGCAACAAATATTCCTAAAAATTAAAATTCCGATTAACTGAGTGTTCCGGCTAATTGGATGCCGGATAAATGGGCTTTTACTGTAATTTGAAAATTGAAGCTTTTACTGTAATTTTCATCTAATGCTAACATTAATGAAATTGTGCAAAACACAATTGCAAATTTCAAAATGAATTAAAAAATGCATATGAAAAAGCAAAGAAAGAGAAAAAAGCAACAAAACTCCTAAAGCTAGAATTCCGGTTAACTGAGTGTTCCGGTTAATTGGATGTCATATATTCGGGTTTTTACTGTAATATGAAAATTAAAGCCATTGAAAATGGCCATTTAAAATGTCAAAAAACTCAAAAATTCAAAAAACAGTTGAAAATTTCAATATAAATTTAAAAAAATGCATATGAAAGAGAAAAGAAAGAGAAAAATATACCTAAATATCAAATTTCCAGTTAACTGAGTGTCCCGGTTAATTGGATGAAACTGTAATTTGAAAATTAAATTCATTCCAAATTTTCAACTAATGCTAACATTAATGAAACTGTGCAAAAAACAATTGCATATTCAAAAATGAATTAAAAAAATCATATTAAAGAGAAAAGAAAGAGAAAAAGCAAAAAAAAAATCCTAACCTTCCGGTTTGGATTCCGGATAATCAGGCTTTTACTGTAATATGCAAATTAAAGCCATTCAAAATTTTCAATTAATGCATTCATTAATGAAAATGTGCAAAAAACAATTGCAAATTTCAAAATGAACTAAAAAATGCATATTTTAATTCAGAATTAACACACAAATAATAATTCACAATTGAAATTTATGAAAATGTATTTCTTCGTTTTTTAGCTTTCTCTACAATACAACAAAAAAACTGTAACAAGAAAAACAAGAAACCATTTTCTTAAAAACGTGAAATTACGCATGCATTTCTATATGTATTAAAAACAAATGTAAATTTTATGTTTATAATGTGAAATAAAATATGCCTTTTTTAAGTCATTTTGAAAATGAATTAAAAAATATATTTGTAAAATGACATAAAATGTGCCTTTCTTGTGTCATTTTGAAATTAAATTTGTTATTGTAAAACACCTTTGTTAAGTCAGAAAATTTGTTAAAAGTATATGACTTAAAAAAGGTCTCATTTTTTCATATAAAAACACTATTTTTAAGTCCACCTTTTTAATTTCAACTTTTTTTAATTCAGGGAGCCGCGTTTTACACCTTTCCTGAATCACTGAATTGAGTCTTTTAATACTTTCTATCGATCATTTTTATCTCTATTTGCAAACACATCGTATATACAGTATGCGTTCCTTTACTGTAACCAGTCCCAACTCCTCAAAGGTAGTGATCTATTTTTTAATTTCTTTTTATTCCGATGTCAGAAGAATATGGCTTCCCAAAGAAACCTTGACGTTATTTGAAATGAGATATTTACTGTCGATGCGTTTTCCTTTAAAATTTTCTTTGCGTTTGGCTGGCGGGAAATATTATTTGCTCCGTCGCCTCCAGTATCTGTCAAAAAATTCGACGGGCTTTTCACGAGCCACTTTAGGCGAGAAGTCCTTTCTTAACTTGGCCAAGCTTATTTTCACAAACTTATTTTCATTGGAGTTGCAGGTCACCACATTCTCACATAGAAAGCCGCCAACAAATAAAAAAAAACATTTGCCATCAACGATATCACAACATTCGGTAATTTTTTTTTTTTTTAAATTGACATCGTAAAATAAAAATTGTTAAATTCACAAAATTTAAAGAATTTAAAATATTACTAAGCTAAAATCAGTACTACGTGTATGACACTCAAATAAACAAAAATTTAAAATTGAAAGTTTACAAAAATATTTAAAATGTTTTCGTTAAGTAAACTGTATTTTGTTTGAATTTGAACAGACAAGTCGTACACATTCGTACACAGCATTCAGAGGTAGCGGTCTTTCAAATGAAGTTCATTTTAGAAAGAGATTATTTTAATGAACTCTAGCGCAGAGAAACACGTGTATCCATCAACATTGTCCATTTTACAGTACGATTAAAAAATATGAAATCTTAAAACAATTGTTGTTGCTGTCACTTCTATTTTTTTAATGAACTGTCTAATGTTCGTTACTTTTCTAAACAAGCAATAATAGCCAGTGTCATAATAAAAAGCCACAAATGACCACAACCAAATGAATAAAATCTCGAATGGAATTCTACCTACGGAATTTGATATTTTTAAATTTTGGATTTGGAATTTAGTATATGTAATGTTTTGATCTGCATATTTCAGTGAAGCATCTTGAGTTAAATACTGTTTGTTGAGTTGTTACGGACGTAAATTGTACATTTCCAAGAAACGTCTTACGACAAATATAAATCATTAAATTTTTAAATCACCAATCACATAAGAAAATATCAACAAAATGTAAAAAAAAAATATATTCACACAATAAATCATCTTAAGTGTAATAATAATAAATAGTTAATAATTTTATTTATTTTAATTTCAATTTAAAAAACGAAAATTAAAAATAAATAAATAAACGTAATTTGATGAAAAATGAATTAAAATTGAATAACGTTTTCAATTCAGAACTTCTTCATTTTCGTTTGATGATGCTCTCATCGCCGATCATAATATATATAATAATGATGATCATCTGTTTAGTAGATAGAGTCTGTGTATTATAGTAGTAATTAGGTCGCGTGATAATTATAGCGAAATCGTTGGCATTTGTTGTTGTTGTTGTTGCTGCTGCCTTCCTATTTTGAGGAATTATTTTTTTACGATCAAAAATTATCACAGCACGGAAAATGTATTTTGTATTTTAGTGTATAGAAGAATTCTGTTAATCAATCGATCATCTGCGTGTATTCGCTCTGCTGCCATTTTACAACACACGATTAACATGTGTTAATTTATGTATTATACAAGAAGAATTTTGTATAAATGGATGATGTGTGTTGTGTGTGTGTGCATCTTAATTTAGATATCACATCGAAATCATTTCAACGCCACGATATGTAATATGTGTGTGATCTTATTATTTGTTGACATTTTGATTTTATTTCTTATTTTTTTTTTTTATTAATTTGAAGAATTTATGGTTTTTAGTTTTTGTGGATGAAATTTCATTTCAATGGAATGCTTGTTGTTATGACGAGTGATGCGTATTAAAAATGAATCCAATTCGGAAATTGTTTTGGTTTAGTGTGTCTTATATGTGCGTAACGTCGGCCCTTATAAATTCTCGACACCGTGAAATCGTAAATATTCAAATAGTAATAATTATTGTTTTATTATACGAAGAAACAACGCAGTTCAATTTCCTGTACTAATTATGATACGAGTACAAGCATGTATAATTGTTATATGGTCTAATGGTTGTATATGTTTACTATTGTCTGCCATCCATTAAACTCCTATTGTTTGTATACGTAATAAATCTGAAATTTGATAATATTAACCCGTTTTTTTTTCATTTCTATCGAATTTAGCAAATTGAATACTTAATAAAATACTAAATATAACATGCAAGAAAATATCAACAAGTAGTTACTGCAAATTTATTGAGATAACAGGGAGGTTAATGTGTTCAAGTCTCTCTTATCGAAACACAATAATGTGCATTTTAAAAATTAGAGCTGTAAATGCTGTAACTACGAAACAATAACAAGTACGTTAATCTAAGGTTCTTCTTGAAAATACTTATTCACTAGTAATGGCCTCGAAAAAGTACCAAAATATAGCAGTGTGTGCTCAATTGCTTTCCTTTATCTCTGATTTAGGAGCATATAGAGCGTCTACTAGACTGAACCATTTTACTCTTCGGGGCTATCGCTTTCAGTTCTCCCCATGTTTGGCCGAGTTGTTTTGCTTCGGCTAGCACCGTTCTTTTCCAGGTTTCTGCTGGCTTTTCTACTTTCTTTTTCACGTTCCTTAATTTCACGCTCAATTTCGATTTGCCTGGCAATTCACAAATACCCTGAGTCTTCTCTATCAGCAATACTGATTTCACACAAGCTTTGCACATTCGCAGCTTTCCAGATCTTGTGTAGTATATTTAATGTATTTCTCGCTTTGTTCATGCGTTGGTTGATATCCTCTTCAGTTCTGCCTGTTTTCGTTATAGTTCAACTAAGTTATACGAATTTATCAACAGCTTCGAATGGGTGTAATTATGTTCGAGTTTAGTCTCATTGCCTTGGTTTTTCTGATGTTAGTTTTGAGGCCGACTTCCTGTGCCAAATCGAATAATTTGTGAGATTTGGACTGCATGTCTGCATATTAATGCATTAGTAGACATAAATCGTCCGCTTAATCCAGGTCATTGACTCCATTTATTATATCCCACTGAATTCCATTTGGGGATGAATTTTCGCATTACGTTATCTACTATTGTTAAGAACAGTATTGGAGAGAGAATAATCCGTTTCTCCTGGTATTGAACTCTACATCTACATATTTCTGGGATCTCTGTACATTTCCTTAATGAAATACTACAATTATATTTCTTGGAATTCCCATTTCGCAGAGTGCTTACGCAAACTAAAAATAAATAAAAAAAGAAAACCTGTACCTCGATTTTGTACGAAAAACGACAGCGCGAGGTGGCGAGGTGAGCAAACATTTTGTGTACATATACGGTGTATAATATACTATTTCTTATTTGTATTGTGTTTTCTCCTTTGTTGTGTATGTGCATTCGATTTGTCATTTGTACGACGGTAGGTACCAAAATAAATAGTTCCGGTTGAAACGGTTGAACTTTTATGATGCTGACGTCCACTCACCTCTTCCATTCGCTTAGTTTTGAGCAGTGGTATGAAGTAGTTTTTATGTGGCTAGAATTTATTTTTAAATATTATTTTATGTGCAGGTAGTGTGGTTTTAGTCATCATATCAATTTAATTCAGAAATGATGATTATGAAATGAAAATTATTACGCATAGAATAAATGTCAAAATAAAAAAAATATAAACAAGATTACGCGCATGCTCTGATGCATACTAATACAAACACAATCCCCAATACTATATTTTTCCGGTTTGTTCACCTCGCGCTTGTCAGTTTTCGTACAAAATCAAGGTACTGATGTTCCAACGAAATTTGTCGACGAAACTTGAGGAACGGAGTAATATAATTATAACTGGTTGTGCCCATCCGACGTCGACCGGATCTCTCCGAGTGAGAAGTACCCAGTCTGCTGACGAGACCCCCCGAATGACCCATGGACCTCGAAAGACCGATGCCCAGCCGCAACGAACCAGCATTAGATTTTTCAAAAACTAATGAAAGTGTATTGGTGAAAAGCAGTCATTTAGGCGAAGGCGAACCGTAACAAATATTTCTATTGAAATAAAATTTTAAATATTTATTTATTTATTTAATTCAGAGTTTTAAATTAAAAACAATAATGTTTACATAAATTATAGACATTTATGAAAGTCTAAAATCAAATAAAAAATTAACAATATAACTCTAAATTAAATTATATTAATTTAAATATGCTGAAATATTTTCCAAATCATAAAATTTTAAACGATCAAAAAACATGTCAGTATAATTGTAGTCTTACTTTGGGGAATATTATTCCTATTCGAATAGGAATGAAATTTGTGCCCAAAGTGACAGCCAAGCGATTTTTTCATACTTTTATCGGTTGGTATTTAGTAAAATCATACTAAGCATGCGATTTACTTTTATGTCTGAACAAATATTTATGAAAATATAAAATTCGAAGTCGACGTAAATAAATATGTCTTATTTTTCAAATTAATTTAGCATCGGAGCTCATTTTTTGTATCGTTGATTTATGTCATTTGGTTCTTTATCCTTTATGCGATCAAAATATTACATTACTCCCAGAGAGACAATTCAAAAAAATAAAAATATTTTATTAATTAACCGGGTGGTGAACATTTGAACTAATGAATGGAATAATTCTAATCTAAGAATGGAATAATTCTAATCCTACTTTTATGTGAAATGAAATTATTCAATCCGGATTGAAATTTATAAGGAATTGTTGTTGTAAAATTCACAAAGTAAGACGCTTATTTTAGTAGACACATATGTATACTTGACAAGTAAAGGTGGTGATACATGTACAGATTTTGCCTTTAAGGCATAAAAATTATGCGCGCTGATTGGTTAAAAGTCGGCCTTCTTGAATCGCCTTACAGACAAAAATTTTAAATTGAAAATTTCTCAATATTGTACAAAGCAACTTTTTTTGCCTTAAAGGCAAAATTTGTACATGTATCACCGCCTTAACAACCCGATTGAAATTCTAATGGGGCTCGCATATCTAAAACGACATTAAACTGAAGAGCGAAATTTCTTGGTTCTTCAATTGAATGTCGTTTTAGATATGCGAGCCCCATTAGAATTTTAATCGGGTTGGCCCAAATAGGTCTACCAAAATATTATAGTGGCAAGTTTGCCGATCGGTGAAAATTTTGAGATATGAAATTTCTAAGAATCAAGATTTCTTGGAAATCCCGGGTTTAACAAGAATGTCGTGTTAGGTATTTAACGTTCATTAGAATTTTATTTTGGTTCGCACTAGTAAAGTACATATTGTATAGGAATTTAAAAATCTGTGAACGATGTTGTAAGATCGCCTAAATGTTCGCAAATCACTAATACATCTTCACATTCTGCTTTATTTTTAATTATATTATAAACTTCATACTTCTCAGTAGAAGTTTGAATTTTTTCCTAAAATAGTACAAACCGCCATTTTTATAATTTAGAATAAATTTCATTGGCATATAGAGAGAAAGGAACGAGGGAAGAGAGAAAAGAACTACAGCTACAAATGGCTTAACGAAAAAAAGACAAAAATGAAATCGAACAGAAAAAAAAGAAAGAAAAAAATATATGGTCACCGAACCAAATTTTGATAACGAGAACCAATGTATATCCACGGCCCCGTGTACGACCACCGTAATGTATGGTGCTTGATTACAATAAAAATTTTAATTAAAAAAAAATGCACGTTATGACCTTCAGAAAAAAAAATGCACGTTTCCCTCCTTCTTTTATTTTTATTTATATTTTGCTTTTTTCTACTATATAACAAAATTTTTACTAATACAAATCAGTAGATACTCCTGATGATGACCTAACAAGTCGAAATCGATCGAGTGATTTTTTAAACTTTTTGAAAAATATTCAAAATATTCTGCGAAACAAAAAACAAGTGATTAATAAAAATGTGTTTATTAAGTACCTTCAGAAAAGGTCACCCTGTAGGGTGCCACAGTTGTCGCGGTCATTCCACAATTAACTCCAGTTACCAGGACCGTTGGGCCTCAATCTATACATTCCCCCTTTTTTTCATAAAGTACTTTGTATACAATATACCTTGCACTCTCTCATTTTTTTCAATCAAAAAATTTTATACACGACACAATTTGTCAATCATATATTTTTTACAGCAATGTATTTTAACTAAGTTCAATATGGACAACCAAACAGCGCTTTTAAAAAACTTAAGATTTTTTCACAATCCAAAAAGCTTTTCTGTAATTTTTGGCAAATTCAAAACGAGACCCAAAAAAAAAATTCTCGTACCAACAACCTAAAAAATGCGGAAAAATACTTTCTTTTTCTGTCCTTCAAGTCTTTCTCGCAGCGCCAACAGAGAACGGACGTGACGCGCCAAAAACACATAACAAGAAACACACAAAAAAAAATATTAATCTACATTTTAACCGCTCGTACACACGCACAAGGGCACACATGGATCTCGCACCAAAAATCGTAAGGCTATCGTATAACTAAATTGACACAACACAAATCCGCTCGTTAAATTCCCATCAAAGCAATCATAGTATCGCTACTCATACATAGATGGCAATGCCACAACGATCAATAATAAATTACAAATTAATAAAATGAAAATGGGAAAGGAATTTAAATGTTATGACCAATGAGTCGAAACAAATTCCTTGTTAACCAGTACCATGATCAATTTTATTGTTTGCTTCTTCCATCTGGTGATGCCCAAGTGTATTTGTGTATATTTTTGTGTGGGAATCTGCTGTCTCCTTTGAATAGCTGATTTGTGACACAGTAATCGATGAGTCTCCATTATTATTTCTTGCAGAATCTAGTGCGTATTTACCCATGATAATGACTTCATACCGGTGTTATCGATTCCAATTTTCACGTTGAAATCAGCTTGAATAATTTTTATTTCATGTTTGGGTGTACTAGATATTGCAGGTTGTAACTGCTCGTAGAATTGGTCTATAGTTGTGTCGCCTGCTTCTTCCGCAGGTGCGTAGCACTGAATTATCGTTGAATTTTTTGTTTTCGAATCTTAGAATATCACATCACAAACTTATTTGTGGACCTCCAGAGATTTTAAATGCCAGTCATCGCCTCAAAAAATGGAAACATTTTCATTTTGATGCCGATTTGTAACTAAACCATAAAATGAAAATTTATTTATTATCAATGTCAGTATGATTTTCTGAAAGGTCTAGATTAGGAATATTCATATTCCAAACAATTTGAAAAGCTAATTATTTTTACATGGTTTCAATAATTTTTTGCTAACCTTTACTAACCTAAGAATTTAGGTTTAGAATTTAGAATTTTCTTAAGAAAATGAAAATCTCGAGTCCTAATCTAGGCCTTTCAAAAAATCATACTGACGTTGTCGATAACCCTTACAAAAATAAGAACTTCCTTAGGATCATTTTTGGCAGCTTGGTTTCGTACTGATGGGTGCCATTAAAAATAATATTTTGTCCGAGAAGCCGAAAAAATCTAAATAACTTAATAACACAGACGATTATGAAAAACTTCTTTATTCATACAAGTTATGTGACTTGACCGACATAATTGTAACAGGTCGAACCGAAGAAGAACATCACAAAAATCTGGAAGAGATTTTTAATTGACTTACTGTTGCCAATTTGAAATGCAATATGAGCAAATTCTTCCAAACTAAAGTGGATTATTTGGGGCATGTTGAGGGGCATGAATAGGTTCGAGCGATTGAAGAGATGGCCCGACTAACAAACTTGAAAGAATTGCAAGTGTCCAATAGCTTTTTCATCGATCATCAGAAAAAATATAGTCAGCTTGAAAAAAACACTTTCGATCGTCATATAGTCGTAAAAAGTTTCACCAATATCACTATGGCGGAGAATTTATTCTGATGACAATCAAAACCCCCTCGTATCTCTGTTTCACCAAGAAAAAGACTAGCCACAGAGACGACATCCAAACAAAATGTCTCCAGCGTTAGGATGTATTTCTCATAGAACACCAGTATACTATCAAGTAAGGCAACCGACAAGCATGACAACGTCGATGCACTTTCAAGGTTTCATGTTGTTCCGGCTGTGAAATATTTCACTCAGCGGAAGAAGGTTTTGGCCCTGTTGTATACTGGACCTTGGGGTATTGTCGGGCTATGCTTCTCTTGCCTGGGAAATTATAATTCGGAGATTCAATGAGCACGGGGTATTTTTTCTACAGAGCGCTTTGCCATGGTGTATCAACTTTGAAAAATGGTTGCGCTCGCAGTGAGAGTAGTAAACAAATCAGAAACTCTTCTATTTTTGAAATCGATCACGAGCCTGTATTTGAACAGAAAGTCAGCGACAATAATAGGCCTGTCTATACTGCCGTGACGATGAAGAGTTATGGCCGGTCTCCATTTGCATATTTTTCTCGTGACGGAAAAAAAATCTAATCCATTTTTTCTTTTGTGACATTTTTTAGTACATTTTCCAAAATACATACGCAAAAATGGTTTTGAGCATGCGCATTGAAATTTTATCAAGAGAGGAAAAGATCAAAATATTTAATATTCTTATCATGATGTGGTGCCAATTGAGCATAATTTGTGTTTTTATGCTCAATTTTGAGCGCACATTATATTATTTTGACATATTTAATTAAAAAATCGTAGATGTTTTTGTTTGTTAGAATCATAGCACAGCACACTATCTAAAATGGCAAAGCAAATCATTTTTTTCTACGTAATCAAAACAGAGAAAATATGTCTAGTTTTGAAGAGTGTAGTAGTAAGTATAATAATGTCATGAGCCGAATCCATTTATTTTTTGTCACGAGGAAAATATGCAAGTGGAGATGGAGACTAGCCATTATGTGAACGAAAGCCTGATACCAAGATTGAAATTCAAAAATGTTATGCCGTAAGTGAAAATTGGGGATATGTTTAGTTCGATAAGTATGCCGTTAGGGAAATAACTTATTGACGGATATCATATAGATGATTCAGCCCTAGAGTCGGTTACAAAATGTAAAAAATTTTATTTTAACGTGAATGAAAGGAACACGAGACGAACCAACCTCATTGATTGGCGTTGACACTAGAATTTAATGGTTTTACGAAGATTTGAAATTTTTGTAAATAGATCTTCCACAAACTATGGTCTGGGTCGCGCATTGAAGTTCGGTTCGTTGCATGGCGATGTTGTTGCATCTTATCAAGCGCTCGTTGCATTAAAGTAAGGGCCGATTTTTTGCCAGAGGTTGCCTTGCTAGTAGACGACTGGTTCACTACTGCGTGGTATGTATTATGCGAAAAAATCAGATTTTTCGTTATGCTTTTTGATATGCAGCACCAGTATAACTCGTCAGTCGTCTAGCAACTCATTCGGCAAAGATTTTTGAGAAAACCTTCATTTATCAACTTGGAATCGCTTGTTTTTGATTTAAGCAAGCGATAAATGTGGGATACTCTATGGTTTGGAATTTGTTGGAATCCAGAGAGCCATGTCGTTCCGTTTGGTTATAATCCGAACAAACTATACAAATTATTGAATTTTATTATCAAAATTCGTGTTCAGTGAAAAATGTGTTTCACGCACTGAGCACTGTGCAACCAATTCAAGTCATAGTGACAAAATTTCGCAACAACAATTTCACGTTATTGGACTAAGGACTAGCAATTAGTGTTGATGAAGACGACAAAATGTCCATCCGTCGCAGGGCACATAAATTGAGATCGTGTTTTTTTTCTATATTTATAATTTACTTATTTATTTATTTATTTGTTCATTCAACCATCTCTGACCCAAAAAACATAATATGTAAAATGGTACAATATAAAATATGTAATACAATAAATAATACAATATAATAAAATTGAAATGTTTATAAAATAAGAAGGTTGGAGGTAGGAGATCTGCGAGATTAATTAATCAGTTTTGGGATCTACTGCCTTAATTTGACGTGTTTTGCGCAACAATCAAAGGTTGTATCGAGCTTAATTATACCCCTCCCCAGACAGTTAACCCATACTGTAGCCTTGACTGAACTAAACCATAATAAATCTGTAATAAAACTTCTATTGGACATAAAAGTCTTAACAGATAAAGTTTTCTGTTACAAGCATAAATATAATGTTGGATCACTTCAATATAGGATTTGAAATTTAGTCTGCAGTCCAAGACTACACCCAGATATTTGAAATTGTCAACTACGGAATGATAAATAATGTCGGAATCTATAGTTATAGAACCGTTTAATTTGAAGAACATTACTTTAGATTTATTACTCAGAATCATAAAATGAACATCCAATGACCACATTAGTTAGGCCCATATAGGTAATTGCGATATCGTCTGCGAAACCAATAACATTAACTTTCAACTTTAACTGTTGAGATTGAGTTAATGTGAATAATAAATAATATGGGGCCTAAGACTGACCCCTGCGGAACCCCACACCGAATGACTCCAATTAATACTACTATATTTGTTGCCAACTTTTACCAGCTGTGTTCTTAAGATACGATTCAAACCAATTATAGGCGACGCCTCGAATTCCTGCGCAATGAAACTTGTATAATAGTATTTTGTGGTCAATCGTATCAAAAGCTTTAGTGAGATCAATAAAGTTAGTCGCAACATTTGCACCTAAGTCTAAAAATCTTACAATATGGCCAACAAAATCGTTCAGCGCAAGTTCCGTACTTTTCCCACCCCTAAACCCATATTGCTGATCAGAGAAGAAGGAAATATCTTTCAAAAATAGAAGCAATCTGGCTTTCACACATTTTTCGAATAGCTTCGAAAATACTGGGATCATTTTTATCACCCTTTTTGAATATGTAAATAACAGTTGCAATTTTAAGGCAATCTGGAAAAATTCCTTGTTCCAAACTGAGATTAAAATATAAGCTAATATAAACAATGGAATGCAAAATTTGTTTTATTAAATAGTTACTGATATTGCGACATTCAGAAGAATTTGAATTATCTAAGCTATTAACGTAGATAAGAATTTCTTGCGGCGTGATATCCGAAAAGAAAAGAGAATTAGATTCTTTCTTGCGTCGTAACATCTCTGTGTCTCCATCCGAATCATGACTAATACACAATATGGACCGTTTCAGTAGTTGAGGGGCATTAATAAAATATGAATTAAATATTTCTGAGATGCATAATGGATCCGATACGAATTTACCTTCTACATCTAAAATAGACACAATATCAGAATTAGATTTTTGCTTACCAACAATTTCGTTGATAACTCGCCATTTACTTTTCACGAACGTGTTATTAAATACTGTTCTTTAGTAGCCATAATTTTACTATTAATTTTATGCTGAAGTGATTTAACTCTTTTGCTTAGATTAGCATTATTCGGTTGTTTCAGCAAAAGCTTCAGTAATTTATGTTTAAGTTTAATTAATTTCATTAAATCAAAGCTCATCCAGGGTTTAATTTTTCTAAGACTGGTTGCGGCTTTAAATTCAATTGAAGATTGCTTTATTTTTGAAGTAAGCATCGCAGTAAATTTATTCATTAAAGTATTTGGATCAGTCTCTTGAAGCAAAGCCCACTGATCAAGCATTAAAAGAGAATTTAACTTCGGAAAATCTATTTTTGTAATTGGACGTCGTTCAACTGTCTGCTTAGCATATTTTGGCATATGCTTAATTTGGAGTGACATCAAATGATGATCAGAAAGCTTGTAATCAAATAATTCCCCTAGGAGGTCATAATTTGAATGAGGTTTCATATGAACAAAAATATGATCAATACATGATGAGGTTAGAGGAAGTTACACGAGTAGGAGTATTAATTAAACTTTTTAAACCGAAATTAGGCATCATTGTTAGATAATTTTTTACCTGGTCATTAACAGAGAATTTTAAGATGTCTATATTGAAATCGCCAAGTATAAATACATTTTTGGCTTGAATTCCGTTTAAGTAGGAAAAAATTTCTTCAATAAAATCAGCAATTGAACAAAAATTAAACCGATGCACAATATCAGCGGTACATAGATTTTTAGTGACATAACAAAAATTGAGACCCGCTTTAACATAGCCAACTACCCCACCAGCTGAGTACTTGTTGTTGCAGCCATCGATCATAGAATATCCATTGAGTTGATAAGAAGACACTTCGACACTGTTTATCCAAATTTCAGAAAAAAATAAAATATCTGGCAATGAATTGTATGCACTAAAGTGAGCAAACAAAGAATCGCTGTTTTTACGTAAGCTACTAACATGCATAAAAGAAGCCGAAGGAGAGGTGCTATTAACAAATGAATTAGAGTGGTCTTGATCTGTACTAGGATTATTAATCATTATATCAAATGATAATTATGATATAAAAAAGCTTTTCAGTTTAGTTTTTCAAGATCACTCGCATCATTTATCAACCACACCTTTCTACCATCATCCTTCCTCATCAGAATTTTGCCATCCTGGAACCATAAATGCTTATAATTTTTGGCAATTTTAGTGTTCTTAGCATTAAAATATAATTGTCTTACTACGAAGCTCATAATTTCATTGATAAAAATTTTTCATCCATTTCTTGGCTTGAAGAATAGCATTTCTCACTTGCCGGCTACAGAATTCCACTTGTATAATATTTGATGGTTTGTCATCTTTGTTTTTTTTCGGAAAACATAAGCAATGCAAGATGTGTTGATATCCAATTTTAATGCTGTGTTGGTTATGTTCGTCACTATAGTATTTACTAAGATCTTCACTATCAGTTACTTCAACTCCCACAATGTCTAAGGAATTAGAATACTGTTGCTACTACCTTACTCTGTGTTTTAGATAGTTCCAAACGAGGGCACTTAATTTCAGATGACAGCTGATCAATTTTTTCTAACGCCTTTTCCAAAATCGTAATACGGTCATCAATTTTATTATTATTAATCATTGACAACTGTTGGCTGTGTTTGATTTCATTAAATAGTGTTTTCAAGGTTATATTTTGATTATCTGCATTTTTTGGTTTATTAGTGTGCGCAGGAGAAACTGGACAGTTATCATTGTTACGATTAGTTTTAGATTTTGATGAACAAGTCCCGCTCATTCTACTTTGCACGTACAGGATGGAAAATATTATTACACTGGCTGCAGGTAATCTTAGCTGCTTCCCGGTTAATTTTAATTTGGCAGATGAAGATGTTAAAATTTACCACTATGATCGTGCAAATACACTTATACAACAGAGTTTTTTATTTTTTTCATTATAAATAACTACAGATATCACTATATGATTACGATAACACAGAATTGTCAGATTTTAATACTTTCTATTTTCTGTTTTAATTAATATGTAGAACAGAACTGTAATATGTAGAAATTATGAACATAAGACTGAAATATATTATTTTAATTATTTAAACCATTATGATTATTTAGGAACTTAGTTCAATAAACTACACCAAATTTTTATTGCTTTATGAGTAACTAAACTGGATAGGAAATAATAATTTTTATATTATTTATGTAGTTAGACTGTAATTTACGTTGTGTACCCTACAACGGTTTGTGTAAAGGTGTGTAAATACAGGTCGTGCAACAACTGAAGCCGAACAACTTGCCACAGCGTCGAACAAGTTTTAGTGAGTGGACCTGAGAACAACTTGAGGAAAATCTGTTTTTTACCGAACAATTGTCTTCAGCGACGTAGGTCAATTTTGCTTAAATGGATACGTTAATAGGCAAAATTGCCATGTTTAACACTTTTTTAACAGGCAAAGCAAGGACTGCCAATGCACCCAGAAAAAAACACTCTTTGGTGCGCTTTTTCGACGATGGCCACAACGCTAATTTGCATGAACTGAATCTGATCGACATGTCGTTTCAGCAAGGTGGCGCCATTTGCCACATAGCACGCGAAACCATGAACTTATTGAGAAATGAGTTCGGTGAGCAATTTATCTCACGGTTGGGTCCCGTGCGATTTGACGCTTCTTGACAACAATTGCAGAATTGGAAGACAACCTTCCAGGTCACCTTCCGGACCATTTAAAACATTGCAGTGGCCAACATTTACATGAAATAATCAATATGCGGCATTTGTGACCCGAGTGCGAGTTTTTTTAAAAAAAAAATAATATTATTATAATTGTTTGAGCGCGGAATGTTTCGAAGTTACTCGGCCTCGGGTGTATTCAAATTTGTTGCTCCGAGGAATGTCTTGAAGTGAAAACTTTGAGTTTCAGTTCAAACTGATTTTAATTTTAATTATCTCTGTTTCTATATATAATTTGATGTCAAATAAACGTTTTTTCTGTCGTTAAAACAACTAAATCCATCAGTAAAATGTCATCATCCTCTAACTGCTCGTATTCGATCGGCTCCTAAAACAAAGCTTCTTAATTTCGCTAATCATCTGATGAAATTTGCCATCTATTTGACTAACAAACATTGGCGTGCAGAAAAAAATTCAGTAGATCAAAAGTAAATAATTTTCTTCATTTTATCAAGTCGTGCTTGTATAACCTTCTTTTTGCTCGAATTGAGTTTGTAATCTTAAATGTTTTGCCTATACATACCTATGATCGCCTTTATGGTCGCCTTTACTTTATACGGTCAGTAATAACGTCATTACCACACATATAATTACTTAAAAAAGTATTTTCTTTGCATTTTTATAATTTTTTAACCTTACCCAGTTTGCGTTACTTCATGAAATACAATGTGTAAGATTGAAAAATATAAAAAGGTAGCGGAAGGACGATTTTTTCTGGTAAGGATGGTGTAGGTAATGACATTACTGCTAACCGCGCAAATTCCTCTAATAAGGTCTACTCCGCCATACATAAAAAAGTGTACCAAAATCTGCTTGGAAACCGCACAAATAAATTAACCGCCGTTAAATGAATCAATTTGCTTTGTTGGCTCAAAACCAACATGTTCAGTAACTGATCTCGTATAATATATAAAATTGTTATTTTATAAATAACCAAGTAAATAAACCATAATTTAAAAATATGCTTCCAGACATATTGTCGATAAAATTATAATGATGATAAATTATAAATCTTCTAGCTATATATATTTACAAATATTCTTGGGAATTCCCAAAATAATTTAATCCACCTCTGCAATTTAAATTTATACTTAATGTAAATAGAAATGTAAACAAATATTCCATGTACAATCTGATCATAATTTCTCAAGTTTTATATTAACTGAGTTCAAAAAGACGCGTATTCACCTGTATATTTCACGTATTTTAGATGACGTACGCAAAACATCGATCTCCACACCGAGCTCACCTTTATATACTTGCACGAAAACCATCACCTTGCTTTCTATATTTATTCCTATTATTTCTATTTTTATATAAAATCGTTTTTTGATAATAGACAAATAAAAATTCTAATTTTCTTCAATTTACTAATTAAAACCGCAAACATGCTGGTTTGTTTGTTGGATTAGGAACGAATTAAAAAACGCGAATCTAAATTTTGGATAAGGCTGTCGGCGCATTGCGGAATGTTGTGAGGTTATGCTCGCAATTGAAGAAAGCATATAACAATTAAAAGCAATCCGCGGTTTTCAAGTAAAATAATTTTAATTCGGTTGACGGTAAAATCATGTGCGTTTGTCGTTTTTATGTATAACAAACAATAAATGCGTATACGCGTGTCTCTTTATACGGTTAGCTTAACCACACGTCGTTAAAAGAAAACCACCAGCTTAAACTATTAACCTTTAAATACTAAATAATGTAAAATTAACGTATATTGTGGCTTCAACTAAAAAATGTTATTTAAATTGTTCAATGACAATAATAATATTAAGATTATGTCAATTTTGAAAATTTCGACACCGCACACAATAATAAGACGTATCGTCTTAAGAAAAAATGTCGTGCACATCTTTTGAGAAAATAAGCAGTTGAGATTATAAAGCGATTATCTGACTTCTGAACTAAACTTAATATATTTTTTTTTTTTTTGAAATTTTAAAGTCGTAACAAAACCAACAAAAATTGAAACTAAATACATTGGAGTTCATTTCAACTTAACTACTTTAGAAAATATTTCGGTACTATACAGTGTGTTGTATAGTAGTAGTGGAGAGTCTATAGTGTTCTAAACAAATCTTAAATCAAAAATCAAAATAAAATTAGAAAATTTATACATATTTTCTTTACAATTTTGATGATGTTGCGGTACGTTACGAAATACTATAAACTATAAGTCTAAAACATTATATAAATATATTAAAGTTCTGCGTAGCGTATAAGATAAATAATGAGCGACATAAATTACGTCTAGAAAATTAAACAAAAAACCCTAATAATGTTATAGACGCGGGCATATTATTATATGTAGCTAGTTAAAATAAATAAATTAGTAATCAAGTGATTTTAAGATATATGTAAATTGTATAATATTATGAAACTACATATAGGGAACGTGCCCGGAGGTCTCCCGGGATTAGATTACATAGTTCAAGAAGGTATTGATATAAACACTAAATAATTCCAATTCAGTATTAGTTTTACATCCGGCTATGGTACTTATCCCTCGAGAGGAAATAAATTAGTTCAAAAAATTGTGATTGCTTCATCCATGGTGTCGGAAACAATCCTCTAATAACCTTTAATGGTTGCCATTCTAAGTACTTAGTAACCGTTGAATCACCCGATCCACACGAGGACACAAAAGAGCGAGACTCGAGGAAGATGCTCATGCGGCGTTCATCTTTGGCCTAAAAAATCCATACCTTGCGTACGCACAAGCGGCCAAACCCAGAAACATAGAGCAAGCATACACTCTCCTAAGGTTAAATTTTCTACCGCATCTCAAATACCACGTCGAAAATAATCAATGAATTACATTATTATTGGATACAGGTGCCAATAAAAACATTGTAATAAAACCGAATATTATACCAAATCGTTTCATATTAAATTACAAAAAACCTCAGTGCAAAATATTCTAGGCAGACACCTGTACATAATTTTAACGTTAGTGAACAAAGTTAAAGCTGCGAGCCCATAATTAAATCAGATAATTTACATCAATTACTAAATTTTGCGCTACCGATACGAAATTTGGTTTGCTACAATACGAGCTTCTGAATTCGAAGAGTATCTAAGTGACCCAACTCTTCTGTATGAACTAATAGAAAAGTTACCAACAACAACTAAATTGGATTGGTGCAAATATAAGTTGATATCCGGCAATGTGTTGCAGAGGTAGCCAGTGAAGTGGTATCAATAAGTGATGCAAAGTTAGATAACAGAAGTGAGCAAAAAATGGATAAAAAGCATAGAGGTTATCCAAATTATACTCATAAATTGGCGAGCGAAAGGGAAGACAGCAATCAGGGCGATTCGGCTCATATAAACGTAACCAGCGAAATAAAATCTAAACATCTAGAGAAAACATTCATGGTAGAGAAACCATGTCCTGTATGTGGCGGCTCTAAACACAAGGTTGATAAGTGCGCTAAATTCACCACTGCTAGTTGACAGCAAAGATGGACACTAGTTAAAGATAAAGCTTTATGCAAACTCTGTTTAACAGATTTACACAGTTTTATCCGATGCCGATTGAATTTAAAGTGCAGCGTTGACGGTTGCCAGCAACTACATCACTTTACTTGTTGCACAATCCAAACTCAAGCGCAACATAAAAAAGGCACCATCGCATAAGCCAATAGAACAAACAACAAAAACTGGGGAAAGTATAGTGCAAATTTAACCTTGTTAAAGTTAGCTGAAAGTTGCCAGCCGAAAATTAAAAAAATGATAATGCAGATTGTGTCTTTGGTTTGATAATCGAAACTAAAAATTCAACAATGTTGTGACCAACCAATTTCAGCCGAAACCAATACCAGTCGATATTTAAGAAAAATTATTTTATTTACTTCTTTAAGTTGATATAATATAGAAAAATTATAATATTGAAAAAAATTGGTCACCCTGTGCGTTCTCGAGTGTCACCTAGCCGTTTATGTCTGATGCCACAAGAGATAACCTTGTAACTTGGTAACTTTTTCAAGGCCAACTAGTCGTAATAGATAATGTTTTATGTATGTGTAACAAAATGGACAAAAAAATCATTTTTGAAATCTCTTCGCATAGTAAAAATGGCCTTGAAAATGGCCTTTCATTTATGTTTGTGTAGTGTGGTTTCATCGAAAATTTGTTTAAGTCGCATTAAAACTTGTATCATAGGCAAACGGGGAAAGAAACGAAGAAAGAATCGGTTTCTGTGATACCTCGTGTGGAATGGAGCTATAATATAGAAAACAATACATATATAAAATATATCACAAAGACGATTTTTTTTGGTCACCCTGTGCGTTCTGGGACCCAATTTTGGTCGAAAAACGGGAATAAAATTTATGAGTTTTACCTTTGTTTCACATACGTACTAGACGTAAATATTGAATTTTTCCGGTGTTTGTATCAAACAATTATGTGATTTAATGTTTTAGGTCTAGTAGGTAAGTAAAACAACTGTAATTTTTATTCCCATTTTTTGACCAAAATACGACCCCTGGAATGAGTAAGTGAGGGAGTGACATAGATGTTATAATATAGAAAAAAAAATTTTGGTCACCCTGTGCGTTTTCGGATGAGTCAGTCAGTGACATAGAAGTCTATATTATGACTTTCCAATTTTCCAGTTTTTCAATTTTTCAATTTTCAAATTTTCCAATTTTCCAATTTACCAACTTTCCAAATTTCCTATTTTCATATTTTTTTATTTTCCTATTTTCTAATTTTCCAATTTTTCAATTTTCCAATTTTTCAATTTACCAGTTTTCCAATATACCAATTTTCCAAATTTCTAATTTTCATATTTTCCTATTTTCCAATTTTCCATTTACCTATTTTCCAATTTTCTAATTTTCCAATTTTATAATTTTCCAATTTACAAGTTTTCCAATTTTGCAAATTTCGAAATTTCCAATTTTTCAATTTTTCCAATTTTTCATTTACCAATTTTCCAATTTTCCTATTTTCTTATTTTCCAATTGTTTTAACCAATTATTAAAATAAAATGCTATCAACTAACGTTCCACCTAAGGATTTATAAATTGTCATGGCACATCCTGATACTAAAGGAAAATGATTTCGTTTTGCGTTTATTGTTTCGTTCGCCTCGTTCGATTACACTTTTCGTAACGCATTTGCCAGCTTGGTCCCCAAGTCAAGCGTGCCTAAAGAAGTTTTACTTCAATATTTCCATAGTTCAATTTCTGAAAAATTCATTGAATGGAAAATTCATATTATTTTTCATATACTCTTTTGCGTGTAGCAACATAGAAACTCCGGAATCATTATTCCCGGTTTGTTTGCAGTTGGAAGTAATCATTCAACATTGTCCATGTTGTTTACTTTCGGCTGGGATAGCGAAGACACTATCTGCATTATCAATTTTTTTACCTTTCGGCTGGAATCTTTCGGCTAACTTTAATAGTATGCAAATTTAGGTGTACACCGGCACTCAACACCAGAGGTACTGCTCCGTATTCTACCAGTAACATTACACAACAAAGATATTGAGATCAATACAAACGCGTTTTTGGATGACGGTTCATCTCTAACATTAATGGATAACAGCATAGATACACTAAAGTTGAAAGGAGAAAATATTATACAAAAAAGCAAATGGGAAGAGAAAACGCTTTGTCTAAAATGTACTGGCAACTCATCTTGACTAGAGCCGAAGGATTCGCAGAATGTTATCTAAAAATTGCGGCTCTAACATCAAATCGAATTTATACGGAGTGCGCACTGTACTTAGGACTTCCAAAACGGAGTCTAGATATGGACATTATTACAAAAATGTATCCAAACATGATAAATATTCCTCTCAAATCATACAATGGAGCAGAGCCCAAAATTTTGATTGGTTTAGAAAATTTGCATATGGCAGCCGAATACTGCTCGAGAACACTACCATTTGTAAAGGAGGTTATTTCGAATCGGGATTACAATGGAAATACGACAATATTGAATTTCAAAACTCAAGAACATATGGTATCTCCCCATATTCGTAGTACATAACCCAACAAACCACATAAATTGGGATGGTTTGGGATGCTGCAGCCAAGGTCAAAGGGGTTTCACTCAATACCATGCTGCTTAAAGCTCCAAACCAGTTATCATCACTACTCGGAATTGTGTATCAAGCCAGAGAACGACCTGTAGCAATATGTGGGGATATTCGAGAGATGTTCCATCAAATTCGAATTAACCGGCAGCATCAAGATTCACAGCGTTTCCTTCGGAGAGACTCTGATAACGATGTTTGTATCGTCTTCTTCACCGTCATCAGTATAATACGTAAAAAATATAAACGCTATTGAATCCAGCAATACTAAATGCTAAATACTAAAAAACCACAACGTGGTTTCAAAGATTCGAAGAAGAAGATGAAGCGATTAAAGTGTCGAGAGAAGTTAAATACGTAAACTACGTACATTCAAAGGTTGGATTTGAGATCAGAAATTGAATATCAAATTCTAAAAAGGTGTTGACAGCTTTGAATGAGTCAGGAAAAGTGAACCGAAAAGATTTTCCATCGAGACTCGCTCCAGAAAAAGTATTAGGAATGTGGTGGGACTCAGTCAAGAAATACTATCGGGAGCAACGCCCACTAAACGTTTGGTACTACGTATCACCATGTCCATATTCGATCCTATGGGCCTAATTGCAAATTTCTTGGCTTACGCTAAGATATATTGATGCAGAAAATATGGCGATCAAAAATAGATTGGGATGAAGAGATTCTCGACAAGGAATATGATAAGTGGCTGATGTGGATTCAATTGCTGCCGGAAATAGAAAAAGTCGAAATCCCACGATGTTACACCAGCGTTTTGCCTTCGTCAGTTACAGAATCTGTTCAACTACATATTTTCGCAGATACTAGTGAAAAGGGATCGAACTTTATTGAAACAACCGCTGAATGCCGATATACAACTGACACATCAAATTAGAACTCTTAAGTTCATTACAATACCAGATGTCAATAGATTTAGTGGATGGGAAAGACTAAGACGGGCCCACGGATATGTATTTTGGTATATCAACAACATCAGGGCAAAACTCAAGGGACTTCATCGATTAACGGGGCCATTAGGCTTCGACGAATTGTTGGAGGCTGAAACGAACCTAATTCGATTAGCGCAATCGGAAAGGTACGAGGAAGAAATAAATAATATTTCACAAGATGAAAACGCTTCTCGAAAGAGTTCACTTTATCAGTTGTCACCGTACCTTGATAAGAAAGGCGTTGAGACAGTAGTGAATGAAATCTGTCAACGATACTATATTACTAGGCTACGGCCGCTGTTCAAGCAGATTAACCGAATATATTGCCAGCTGTGTAAGAATAAATGAGCAAAACCCATAGTACCGGAAATGTGCAAACTGCCACCAGCCCGATTAGCAGCGAATACTAGGCCATTTACTTTTACGGTTGTGGATTACTTCGGAGCACTGGAAACAACGAATGGGCGAAAAACAGATGGGATGTTCTATTTACATGCCTTACGGTACTAGCAATTCATTTAGAAATGGCGTATTCATTAAGTACGGACTCGAGCACAATTTGTCTCAGAAAATTTATAGCCAGAAGAGGACAACCTTTGGAAATATATTCCAATAATGGAACAATGGGAAAAAACTGTTTATACCATGATTTACCGTGCAGAAAGCCGTCAGATGAGCTTTTAAATACGATTCTAACCAAGATAGAAAACATTATAAATGCTCGACCATTAACATACATTCCTTTGGACAGCGAATGCGATGAGGCGCTTACATCTAACCATTTTGAAATCGGATCATCAAATGGACTTCCTTCTCTTGGACAATTTCATGATCGCGATCTTTTACTTAGAAAGTCATTGCGAATATCACAGATGGTTGCTGATAAATTCTGGAAACGTTGGATGAACGAATATCTAAATGAAGGATCTGGTGGTGATATTGGATGAAGATCGTCGAAATAGTTGCAAGCGAGGAATTGTTATAAGTGCAATTATGGGACCAAGTCTACAGGTGCGCAGTGTTGTAGTGAGTACCTCAAAGGGAGTATACAGAAGACCAGTGGCAAAAGTGGCGGTACTCGACGTAAGTTCAAATAATTTACCAGCATCACGAATGCCCTCATCAACGTAAGATTCGTCCAATTTGTTGCCAATGAGGGTTCGGAAACGCAGACCTTTACTAAGAGGGGAGAAATGTTAGCGACACTAAACGACAGTGGCATTCATTCACTTTGTAAAATCAGCAAAGTTGTGAATGATGAGTTGTGCGCATAGAAGTAAAATGGGTGTGTAAGGAAATCTCGGTTTCAAAATATCGGTTTTCAAAATCCCGGTTTTTATATAAAAAAAAACCCGATTTTTAGGAAATCACGGCTTGAATTTTTAAAATTTGGCATGCGGGAAAATGGGACTCTTAAATGATTTTTGACAAAATTCAAAATGAGTTTGCGATAAAGTTCTAGAAAATGAATAATAGGAAAGGAATTCGGATGGGGGCTTAGTGCCCGTGAGAGTTATGGAAGCCGTCAGCCTCTACAATTATTGCATTTCAAAACTGAATTCTTGTGTCCAAATGCCCAGTATGCCAATGTCAACATTACCAAGTGCGTTAGTTCGAGTGACAGAAGGACTAGGGATACGAGTGATCTGCAGAGTTTTGCTGGATACAAGATCGCAATTATCACTTATTTCAGAAGCATGCATGCAACGCCTCAATTTACCTAGAAGACAAGGAAAAATTACAAATGATGGCATCAGCCAGTGTAAAATAGAATCCACGAGAGGAGTTGCTTCATTAAATTTCAATGGAGTTACAGACAGCAGCACTCAGATAGGAGTAGAAGGATACATTCTGCCAAAACTCACTACTGTATTACCACCATCATTTTTGAGTGCAGCTGATATTCGACTTTTGGAAAATGTACAGTTAGCCGATCCAGACAAAAGGTCTCCAAAGTCCGTCGACATATTATTAGGAGCTCACATTTCCGTTCACCTATTGCGTGCAGGAAAAATTTGTAACGCCAAGGGTCAAACTATCGCACAAGAATCGCAACTTGGATGGATTGTAGTTGGGAGACAAACCACGGTTGACGAAAACACTGCTTCACTACTAACAATCGCAGTATATCATTCACCACTAGTCAATATCGATAACTGTCTAAGTGCCTTTAGGGAATTAAAAGATATTCCTGCAGCAAAATCTACAATGACAGCACAAGAAGAACTGTGCGAGAACCACTTCATTGCAAATACCACAAGAGATGCTACAGGATGTTTTGTGGTAAGATTACCGACACCTCGTCAAAGACAAGCAATAACGTGTCAATATGCTTCTAGTGGCTCCAACTATTCAGTCCAACCTTACCGAGATAATATGGGCGTTCCGAATTAGTAACGTATTCTGAACGTAGTGGTTTAGTGGGTTATTCATTTGTTTAGTTTGTCATTCATATAGATCGGATGTATTAATTAAGACACAATAAACAAAATTATAACGATAGTTTTTATTTAAAATAAACAGCGGTTTATAAAAACCAGGGGGTAGATTCCGATAAAATAACAATTTTTCGTGACATTTGCTTATTGGTACAAATTGAAGTCATTGAAAATTTACGATTCGGATAAAATGATATATGACATTTACAGCAGCTACAATTTTAAGTAAGATCAGGGGCGGTATGTTGTACCATCAATTCGAATCGAAATTCGAAAAAAGTCGGATGGCGGTATGTTGTATCATTTTCGAAAAGCAAAAATTATACAACTTTCACTTTTTCGATTCGACTAGTTTCGAATTCGATTTTTTTCGATTCGAAGTGATGGTACAACATACCGCTCCAGATATGTTATAAAGGTTTTAAAATAATAAAGGTTCACACATATTTTGTATTAAATCTTATAAGTCACGATAATAAAAAACAATGACAATATTATTAAAATTGTCAGCTTATTTCTTGTGACATTTCGGAAAAGTCGCCGCATGCTAATCGCGATTTAGTACTCACAAGTATTTGTCACAAAATTGTAGCAGAATTTTTAGAACAATGTCACAAAAAATTGTCATTTGTCATTTGTCACTTGATCAGAATCTAGAGCCTGGGTAAGCAAAAAGTAAAAGGCGACTGAGATGCCTTCGTGTGAATTAGCAGCAAACTAAAACTCAACATTGAAAGCTATAAAACTCTCAACAGGTTATTGCCTTATTTTAGAGGTTAGGCTTGATAACACGTGGACAAGTATAGGGTTTTCCAATAGGAATGATAAGATTTTTAAGTGACGTTTGGCCATTTGTAATATGTCATGATCTGTCATATTTTGTTTCATTGTATTCAGTAATGTTTACAATTTCATCATGGTGAGATATACGCAAGAATAACGTTTACAATTTTATTATCAAAATAATCGTTCTCCAATTGCAGCTTATCGTGCATTTTTGCCATTTTGTAGTCGTAATAATTGTCCAAATGTGCTCGCTATTAATCGAATTGTTGAAAATTTTGGGCCTACATTTTCTTTACATAATGTTCAAGTGCCAATAAGAAAAAGAAATGCTCGAAGTAATGCAAATATTGCTGCCGTTCAGGCAAGTGTTGCTGAAGACCGCAATTTGTCGATTCCAAGACGTTCTCAAGAATTGGGACTGTCTCAAACCACAACCTGGCGGATTTTGAGAAAGGATTTGGGTTTGCATCCGTATAAAATTGTTCTCACTCAAGAACTGAAGCCATTGGACCTCCTTAAACGTCGTGAATTTGCTGATTTTGCCTTGGATTTTTTTAAAAAAATCATCTTCTCCGATGAGGCTCACTTTCATCTGAGTGGTGCGGTAAATAAACCAAACTGACGATTCTGGTGCGATGAAAATCCACAAATTATTCATGAAAAACAATTACATTCACCTAAATTGACAGTTTGGTGTGGTTTTTGGTCTGGTGGAATCATCGGTCCGTATTTTTTTCGAAATGAAGCTGGTAACACCGTTACTGTAAATAAGATCGTCGAAAGTTGAAGAAATGTCTTAGATAGTGGATTCTGGATGTACGTCATACATGATAAATCAAAAGAAGTGTCTAAACTCAATAATTGAGTCAACGACAGAGACGCATAGTCTATCAGTCGGAAGCTATGCAAGCCGAGCAGCTGGACGAGTTCAAACGGAGAAATGCACACTAAATAAAGTGCTTTATGTTCCTTTTCTGAGTAAAAATGTACTTACTGTGTGTACTTACACCTCACACCCTTCAACTTAACGGAAAGGTAGAGAGACAACAGAACTCCTTTGGAAAACTCAAGAGCTCTATTGAACGAGTTAAATTAAGGAAACAAATGTGGAGAGAAGCAGTTCGTACGTCTGCGTAACAGAAGTCCAACCAGAACGGTCTGTTGAGACTTCAAATTTTTGGAATTACAGCGTGTCAAGATTCAAGAAACATCTTAGAATGAAGATCGAAGCCAACAATTTTATTTTGTGGGTTATGTAGCGAATTCTGGAAGACTCCAGTAAAACAAAGAATGTTTCATTCTAGAGATGTAATATTCAAGGACAAAACTGAAAATCCATTTAAAGAAGTCACATAAGAGGATGAAACTAGCACAATAAGTACTGATAGAAGGAATGATGATTGAAACTCGTCGAAGTGAAAGAAGTAGAAAATATTCTGAAAAATTAACGGACTATGTATTTTCTTACTTATGATTAACTGGGACAGAAAAGATATTAAACAGCCGTTGGATATTTAGAGTTAAACACGATGGAAAATATAAAGTTAGACTCGTTTTTACAGGTTGTGAATAACAATATGGCTTCAATTTTGAAGATACTTCTACACCTGTATAATAACCGGGAAACGGGAGTCCCCTCTAGATCAGAATATTTACATGGAACCAGAAGGATATGACTTAGGCAACAAAATTTATAAATTACAAAAAGCCCTTTATGGTCTCAAATAAGCGGCATTTACAAAATGTTTAATGATCCAAGGACAAGAAACGTTAAGGTAAGAAAAATACCTGTTTGGAAATAAAACTGCATCAAATATTTTAGTAATTTATGTTGCGGGGGTGAAGTTAATTCAAGAGAAATTGTTAATACAAATTCTTATAAAATTTCAAATGAATGAGGCCAAAGCGTGGAAACACCACTTTTACCGATCAAAGAACTAACCCCAGAAAAGGACATGAAGGCAGAATACCCTTACCGAGCAAAAGGCAACAGTATACTGTATATGTCAAATAAAAGTAGGCTCAATTTTCGTTATTGTGGGATATGACAGCAGATATCTGGATAAACCAAACAAACAGGATGTGGCAAACGTAAAACGATTTAAACTTGACCGCCAATTATGACGATGCTCTATAAATTGTTGTTCTAGAGAGCAAGACATCGTAGCTTTTTCAAGTAAGGGGACAGAGTACATTGCAGCTGTGAACTGCTGAATGTTATCTAGAATTGCTTGATCAAAAAACCCTAATAGAGAAATTGAACGGTGATCAACAGCTAAACGTGAATCTTTTTATTGATAACCAAAGTGCCATTAAAATAATTGATAGAAAACGGACCTTTAACAAGAGAAGTAAGAACATTAAAAATGCGGAGTGCGGATATCTTAACCAAACCAAGTTAGGAAAACTAAATTTGTTCAATTTAAAAAATCATTAAAATATTAGATAAATGGCTAGTTTTTTTCCTTTCTATGTTTTCATTAATTTTTAAAGTACGATATTAATTGGTGTTTAATAATTATAAAATTGAGGGGAAATGCTAATAAGTTTTTTAGTTTCTAATATTTAAAGGGAAATATTGAAATATTAAAATGCCTTTTAATTATCAACCAGGTTGTCACTTACGAATTAGTAATGTATCCTGACTCTAGTGGCTTATTGGGTTATTCATTTGTTACGGTTTTATGAGTAAAGGGGGAAAGAAACGAAGTTTGATACCGGTATCATGATATCCCTTATGGACGCGTAGTTTAAGTTTGTCAAATTTGTTACTCGTGAGGTTGGTCAGTTTAGAGTTGGCATTCAATTAGATCGGATGTATTAATTAAGACATAATAAATAAAACTATAATAAATATTAAAACACAACTATCATTCCTGTAAATTAGTAAAGTTAAACTCAACATTTAAAGCTGTAAAACTCTCAACAGTGCAGAAACATTGATTGTGCTCCTCTGCACTAACCAAATACGGGTTTATACTTAAAATAATAAATTTATATATGTATGTACCTACTTAGAAATTAATTTCGGTCATGGTTCTTATAAATCACCGCCTTTTTAGAAATAAAGAACAAAAAAATACTTTCTAAATTATCAAATTATTTGATAATGAACATGAGTAATCTTATCATGCCGCTTTGGATAAGATACCCGTGCTCGATATAAGAATTTAATCATTCCTGCTAAATAAACATTAAGTTTATTCCAGATTCGTTTTCAATGCGCACTTAACTGTAACGGCTAATTCTAGAATTATAACTTAATTATGCTAACGATACAAAGCTAATGGCATGCCATTGTTCATCGCAACACGTTTTTTTTTATATATTTCTACGTATTATATGTAAAATAATATAAAATATACAATAATAATTTGAATTGTATTTTTAGCACTTCGTATTTAGTTTGTATACATGGGCTAACTGTTAATCTATATGTCCACAAGGTGTGGCTTCACCTGTCTGTAATTCTATCTAACCGAATAATTGTCATTCATTCTATTGATTAATCAATTATTAATGAATGATATGTGTTGACTAATGGCAAATATGTGTACAAGGTAACATAAATATTTGTTCACCAAATTACGATTGTAAAAAATGATTCTTGTGCGATATGAAATTCAATATAATAAATGCTTTGATAGACTCTTACACCAGAGCATAAAATAATGCTTAATGGGTTAAGTAAATAACACTTGTTGTACTTGGTATTAGTCGGTTTTACAATATTTGTCGTTTTAAGTGGTTATCATTATCCGGTTATATAACTTAATGTGATCACTTTTATGGTTGTCTATCCGACGAGCGGAAAACTTTAACTTTATAAGATAACAGGTGTTTCAAGTGGCGTGTTTTAACGGACTTTATTAAAATATTAATTGTTATTAAATCTCTCACTTAATCCCAACAGGGTTGGTTCGTTCCTTGGTCTACAAATGCAAATAAAAATGGTTACTATAAATTTTGAATCAAAATCATTTCAAACAAAATCGGTACAGTTGTTTCATTGTTACCATTAAGTTATGTTCCCATTGGTTCTACCACGTTTTACCGTTTTGCCTGTGGAAATGCGTGTGAAATTTTTCACACTTTATTTCACACGTATACGTATACGAATCATATTAGAATACCAGTGCCCTTAGAATACTAAGCAGGCCACACTGCTTTAAAAAGTTTGCTATATGACGTCAATTTATGTGGTCAATTCTTTCTTTTACTGTTTTAGGCAGCACTAAAATTAGAAGATTGATTTGATTTTTTTGTGTTTAACCTGTCATATTGATAAAAAAAATGTAAACAAACAACACGAAAAATATTTTAATATGTAATATATTTAAAAATTTAATAAAAAGCTATTCGTAAATATTAATTCATAATATTATTATAACATTATGCATTTTAAATTGTGTTAAATATGTAAACACGTATAAAATGTGTACGCATTTCGTGTAATCTACGAGAAGACATAACCTTACTTTTTGCACACGTGTAAAAAAAATGTTTCTGTTTATTTTCGTTTGTTCTTTTTATGAGTCTGCCATCTACAGTATAAAGAATAAACTATATACATAAATTTGATGACATAGCAAGCAGTGTGGCCTGTAGTATTCTAAGTGCACTGGGAATACGCAATTCATCCATTCCACACAGAGTATCAAAGAAGCACTGCTTCCCGCTTCAAAATAAGTCGTAATAGATTTTTATTGCTAATTTAAAGCCTTATTTTATATTTAAACACAAACATTTTTTGTATTGTTTTATTCTGCTCTCTAAAAAATTAAATTTAAACTAAAATCTACATCTCAAAACAGGCCTTAACTTTTTTTTATTTCATTTCTATTTGTGTTAAAGCTGCTTTATAGGCTTCTCTGACATGCCCTGTGAAACGGTTGATTTAATTCTAATTGCTTTATTAATGTGTTAGTGCATGTGAACACT